>JAWWLR010000092.1:43437174-43463177 GCA_035041075.1 Acraspis erinacei | reverse complement strand
TCGTGTGAGATGTTTTCTTTTTTTTTTTTGTTGTATGAGGAAATTGGGTGAAGCTGTTGCTAGACGTTGTATGCTTTTGCTCAATCTCGCTTTTTTTGGACTCACACTTTCGTCTTTGATTTTGGGATTCGTTTTTCGTTGAGAAGGGAATTCTGAGGTGTGCGAATTTTTCCAAAAGCTCGACTCGCAATACATCAAAAATGTTAAAAGACAGTGTGTTGATCTTAGCAAGTAAGGACACATATCGTTCATTTTTTTAAAATTGTGTTATCTTTTTGTACTTTAGATTTAATAGAGTCGTTGTGTCGCAATGAAAGTTCGTTTGAACCGTAGCCTAAGTACATGTTGTCGAAAGGGACGAGCGTTCGATCGGAAAGTCTGTCGCGAACGTGTAGTACAGTTTTCGATTTAATAAAAAAACAAAACAATCCAAACTCGAACTTGTCTGAACTTTGGGCTACTTTCAACAAACAAAAAACACAAAAAAAATGGTTCTTTTCCTAGAATGCTAAGAGTTGAGGAAACTGAGAGCTCTGAAAATTGAGACTTTGTTGGATTTATTTTTAAAAAATGAGCCTGGAGGGTAAGCGCTGGACAACGCAATGTGAAGCTGTGATACGAGAAAATCAAGCCAACAAAAGTCTCAGATTCTCGAGAGAGGATCCTTGCTGTAAAAGACGGTGGTTTTGTCGAGTATCTTGTAGACGGTGCAATTTTCATCGGAGACCTTAATCTGTCCAACGCTCCGTCCCTTGATACGCTTAGATTAAGAAAATGTAACTATCTATAAGTTGTACCTTGAAACAAAAAAATACCTATCGATTGATGTGTGATGATGTGCATCCGTCGAAAATCTTTATTGACACCTCGATCTTCTTTCGAATTTTTAAGACTTTAAGGCTCACAAAATTGTAAATATCATTAACGCATTCTAGAAAATATGGATATGAAAAAAGGAGAGAATAGGTGGCACACTAACTTTGAAGATTTCTGACGTTCCTGGTGGTGGGTTGGGAGGGGGGGGGGTTTGAAATAAGATCGAGAGGTCGATGAGTGAACAGTACCAAAAGAAATTCTTGTTCCACTATAGTCGCAACCCGAGATCCGCTTCTAGATTATATGTAAACTTATCGTGTTTGCAAAGGGAAAGATATATGCACGTGTACATTTAAATTAGATATTAGGGTGGGCAAGCCTTTAAAAAGTAAAAAAAAAAGTAACATTTGTGATCACCGTGATTTTTGTGTTGTTATACGTGACTCTCGAGAGAGTAAAAAAAAAGAAGGAAGTCGGTGGCAATCGAATAATCATGGTGGTGTGCGAGTATCTTTTTTTCTTTTTTTCAAGAGATATTAAATGACAAAGAAAGAAAAAAAAAGTATTGAACCCTTTCTCACTTTGGTGCTTGTATTCGCAATAGAAGTTAAAAATGGGATGGAAGTGACGCCTGGTATCATCGCGTGTCTTATTATTTTGTTGGCAAATTAGGATTATTCTAATTGCGTTGATAATTTGAACTTTTGAGTAGATAACTAAATTGCCATTGGTATGTGTTACAATATTGTATGGGTCCGATTTTAACTGTAGTTATTTGTACGCTATTATTTAATTTCTATATTCGTTTACCTGTTGTCGTTTAATTAATGCGATTAATACTTGTACGGCTATCGCTTAGAAAAATCACTTACACAGTTTATTAACATTTGTCTTCTCCGCTACCGGTAAGAGTGGATTTTCCACAGGAAAAAAAATCTATAAAAATAAATACCAAAAAAAAAAGAAAAAAAAAACAGTGAACAGTGCACACATGGCGACTGGTAATTAGTATTCATAATAACGATTCAATACACCACAAAGTAACGATGTACAGAAGCAACCATACGATGCCAAACGATTCATGTTATTATTATTAATCGCTATCATTACTGCTACATATTATTAAAGAAAATTATATGTTCTTTTCATATTAAGTTGATTTTGACTCTTCCCTCCTTTTGTTCGCTTATCAAATCCAAACTGATAGCTTTAATTTATTATTTGATAAGTCACAAGAAAAATAGTTTCAGAAAGAAAATAGAAGGTAAATCGCCGAAGACAGCCTGAATGAATTAATTCACTTTGATGAAAAGAATCGTTTCAGTTTTTGTTGTTGTTAGGGAAGACTGATATTTGAGAATGATTTAAACGAGTAAATGTTTAGTTTCTTTCAAACTTCGACACTGTGAAAATTATAAATTTTAGAGTAGAGGTATACATTTTTCGAGAAGAACTTTGTCTATGTCAATTATTTGTTTTCTACATTTTTTCTGAGAAAAAAAAATACTTGTTCTGAGAGGACAGTTTATGGGATATATTATGAGAGTTTTTAAACATATTCTACTATATCAATCTGCACTTGAATATTCTACTAATTCGTCTTTGTTATGCTAGAGCTTAATTTTAAAAAACAATAGGAATTTTTCTGCAAAACTGTCCTTTTAAGGAGTTAATAAATATATTAGCAACGATGTTTACTGATACTTTATTTACTTTCCCTATGCCAATTGGTATCATTTGTCTTTAAGAAATAAGTTTTTTAAATTTATTTTCTTTGTCGGATATTTTATTCGTGGAGATTTTATTAAATTTTATTTTTGAGAAGAAATAATATTTTATATTTAAGAACCCAAGAATCTAAAGATCAAATTTGAATCGAATTTGATTGAATTTTCCCATATAACATTTTTAAAGGTTCCCTTTCGTTTATTTTATAGGCTTTTGATCTCTTATTTAAACTGCCAGAAAATAAAAAAAGTAACTTGTTGGAAAAGTAGATTAATTCGCAAATATTTTGAAAACTGCAAAATACCGCATAGTGTAACTTTTTGTAAAGTCTTTTCGCATCTCGCATGTTTTTGGAAAAAAATTGCACTTCTGCAAATTTTGAAATTTGCCAGTGAATTTAAAAATAGTGAAATCCCTCACCAGAATCAAGAAAGGAAAAGCGTCCTAATTAGTTAATAAAAAAAAAAAGAATTTCAAAAAATAATTGGCATCCTTTTTTTCACACATTTGTATAGCAATTTGAGCTTTTGGATGTTGAAATTCTTGTCGCTATTTTCTAAAAGTAGAAAACATTTTTGTTTATTTTTCCTTTCGATCTTGCAAGAAGAAAGCATTTAAATTCAAAATCTTTAGGGCCATGTATGTGGGCTCTTTTCATTCGGACTACATATATTTTTAAATTCAGTTAATCCTTATTCTTTAAATTCGATAATATTTCTTTCAAATTTTTCTACTGGATCTTGAAAATAAAAAACTTTGAACTTTCTTCAATTTTTAAAATATTGCAAAATTTTAGTTTCTCAATTCTAGGGGAAAAAATTACTTTACAATTAGGTTTTTAATTTTATTTCTTAGAGTAATTTATATTTTTGGTCTCTAAATGTTTATTGTTCATTTTAGAGGCTTATTTAAAAAATAGTCTATTTATTTTTCTTATCATTAAAAAATCGTTAAAAATTATAACTCTTATCTAAAAATACAAAATTATAAATAGTAATTATTGGACAAATGCATATATATGCTGATATTTGGAAAACAGTGTGAAAACCCAAAAAGTGTAAGAAAAAATTATTATAAAGCGCTTGAAAAGAAACAATTTTGCATTCTATTTGTAGTCCGTCTGTTTTTGAAAAAATAGACATTTTTTAATTACGAAAAAACCGCCGCTATTTGTTTCATTTCGCATTTTTTAGACTTTTATCCAAGTTTTCAGTGAATTCAGAAAGAGTTCAAAAGAATAAAAAAAGGAAGATATTAATTAGTTTTAAAAAAAGCTTTAAAAATGGTTTGCGTAAGTTTTTTACAAATTTTTGTATCAATTTGAGCAAAATTTAAAATATTTTGTTGTGCCACTTAAACTATTTAAAATTTAGAATTCTTTAAATATTTAAAAATCTTCCTAAACATTATTTTTTAAATTCGGACAGACATTTTTGAATTTTTCTTTTTGATCTTGAAAGTAGAACCCATTTAAATTAGAAATTTTCTTTTTTGGAAGCAGGTAGTTAACAAATTTGGAACCTTATTAATTAGTTAAAATATTGATTTTTTAAATTCCTGAATCCTCATTAAAACAACCAGGGTTGTTTCCATTCGAAGATTTTTTCACGTAGCATATTTTTTATTTTTGTTTTTCAACGAAAATTTAAAACCTAAAATTAATTCGTACACTTAGGTTTTTATTTTTTTTTAGGATAATACATTTTTTATTTTATAAATATTTGGCGTTTATTTTAGAGGCTTGTCTAAAAATGTGTCGCCTGTTTATCTATTGTACATATATTATCATTGAAAAATCGTTAAATATGACAGTTTATAGCTTTCGAAAAAATGTAATTTTTTTATTTGCCTAATTGTGCACTTTCGGGCTTTTTCCCCTATTTTTCAGTGAATTTACAAAGAGTTTAAAATCCCTCAACAGAACCAAAAGCGAAATTAAATATCTTTATAAGTTAAAAAAATCTTTTAAACAAATGTTTGGTAACCATTTTTTCACATATTTTTGTAGCAATTTAAATAATATTTCAAATATTTTTACTGTATGGCTTGGAATATTTTGGGTGTTTGAATTCTTTATATGTTTTTTAATCTTTCTATTTATTATTTTTTAAAACCGAAATATTTTATTTTTTCCCGATAATGATCAAATTCTCATATATCCAAAAAATATTCTTAAAAAAAAGAATTTAACTATCAAATTTTATTTATCGTTAGAAAGGAATTTAAATTTTGATTTACTCTGAATTTTATTTCTTAAAAATGAAGTATTTAAAATCTCTACATATTTTATTGTTTATTTTAGAGGCTATTTAAATTTTTTTCTTTTTATCAGTTCTAACTTAGCGTTGAAAAATCGTTAAAAATGATATCTCGCATTGAAAGAGGTAGAAAGTGAAATAAAAATAAAATATTTTTTAAATGTATTAATATGCAAAATTTTGAAAACGCTGTAAGACCTGTTTAAAAAAATTGAATTTTGTACCCTCAGATAAACGTCTGCTGTTTGGTTAATTTTGCACTTTGAATTTTCAGTGAATTTAGTAAGATCCCTCAACAGAATCGAGAACGAAAAGGCGAATATCTTAATTAGTTAATAAAGAGCATTTCAAAAAATGTTTGGCACGATTTTTTTCGCAAATTTTTGCAGGAATTTGAGCAAAATTCCAAATATGGTTTTTTAAAGGTTATTATTTTGGCAATTATTTTGGCATAAAAAATAAACTATTTAAATTTTTAATTCTTTATACATTTTTAAATCTTTCTATACGTTATTTTTAACTTTGGAAATATTTTCCCCAACTTTTATTTTTGATTTTGATAGCAGAAAGCATTCAATTTTGAGGTTTTTAATCTTGAAATCGGGAATGTTAAGGGAAACGTTATTAATTTTTTTTTAATATTGAAATTTTTCATTCCTCAATCGTCACTTAGGTTTTTAATTTTACTTGTGATAAATATTAATATTTTAAATCTCTTCTGATTGTTGCTGGTTTATTCTAGAGGCTTGCTTAAAACAGTATTCCTTTTTATTTATTCTAATTATTGTTGAAAAAACATTCCAAGCGATGCGAAAATACGTATTAATATGCAAATATTTTGAAAGGGGTACACAAAATACAGAGAAATCGAAGAACTTTCTGCAAAGCGTTTAACAATTTTGCTTCAAGTTTCTATCCCGTCTCTTTTTTGAAAAAAGTAGCATTCTGGGTTTCTGAATTATTCATATATTTTTAAACATTCGATTCGTTAATTTCCAAATGTGGAAATATTTTCTCAAATCTTTCTTTTTGTTCATGAAAGAAGAAAGCATTGAAACTCTGAATTTTTAATCTTGAAACCAATTTCGAACCTGATTAATTTTTTTAAAGATCGCCTTTTTCAATTCCTCAACCCTCATAAAAAATCTTTATCAAAGCGTTTTTTTCAATTCGAATTCAGCGACGAAATTATATTTCCAAGCGGAATACGAGGTCCTTTTTCAACCAGTCTACTAACGACCAAGCTCGGTTTTCGTACTTTCGTTTGTGGAGGGTAAAACAAAAAAAAGGGGTAAACAAGTCAAATTGAAAGGGGTACGTTGCAGGACGAGGGAAGCTCAATTCGAAAGGGTGGATCAAATAATGGGAAATAGTGGTCGAAACGAATCGCTCGGCTTTAAACCGATATGTTCATATCTCCAGTGGTGAATTCTGATGGTAGGTCTCCTTTAAATCGAGTCTGGAGTGTGGAAAAGGGAGCAGAATTTACAAGGGTACATCAGCTTTAAAAACGCTCTGCCTCTGGCTGACGAGGGTCGGAAGAGGGTTCCAAAGGGATTCTGAAGAGCGAGTTTTAGGGTCGCTTGAGCTCAGGGGCTTTGATTCGCCAAGGCTCTACCTATATGTAGAATGTAGACTGTGTAACTATGCAAAAGTGAGAGGGGTTAATTTTAAGGAGATTACACTTTTTCAGCAATAAGATTAAAAGATAGAAGGGCTAAAACTATTTTTTCTAATGCTGGCTTCAAACTTCTCTGAGAAAAATAAAAAATAAATTATATAATTGAAGTTGTCATATTCTAATGACGATAAATATATTTATTATATGAAAAAATGCTCTTTTTGGTAGTAATTTAATCTTTTTATTTAAAAATTCTTCTTTTTTAGTTAAAAATTCAACTTTTTGCTCAGCATTCTTGAATTTAGTTTAAAATTCGTCTTGTGTCAGTAAATTAATCGTTTCGCTTAAAAATGAACCTTTTTGGTTGAAACTTCAACTTTTTGGTTGATAATTGTTGAAGTTGATTAAAAATCCGTCTTTTTTGGTAGTAAATTAAAATTTATGTTTTTAGTTGAAACTTCAACTTTTTGGTTGAGAACTTTTTGATTGTATTAAAAAGTCGTTTTTTTTAGTTGAAAATTCCAACTTCTTGGTTCAGAATTCATGAATTTTGTTAAAAATTCGTCTTTGTGGCAGTAAATTAATCTTTTTGCTTAAAAATGAACCTTTTTAGTTGAAACTTTTACTTTTTGGTTGATAATTTTTTAATTTGATTAAAAATTTGTCTTTTTTGGTAGTAAATTAAAATTTATGTTTTTAGTCGAAACTTCAACTTTCTGGTTGAAAACTCTTGAATTTGATTAAAAATTCGTATATTTTGGTAGTAAGTTTATCTTTTTGTTTAAAAATGCTTTTTTTAGTTGAAAATTCAACTTTTTGGTACAGAATTCTTGATTTTTTTTCAAAATTCGTCTTTTTTGGTATTAAATTAGGCTTTTTCTTGAACAATTTATGCTTTTCGTTGAAACTTTAACTTTTTGGTTGAGAGCTCTTTGAATTCAATTGAAAATTCGTCTTTTTTGGTAGTAAATTAATCTTTTTGCTTAAAAATTCGTCTTTTTTAGTTGAAAAATCAACTTTTTGGTTGAGACTCTTGAATTTTGTCAAAAATTCTTTTTTTTCGGTAGAAAATTAATCTTCTTGTTTAAAAATCATTTTTACGGTTAAAAAATTAACAGATATATTTTAAAGTTGAACTACTTTATTGAAAATTCATTTTTTGGTTGGCGATTCAACATTTAATTAAAAACTCATCTATTTGGATAGAAACTGATCAGTTTTGTTTAAAATTCCTCTGTTTTTTTTTTGTTAAAATATTACTGTGGTAATTGGAAATTTACCTATTCCATTTTTGGTAGAAAATGTTTCTTTTTACCTTCTCATGTCAATTAGAAGGTATTGGTTTTATGTGAAAAATAATGTTTGCAGATTCCATTAAACGTCGACGTTTTGAGGCACCCTATATCAGAAAAAATAATTTTTATGTCGGTGTCTGCTTGTCGTTACCGTTATCGTCGTTATCTGATATTTTTTTTAAAGAATACTATAGCAATTTCAAAATTTAAAAAAAGCGAAAATGACAATTTAAAGCCAAATAGCGCACGATACGAAAAAAGTCAAGGGAAGAAAAACGTTGATTTTTAGAACCCCTACAAGAAGATCATAAGGAATTTTTCAATTTTTTAGAAAAATCGAAAATTCGAATTTTAATCACACAAAATATAACAATAAATAAAAAATTTCATTTTGCGGTAAAAAAAGCAAGATAAGAAAATATGTGACAACAGTTGTGCACCCACAAAAGATCTGCAAATTCCTTATGAATCACTTTTTGATTTGAAGCGTAATTTTTGTTTTATTCGTAAAAAACGTTAAAACTAAAAAAAAGTTTGTTGGACAAGCGAGACAAGCTAACAAAAAAAAAAACAAATGAAAAATAGATAAAGGTATTCATTAAAATAAGATCTATAAATATATTATGATTCATTTTTTTATAAGATGCGTAGTTTTTGTTTTAATCGTGAACATTGAGATTACAAATAAACAAACTAAATTTTCTGAAAAAAGACACAAGGTACAATAAAATGTTTAATACCAAAATTGTTTTTAAATTAGATCTTAAAAATTCATTTTAACCCTTTTTTCAAATGAGAGACTTGATGAGAATATGTTCATTAAAGTCGAAGGAGCTTTAACAAAAGAGAATTCACAATCAATCAATTTCAATTTCTCTTTTTATTTTAAAAGTCCTATGCAAAAATTTGACGAATGTACAATGACCCAGCGCGTAGCGCGAGATCCTAAAAGTTCGCGTCCTAGGCGCGCTCAAACTTGCTCAACTTTTTGTTAAAATTAAACTATGTTGTTAAAAATTTGTTTGTCTTTTTTTTATTGAAAATTAATTTAGATTAATTGAAAAGTCAAATTTTGGATTAAGAGTTCATGTATTTTGTTGAGAATTCGTTTTTTTTTGTATAAAATTAACTTTTTGATCCACATTTTATTTTTTTTACAATTCAATTGTTTTGTATAGAAAATTCTTTATTTTGTCTTGAGTGTTCAATAATTTAGTAAAAAAATAAACTATTTGGTAGAAAATTCGTTTTTTTATAATTAACATTTTTTTTTCATTTAAAGTTTAACTATTCAATCTTTGGTTAACAATTTAACTTTCGAAGTTTAACAATTTAATAGCACCCGCATTCATGAAATATTTATACTATTTAATTAAAAATGCAACTACTTTGTTGTAAATTAACTGTTTTGTTTAAAATTATACTTTCCGCGTTGATAATTCAACTATTTTGTACAAAATTTAGGTATTTTGTGGAAAATTCGTTTTTTTTGTGGAAAACTGAACTACTTACCTCTTTGGTTTAAACTTTTAAAGTATAACTATTTGATATAAAATGCAGATATTTTGTTCAAAATTCGTCTTTTTTAGTAGAAACTTGTTAGAAAATTAATTTTTTTGTTAAAATAATTTTCTGTTTGGTTAAAAATGTATCTTTTTTGGTTAAAACTCATTTTTTTTTTAAATAAATCTGAATTAGTTGAAAATTCAACTTTTGGGTTGAGAATTCTTGTATTTTGTGGAGAATTCGAATTTTTTGGTATAAAATTAACTTTTTGATCCACATTTCATATTTTTTTGACATTTCAATTGTTATAGGCTACCCATACCCAAATCAACGGTTGGCCATTGGGGGGGGGGGGGTGTAAAATATCCAAAAATTGGTAGCTTAATTTATGGATGATCTCTTATAAAGTTTTTTAAAAATAATTACTAAAAAGCTTTTAAATTATAGTTCCAAAAGTGAAGAAAAGTTTCAATAATTCGTAACTTTGCTGACTTTTGACCTTTTTCCAAAAAAATAAGAATTTCTTTGTTGAAGTTGTCCAATAAGGAAATTAAGCTGAAACTTTTTTTTACTGTCCGACATCGAGCACAAGTGATTAGTTGAAGAAAATCTGAGATCCGGCCGTTTAAATGAAAATTATACTTTTTTAAAAACATTTTCGTATATCTTTTAGAGTGCTTCTGTTAAATAAGATATTTAAAAAATATTTACTTAAAAATTCTGGAATTTGTTTTAAATGATAATCGAGAATTATGAATGATACATGTATATACTTTTTATTTAGTTTGATACATTTTGTATTGACAAATACGTCTTTTTTACATGCTCCTATTTATATACGAATTTATGGGGTGCAACAATTATTTACAATACTTCAAAGAACGTATTCATGAATAAACTTTTTAAACCCAAATAAAACTATTAATGGAAGATATAACATTTTGGCATATGATCCTGTTTTATTTGAAAAATCATGAGGGTTAATGTTATTTAAATATTTCTAATCAATTACAAAAATAAGAGATATTTTATTTTTGTACTATAAAAGAGGGAAATTATTCAACTTTGTTGAATTGTCAGAGTTAATGGATAAATATTGTGACTAGACGCAAGAAAATATTCTAAGAATGAATATAATAAAAGTTATAAAAAGATATTTTAATCTTCTTTCTAAAATATATAAAACACTGAATTTTAAAGTTCATCAATTAAAGATTCAAATGGCAATTAATTTTTTTTAATTTTTTTTTTTTAATTGTTCTTTTAGCTCACGAACACGTTTCAAGTCTTAGAAACCATTCTCTTCACGCTTTTTATATTTTTCAGATTAGAAAAATAATCGTGAGCATTTCGATTTAAGTACAATTCCAGCACCTTCGATAATAATACCACGTTTGGTAAATCGCACATTACGTATTTCTGGAAAACTCCTTTCTATTTTGCATTTTGCCTTTGCTGAATTTGCATAGTCAGCTTCGCGATCTCTTCCCCTAAAGTGTCGATATTGTCCTGGAAAAATGAAAAGGGCAATTATAAAATTGAATATTTTATTTTAAATTCTAGTTTCACAAAGAGAAGTTTAAGTTTTCTTACTTTGAGAGTGATATTTTTCAATAAAGTGTCTTCCAATACTGATTGCAATTTTTGATTGATCTCGAGGGAAAGTTCGAGTGTCATATGGTCATCCGAAACTTTGTGATTGTAGACTGAAGCCATTATTCCTCCGTATCTCGCCAATTCAGCCTATTTAATAATTTTTATGAGGTTTCTAATTGTAGATTTAAAACTCGATTCTTTTTTATAAATTAATTTTTTTTTTAAACTGAACATCCTGATTATTTTAGCTCTAGGACATCCGAATAAATTGAATAAACAAAAATAAAATTTAGGAAATAAAATTTATAAAACATTCCTCTTTCATTCAATTAAAATTTAATAACGAAATTCTTAGAAATAAAAAAGAAACAAGAATCTAATAATCCAATTTGGACAACACACTTTAATTTGTACATTTATATTTGGTAAAAAATTAACTTTTTTAATTTTAAACGGGAACATTTAATGTAGCTGTCGTGCCATATTTTCTAAGTTGAAAGTACTTCTGTTTTATAGAAAAATCCAACTTTTTGGGGGAAAATTGAATTACTATTTGGTTAAAAATTAAACTTTTTAGGTTGAAAATTCAACCACTTTATTGTAAATTAAATGTTTTGTTTAAAATTCGAATGTTTGGGTTGATAATTCAACTATTTTGTAGAAAATGTAGCCATTTTTTTGAATATTTTTTTTTTTTGAAAACTGAACTATTCCGTTAAACAATGTTATTTTTGGTTAAAAATTCAACTATTTGGTTTAAGAATGAACTATTTTGTTAAAAATTCCTTTATTTAAGATTATCTTCTTTGGTTGGAAGTATAACTATTTGTTCTAAAATTCGTCTGTTTTAGTAGAAAACTTGGTGGAAAATTAATTTTTTGTTGTGAAAAATGTTCTATTTGGTTCAAAATTTTTTGTTTTTGGTTGAAAACTTGACTGCGAATGAACTGTTTTGTTTAAAATTCTATTTTCGTGTTGAAAATTCAAATATTTCATAGAAAACTTAGGTATTTCGTTGGAAATTCGTATTTTTTTAGAAAATTAATCTTTATGGTGGAAACTCTAACTAATTGGTTAAAAATTAATCCTTTTCGGTATTTTGTTCAAAATTTGTCTGTTTTCCTAAAAAAATAGTGAGAATTTGATATTTTTGGTGAAAAAATTTAAAATTTGGTTACAAATTCATAATTGTAGTTTGACAATTGAACTATTTGATTGAAAATGAAGTTATTTTTGGTTTCTTTTAAGTTTTGTTGTTGAAAAATTCGACTATTTGGTTGAAAATTTAACTATTCATTTGAAAATTCATATCTTTTGGTATAAAATCTTTTTTGGTTGAAGATTCAACTATTTTGTTGAGAATAAAATATATTAAGACTTGAAATCTTAGGGATCATATTGAATTAAATATGGCGAGTATATTCATTTTTTTAAATGACAATCTGTTACAAATTTTTAAAATGAATTTCTAAAAAATGAATAAATTTTAACAAATCACGGTTGTTTTTTCGGGTAAAACATTCAAGATTTTCCAAACCAAAATTTTGGTTCACAATTTCAGTCATAAAAAATTTACTTTCAAAATTGGAAAGAGTGAAGTTGTAGAGAAGTTTTTCCTCTTACCAAATTTCTCATTAAAATTAATGTTTTTCTTTGAAATTACATCATCAGTAATATTATTTTGATTCTTAAAATCATAGAAAAACTATTTATTCAGAGATCTGATTTTTGGCACAACTGCCTAAAGGCTGTGTCGTCCAAATTTGATCGTTAGATTCTTGTTTCTTTTTTTAAATTTTATATAAGAATTTCCTACTTTAAACGAAATTTCTAGAAATGTGTTAAAATATTGTCACACTTCTGAAACTTATGAAAAATAGTAACTTACTGCATTTCGTTTGCTCTTGATATGCTTGCGTGGAAAGAGTAAAATGTGCATGTTATTACAAAAAATAATACCAATAAATGTCAATTTTATAAATAGTTTATAATCTACCGGGATTTTTTAGCTTCTGCACTCATTTTAAGTTTCTAGTTTGTAGAATTAGAGTAATTATCTAAAGAAATGTAATACCTTATTTTTGTCTCTTTCATTGTTGCTCATGGCATCGAAATTTTCGACTAGAATATAGTTCTGAATGATTTTAGTTTTCTTCTGCAATTCTTCGACCAGCGACTTCACGTGTTCTTCCATGAAATCTATCTTCTCTGCTTTTTTCACGTTGATCTTTTGCATCTTGATTATTTTATCTATTAATGATTGCCTATCTACAGAATTAATTGAATGCTCGACACTGTTGCTGTGGTCTGACAAGGCACCGTTTATTGTTTCACCTGTTTAAAAAGTAGAAGAATAATAAAACAATTACAAAAGTAATAACCAGGGTGACTGCAAAATTTAATTTTAAAATTTCCTGAATTTTCCCTGATTTCTCCCTGACCTATTTTTTATTTTCCCTGACCATTAAAAAATATTAAAAGACTCGAAATTTATTCTTGTAACATTTCTTTGCACTTATTTATTACAACTAAAAAATTTGACTTTTCTATCATAAAATATGAATTTTTAATTCAAAAGGGGGAAGTTTTAACAAAACAGTTAAGTGTTCGACCAAAAAAGATTACCTTTAAGCAACATGAATTAATTATCAACAAAAGTTCAAACAAAAATCAGAAATAAACCGAAAAATTTTTATTTTCAAACTACAAAGACGAATTTTCAAACAAAAAGACAAATTTACAATAAAAAAGATTAACTTTTAACCAAAATTTACGAAATTTTAATCATAAAATCATAAATCTACCCGAAAACTCTAATTTTATACCAAAAAGACGAATTTTCAACAAAATAGTTTAATTTATAACCAAACAGATGATTTTTGAACTAAAATTATAAATCTTCAAACTGAAGAATTAATTTTTAACAAAGTTCAACTTTCAATGCAGAAGCTTCATTTTCTAACCAAAATGAAGAATTTTCAAGAAATAATGATTTTTCAGTCAAGAAAGACAAAACAAGTTTATCCAAATTATTGAACTTTCAAGCCAAAAGACGAGTTTTCTGTAAGACAGTTGAATTTATAATCGAAAATATTCATTTACAACAAAATCTCTTCAAACAAAAAGTTGCGTTTTTAACCAAGAAACAGGAAATTTCAATTAAAAATATTAGTTTTCTACAATAAAATAAAATAACTGATTTACCAAAAATTAGTTGAGTTTTGACCAAATATTTAAATTTTCAACCTATAAAAGATGAATTCTCAACAAAAATGTGAATTTTCAACTAAGAAATTAAATTTTTAACTATAAAGACGATTTATCAACAAAAATACATGAATTTTCAAATAAATAGTTAAATTTTAAACTAAAACATTAACTTTTAATAAAAAATTGTAAATGTCAAATACTTCTCGCACAAAAAAAGAAAAAATTTCAAAAACAAAAAATAATTTTTAACTAAAGAGATGAAATTTCACCAAAAAGGATGAATCTGCAACCAAGAAAGTGCATTTTTAATCAAGAATCTCAACTCTAAACCAAAAAAGATAAATTTTCGGACATTAAGACGAATTTTCTAAAAAAAAAGTTGAATTTTCAACACGAAAATATTTTTCCCCAAAAAGGTTAAATCAAGAAGATTAAGCTTATATGAAAGAGATCAATTTTTGTCAAAGAATGGAATAGTTACAAAAAATTAATTAAAAAAAAAATAAATAAAAAAAATGAATATTTAACCAAGAAAATAAATTTTTGACTCCGAAGATTAATTGTCTCCCAAAAAAAATGAACACATGAATTTTCAGCCCAATATTCGAATTTTTAAATTAATTTTCAACCAAAAAGATGAATTGATCAACAAGAAGATTAATAATATACCCCAAAACACAAATTTGCAACCATGTAGTTGATTTTTCTACTGAAAAAAGATCAATTTTTAACCAAACATGGAATAGCTAAATTTTCAATTAAAAAATATAATTAAAAAAAAGGAGTTTTCAACCAAACAGTAAAATTTAGAATGAAAAAAGGGTCTTCGACTAAAATGATGAATCATGAACCAAGAAAATTAATTTTGAACAAAGTAGTTCTACTTTATATCAGGGTAGCCGCAAACTTCATTTTCAAAATTCCCCAACTCTTCTAACATTTTAAAATTAGAATCTTTAATAAAGAGACAAAAAAAGAATTTTAATTTTAAAAAACGACTTTTTCCTGCCTTTAACCTGATCTCCAGATTTTTTTATCACCCACGCCCACCCTGAATAATTTTAAAAAGGGATAAATAGTAGAAAAATATCAAAGTTGGACCTGTATTCAGGGATGTACTTGATCCAGTCCTCGAAGTTGGATCCAGAGAACCGCCAGGCGATGCAGTTTCGAAAGTCTCTAATCTTTTTCTACAATGCTGCAATTCTCTAGTCATTTCTTTGAGAGAGAGTTGATGTTTCCTCTTCAGAACGGCGTTCTCTCCCTCGCTGTCTTCCAGCTTTTGCGTGAGAATTTGAACGAGTTGTGTCTGCTCAGCCACATGCTTCGCTAGAATTTCACAATCTTCCACTCTTTTCTTCTCTTCCAAAACGAGATTTTCCTCCAACGATTTAACTTTAGCCACGAGCTCAACAATGCGTTCGTGCAAGGGACCTTGTTCGTGTTCTAGGCGCTGATTTTTCGCCTCGATTGCAGTGAATTCAGACTGAAGTCGTACATTTTTATCAGTCAGTTTTTGCGTGAAGTCGAGCATGTGAGATTCTCGCTGTCGACATGAATCCATATCCATTTGGAGTTCCTGGTTCGTTTGTCGAAGGCGCTCGACTTCTGCTTCCGTTGAGGCAAGACATTGCTCTTGACTGAAACCAATTTTTTTGTTAATTCTAGGGCTTTCAAGAAAAATACTTGCTAGTACACTTTTAAATGGGATCAGTATTAAATTTTTAATTTTGAATGTTTCATTTCTTTAAATTCTTTTTTATTCTTTATATTTTAGGTATTATTTTCCATTATTTGAAATGATATGGAATGCTTTTAAACTTCTTCAAATAACTTTGAATTCTTTAAACTTTCTTGAAATCCTCTGAATTCCTCCCAATTCCCTGATATACCTTAATTACTTAAAATTCTCAAAATTCTTTGAATCATCGGAATTCAATGAAGTCGTCTACATTTCCTAAATTCCTTGAATTATTTGGAAATTCTTCAAATTCCCTGATTTCGTGGAATACCCTCAATCATCTGGATTGCTTAAATTCGTGTGATTTCCCGAATTTATGGAATTTCGTGAATTCTAAGAATTTCCTAAATTCCAAGCACTTCAAAACAATGCAGGCTCTTCAGAATAATTCAAGAAATTCAGAATATTTAAGGATTTAAGATGAATAAAAGTAATTTAGGGATTTAAAAGAATTCATAATTGTTCATAAATTCAGAAAATTTAGAGAACTGAAGGAATTTCCTTCTTTCCTTAAATATTCTGAATTCAAGGAATTTAAGGAATTCTAGGAATGCAGAAGATTGAGAGAATTCGAGGAATTTAAAGGATTTGATAGAATTCCGAATATTTAAGGAATTCGGGATATTCAAGGAATTCATAGAATTGAAAGAATTCCAGGAACTAAGAATATTCTAAGAATTTGGAAGATTCAATGAATTCATCAAATTTAAGAATTTCAGAATATTAACGGAACACAAAAAATTTCAGGAATTCAGAATATTCTAGGAATTCGGAAGATACAGAGTAATCATCCAATTTAAGAAATTCAGAATATTAACGGAATTCGAAGAATTTAAAAAATTCAGAATATTCGAAGAAATCGGAGGATTATGAGACTTCAATAAATTTAAGGAATTCAGGAAATTAAAGGATTTTATAGAATTCCGAATATTCAAGGAATTCAGGATATTCAAGTAATTGATATAAATTCAGGGATTCAGAGAATTCACAAGATTTAAGAAATTCAGAATATTCAAAGAATCCGGAAGATTTAGAGAATTCAAATAATTTAAGAAATTCCGGAAATTGAAGGAATTCAGAGAATTCCGAATATTCAAAGAATCCGGAATATTCAGAAAATTCAAAAGATTTAAGTAATTTAGGAAATTGAAGGATTTCAGAGAATTTCGAATATTCAAGCAATACAGGATATTTAAGGAATTAAGAGAATATAAAGGATTTTTTAACATCAGGGCAATTCAAGTAATTCATAGAATTCAAAGAATTTCAGAAATTCAGAATATTCAAGGAATTCAGAGGATTCAGAGAATTCACAAAATTATAAACATACAGAATATTAAAGAAATTCGAAGAATTTCAGGAATTCAGAATGTTCAAGGAATTTGGACGATTCAGCGAATTTAAGGAGTTCAGCAAATTAAAGGATTCTATAAATGCAGAGAATTTTATTGACTGCAAAGCCTTTAGTTAATTCAAGGGCTTTAAAAATTCAAAGAATTTTAGGAATTCAGAACATTAAAAGAATTCACGAAATTCATAATTTTCAAGGATTTCGGGGTAATTTTCACTTATCTAAATATAAAACTATTAATTTCGAAGAAATAAATGCAAATTTGTTTAGTGTTTCCGTTTTGAAAAATATGAATTTTAAAGTTTAGAGGCTATTAATGTAATATTTGACCATTTTTAGCATTTAGAATAAGTAATTCTCATGTATAAATGCTTTAAATTTAAAAGTAGTCCACTTTTACGTTGCAAATTTGCTTAATTTTCGTTTAAAGGTTATTTATTATCAAAGGTTTCGAATTGTGATGTGTTTAATTATTTAAAATATTTAATTTAAAATGGTTAAATTCCAAACGTTCATTCAAGCTTGTGGACATTCCCGGTTAAAATTAATTATTTAACTAGGCATAGGTTTTAATTACTTTTTCAGCTATAAAACGTAATTATATTTAAACGATACAATTTTGAAAATTTATTAATGAAACCAAACTATTTTCAATGTTTCGATAATAGATTATTTTATTTTAAATGCTTTCAATCAATAGTTGTATCATTATAAACGATTCCAGTTTGCAAGAATTTAATTTTGTATCAAAAAATCTTTATATGTTGAAAATTCGTCTGTTTGCTTGAAAAGTTCGCCGTTTTAGTTGCAAATTTATTTCTTTGGTAGAATATTTGACTATTTTGTTGAAAAATCTATTATGTATTTTAGTTAACTGATTTTTTTACTGAAAATTTAACTATTTCCTTTTTAGTAAAAAATTGTTGTTGAAAATTCATATTTTTGGGTTGAAAATTCAACTGCTGTATAGAAAATTCGTCTTTTTGCTTGAAAGTACCACAATTTGGATGAACATTTTTTTTCTTTCTTGACAAAAAATCTGTAATTATTGAAAACACGTCTGTTTGTTTCGAAAGTCTTTTGAGTTTAAAATTCATTTCATTGGTTGAACATTTGACTATTTTGTTTACAATTGAGGTATTTAGTAGAAAATTAAGCTTCTTGGTTGAAAATTACATTTTAAGCTGAGCAATTATCATTTTATTGAAAATTTAACTTTGAGGCTTTTTGGTTCAAGTTTAATCTTTTTTCAATTAAGATTCGATCATTCGGTCGAAATTCAACTATTCTGTTGACTTTTTTTTGCTACAAAGTTCAACTATTTGGTTGTAAATTCCACTGGTTGATGAACAATTAATTTTTGGTGCGAAAAATTCGACCATTTATTTAAAAATGCAACTATTTTTAGCCGAAGTTTAATCTTTTTCGTTTAAAAATTCAAGTAATTAGATAATAATTCAACTATGTTCTTGAAAATTTTAATATTTATGTTAGAAAGTGAGTCCTGAACATTCTTAGTTTATTACAGACTTTCAAAGACAAGCCGTAAGTCTTCTACAAAACAGTTGAATAAACCCATTTGAGCTGACAATTGAACTACTTGGTTGCAAATTTAATTGTTTAGTTGAAAATAGAACTATATACTTCAAAAGTAAATCATCTTTTTTAATTGAAGGATAAAATACTTTGTTAAACATTCACTTTTTTATTTAAAATTTTTTTTAAATTTATCTCTTAAAACCGAACTATTTGGCCGAATGTTGAAAATTAAATTTTTTAAAGATTCATCCTTCTAGTTTAAAATTCAACCATTTGGTAGAAAATCCATGTTGAGGATTCAAGTATTTTGTTGAAAATTCGTCTTTTTGGATGAATTCAACTATTTTTCAATCAAATGTTTTTTGGTTGAAGTATCAACTATTACATGTTTTGTTGATAATTAGTTTTTTTAAACAACTACTTCGTTTAAAGTCGTACTACTTTATAAAAAAAATCGTATTTTGTTGTTATACATTCAGTATTTTAGCTGGCAATTCAACTATTGGGTTGCAAATTTAATTAATTTGTTGAAAATACAACTTTCTTTAAATAAAAAACAATTGTATTAAACCAAAAAAGAAGAATTTTCTACCAAATTGTTGAATTTTCAACTAGAATGATACATTTCATTTAAAAACATGGATTTTTAACAACAAATTTCTACAAAAAATTTAAATTTTCCACCAAAGAGATGCATTTTTAACTAAAACGACAAATGTTAAAGAAAATAATTTTCAAACTAAAAGTTCAACATTCCAAATATAGTTGAATGTTAATAGATTAATTTTATAGCAAAAAAGAAACATATTTCCAACACAGCAGTTACATTTTTAGCCAATAAGATGAATCTACAATCAAAAAGATAATTTTTAACAAAGTATTTCATCTTTCAAACTAGTAGTTGCATTTTTTTACCAAAACGATTACTTTTTAAGATTATAGTTTGTTTTCAACATAAAATTAAGTAATTTGATTCAAAATTCATTTCTTTTGTACAAAATTTGTATGTTTCAGTATAGTATTAATCTTCTTGGTCGAAAATTAATCTTTTTAGTTGAAAATTTAACAACTTTGTTAAAAATTCGTTTTTTTTTGTTCAAACATATAATTTGTTATCAGAGCTTTTATCTGAAAATGTAACTATTCCATTTTTGGTTTTAACTTTATTCTGTATATTGTATAAAGTAAAAATACGCATTTTCAACAACATGCATCAATTTTCTGCCAAATAGTAGAATTTTCAACAATAAATGATCTAAAAGATTCTAAAAAAAAAATAATTAATTTTCAACAAAAGCAACACAACAAAATTAATTTTTCACCAAAAATAGTTGGATTTTCTTATTGAGTTCCATTAATTCAGTTTGCATTTAAGCTAAATTCACAATCTTTGATCAAATGTATCATCAGGAACCTCTTCTAGGGGCTGTAAGACCTTGTAGTTTGTGGGGAGGCTTAAGCGCGCGGGACATAGGGGTCAAACGGACCTCGGCCTGCATGCGTATGGATATGGATAAAAGGATCCTTATAAACGGGCTCTCCTGATATGTATGATTGTAGTATGATAGAAGGGTGAAAGAGCCTAGCTAACACGGACCTTCTGGATCCCTGGGTCGAAGTCCCTCCCGGACAGATTCCAGTTTGGAATCGGCACGGGAATGACTTGCGGCCCGCACAGCGACCAAGATACAGCACTCCGTTGGTATTCTGGCCTGCGAACGGGTGTTTATTGAGTGTTCCGATAAATGCGACCCCACCTCCCCCCAAGACATGATTATAGAGTGATTGTGCCCGTGGCTCTTTGGAACACGGGGGTTACGATCGTGTTTTAACGCCCTATTGGGGACAACAGACGAACTCACCGAGTTGGCGGAGAGGGGTTGGATCCAAACGGGTCTAACGTAATCCTTTCCCCAGGATCTGTCTCTCCCGCAAGCCAAACCCATGCGACGGCTGTGCCCGCAGCTCTTCCGGGAGCTGAGGGACTGGCAGTCCCCCTGAGTGAGGCCATGGACACGGGAGCGGCCAATCAGTCCCCCAATAAGAAAAGACGTATCAACGGTTCCCTGAAAAGGAGGCTGAAACGGCAAGCGCTGCCGGCTAGTAGAGGAGCTGCGGTACCTGGCCTATCGGCAACTACAGCGCCGATAACCAGCATTGAGGATCGGGTTTGGATTGACAGAAGCTCAGAGGGCTAACCCCTTGACGGTGGTGGTGACGGATACGAGCTACCCGGACTCGCTGCCCACTACAGTGTAGGTTGAGCTTTTAAGGAAAGCTAGCTGAAGGCCACTCGAAAGAGTATCCCCAGATCAAAGGCTAAAAATCAGGACCTCCTTATGCAGGGGAGAGGTCTTTGTATTTGAGGCAGCCGACCCAACGGCTAAAGCTTGGCTACACAAAGCTGTGGTCAAGTCAAGGCCTTGGGTGAAAGCTGTTAAGGTGGGTTGAGTTGAGTTGCTCCCAAAAATAGTGAAAGCTACGGCTTGGTTCCCGGGGAAACTGGAGGAACCGTCTGTGGTGCTCCATCGGTTGGACGAATTCAACCCCTCAATTAAAAAAGCATCCTGGCGAATCTTCAAGTACGATAGGCCTCAGGGAGAGGACACAGCGGGAGGAGGAACCAAACACCTCCTGGTTGTGCAAAATCCTCAGTGTCAGACGAGGGGTCGTGTAGTCCTCAATAACAGGTCCTACTACCACTTTATACAGGTCAACTTAAGGTTGCCAGCCCGAGGCAGGAGAAGCCTGTCGTCGTACAGGAAGATCGGGACCAGATCTCAATTAATACTCCTGGTTTAAACATTACCCAAATTAACTTGCATCACAGCAAAGGCGACTCTGCAGTTATGCAGAGGGTCATGTCTGAGAAGCACATATGAATCTCGCTAATCCAGGAACCCTGGTTAGTACAAGGTCCCATTAGGGGTTTAGGGGGGGGGGGCTGATTTTTCTTACAGGGACCCCAAGACGGTCAATCCAAAGGCTTGCATACTGGTGAAGGGACCGTAAAGGAATAGGAAGACTAGTCATGGGATCGGCTTATTTTCCATATGATAGCGATACCAATCTATGAGTGGAGGTACGTACACTGGTAGCAAGGTAAGGGGTCTCCTCTTCTGTTGGGGTGCGATGCTAACTCGTACCATACCCTGTTACGTAGCACGGACGTCAACTCAAGAGGTAATGTTCTAGTGGAATATTTAGTTACTACTGATTTAGATATTCTTAATACGGGGAACACCCCGACGTTTCTTAACTCGGCCAGGGAGGAAGTGATTGACATCACTCTCGGCACTGGTAGTTTTACACACAACATCAAGAAGTGGAGAATCTCAGATGAATCCACTCTCGCAGATCACTCACAGATAGAGTTCGAGTTGGAATCCATTGTGCCCGTTTCTGGACCAAAATGGGCCAGAAATCCAAGAAGAACGGACTGAGTTCAGTTTTCCGAGCTTCAAGAGTCCCAAAGGCTGGGGAGACACATTGGTGGAACTTGAAACTCGAAGAGCTTCGCAGGGTAACCAGAGAGAGTAAGGCAAAGCAAGAAAGCTAGACCAACTTTTGCACAGTTGTCGAGAAAGGAGCAGAGGTGGCTAGACTAGATAAGCTGCTTTCTCGAAATCTGGACGCTGTTCTCGGCACTCTGAAATTAATTGTTGGGTTATGTTGCGACGGCATGGAGGGGTGCTAGAGTAGTTTTTACTCCGAAAGCATGCAGGATCGGGTATACCTCACCCAAGGATTTCCTTTCCATTACCCTTACATCTTACCTCCCAAAAACTGTTAAAAGTTTCGTGTGCAGATAAATCCGCGATAAGATCTTGTCAAGTAGGACGCTTCATAAGCAGAAACACGCCTATATGGATGGCCACTCGACGGAGACGGCCCTAAGTACAGCAGTTAACCTAATCGAAGGACAACTGAAGCAGAAAGGCCTCGCAATCTGTAAATTTATGGACATTGAAGGAGCCTTTATGTAAACCTCAGGAGAGGTGATCAGGGAGGCCATTGTCACACAATTTATGCCTATAGCAGTCGTGGAATGAACCTGCCACATGTTGGCCAATAGAAATCTAACTACGACTAATTTTGATACGACTTTATGTGGAACCGTTGACTCGGTATCTCCGCAGGGAGGTCTTTTATCATCCCTGCTGAGGTGCCTGGTTGTGGTGGAACTGCTTCACCTACTCACGAGTCACATCCACCACGTTATAGGCTATGCAAACGATATACTGGTTATCGTGCGCGGCCAGCATCTGGATGCGTTCTTCAGAATAATGCAGCAAACATTAAGAACATTATTCACCAGAAGGTATAAGTGGGGAACCACGAGCACGCTGACACTGGCAGGACAACAACTGGAAATCAAAGGAAAAGTCAAATATCTAGGAGTTATCCTAGATAAGAAGCTCTCATGGAACGAGCACCTGGAAAACAAGTGGAAGAAGCTAGCAGCGGCTCTTTGCCTCTGTAGGAGAGCCATAGGAAAAAGCTGGGGCTTAACAGTGGATACCCTTATGTGGATCTACACTGCGATCCTGCGAACAAGGCTAACGTATGCAGCGGTGGTCGGGTGGAGCGGGTTCAAATTGTCTGCTGTGAAGCTTCGACTGGAAAGGTTCAGGGGACTGATTCTGAGATACATCACTGGTGCTTCGAAGTAGACACCCACGACAGCCCTGGGGGTAGTTATAGGTTTGGAGCCGCTCCATCTCACCATCAAGGCCGTGGCTGCGAAGGCTTTCTGGAGAGCAAATATGGTAAACAATAGAAATATTTCGACAACAGTGCGGATACCTATCGATATCACGAGGAGGCCGACACCGAGCATGCTCAGGGACAAAATCTCCACTCGTCGCCACCTCTTCGTCAAGAAGTATGCCATCCTATGCCACAATTCTGCAATCTGAGTTTATCACGATGCTCCACTGCGCCAACAAGAGAAGGGAGTATGGTAATGAACGGAACATTTGTATCTGCTCAGACAGCAGGGCTGCTATCATGGCTCTGAACGAAACGAAAACCATGTCACTACTAGTTGTATGCGACGGAACTACTGAATCTCGGGAGAAAGGAAGTCAAAGTCCTCAAAGAAATGTTTAAAGGACATAGAAACCTCCGGTATCACAGACATAAATCAGGGCTTGACGAAAGTCCCCTCTGTCGTATGTGCGAGAGGATAATGAGACGTCTACTCATATGCTCTGTTACTGTCCTGGGATTTCGGGGAAACTTTTAATACTCTCAGGCATTCCCTGCATCAATGAATCTGAAATATCGGCCAACAGCGTGGCAGCGGTCCTCTCTCTATGGAGAGGAGTATGGAGTCACGCTTCAGGTTTACAAGGGAGACGCAACGGGATCACCCAAGCGTCAGGGGCTGTAATGGTCTCAATCCAAAACAATAAGAATAATAATTTAAAAAAACTAAAAAACGTAGGAAATTCACAATATATTTACTTACGTCTATTAGGAATCTAATGCTCTAAAGTGCTAAAAAATATCTTTAACGCGGATAAATATTATGAGAAAAATGCATGTTGGTCCATCGAAGAAACAAATAAAAGTCGACATAATTCATCTTATTTATATCTGTAAAATATAATCATTTATTAAATTATTCAACTCGTTTTCAAATTTTCGAATTTCTATATACTTTGTTATTAAAAAATGTATTATTTTCGAATTTTAGGATGGTTATGCTTTTAGTATCAGGAAATAAAAAACAAGGCAGATGAATGTGCATTTTACCTGTCTTACAACCACAGAAACTTACCAATGTGTGTGCTTAGCCCATTTTTAAGTTTCACGAAATTACGATCTCATTGTCTTGAAAAAGTGAGATTAATCTGGCCTTTTCTAAAATTAATAAAGTTTTAAATAAATTCACATATTTTCACAAAATCAATATTTATGCAATAGCCAATTAATAAACAATACAATTTCATTAATGCAATAAATAAGAATGTTTTCCTTAAAAAAGGAAAGTTTTC
The DNA here is from genome assembly GCA_035041075.1 of Acraspis erinacei. NCBI lineage: Eukaryota > Metazoa > Arthropoda > Insecta > Hymenoptera > Cynipidae > Acraspis > Acraspis erinacei. The sequence continues at coordinate 43,438,514 of JAWWLR010000092.1, read as the reverse complement.
ATTATCATTGGGACCTTTCATGCTTATTTGCGAGTTCTTAATTTTTTTAAACAATTTTTTAAAAAATTTTCCCCTGTTTTGAAGAAAATCCACTTTTTTGTTTTGCTTGAATATAAACTTAGTTAACAGAAACAAATAAAAAAATTCAAATATGTTTAGTTAGAAGTTCATTCTTTTTAATTGAAATTTTTAGGATAATATTATTCCTAATATTGTTCCATGTCATAACTAACTTTTTGTCCAAAAATTGGTTTCTTTTATTAAAACTTGAACTATTTTGTTAAAAAATCGTTGCTCTTCCTACGAAATTAAATTTTTCGCTAAAAAATTAATGACACATTTTTAGTCGAAAATTCAAGTATTTTGTTAAAAAATTTGTTGTTTGTGGTTGAATTCAACTGTTTTATGTTTAAGTTAATATGGAGAATTAGTTTTTTTCTGATTTACCCTGATTCACAAAAAAAGATTTTCAGGAATTACTTCAAGTTTTACCTCTGCAGTTAGTTTTTCAAATAGAAAATATCAGTTTCCAACAAAATAGTTCAGCTTTCAAACAATGAGACAAATTTTCAACTAAAAATAATAATCTTCAACAAAAAAGTCGTTCAGCCAAAATTTTCAAACAAAATAGTTCAATCCTCAAGCAAAAAAGATTATTCTTCAATAAAACCGTTGCACAGCCAACAAATATAAAGTTTTTCATAAAACATATGAATTTTTAAATTGGAAATATTTATTTGATTTTAATTTTAATCTAGAGAAGATTTCAGTTTGAGTTCTCAGTATCAACGTATGAATTTAAAAACAAAAATTGTCTACGAGAATAGTTGAATTCTCAACCTAAAAAGGTGAATTTTTAAACAAAAAAGGATGGCGTTCTAACAAAATTGTCCAATTTTTAAGCATATAATAACATGCATACCTAAAAACATAATCTTCGGGAGATGGCAAATGCAATTAATGTTTTATTAAGTACAATACAAAGCAATTCAATTACTAGCAACAATATTCTATCTCGGTTACCTCAAATATTCATTTTACAAATTCTGTAATTTTTCCCTAACCCATCTTTATATTCCCTGGCCATAAATATTCAAAGAACCTTGCACAATTTTTGTTTGGAATGCCTGACTTTCCCTGATTTTTTTTCAAATTTTCACTAGATCTTTTTTGGTACTTAAGGGTAAATTAATAAATAACTTTCCGTAAAATTATCGCAAGTTATTTATTATATACATCTTTCAATTATATAAATTCAAACCAATTTTGTCGTTTGATTGAAAAAACATTTTTCGGAATGTTCAAGTTAATATTTTTGATACGAAATTCTCAATCTTTGT
>JAWWLR010000092.1:43393295-43408930 GCA_035041075.1 Acraspis erinacei | reverse complement strand
CTGACCCTCCCTCTCCCTTGAAGCCATCCGTATACCGGATTTGCATCTGCAGAAGTGGGTTATAATTTTCTTTCCACGCATCACTGCTTGAAATGCAGACGCAGAAAGCCCTGGCAAAGTTAAAGCGTTTTTTTATTATGTCCTGCCTCATCTTAAGAATCGGCAGTGAGCTGATGTCACTCGGGAGCCTAGTTCGTCTAGTCCCTGGAGTCCATCTATTTATATCGAGTTTATATCTTCACAGATTATAAAGCCTATAGCCACTCTGGGCGTAGGCCTCATTTCTCCCGTCAAACCCCTAAGCGCTAGCGTTTGTAGTCGTCGCAGCCTGTCCTGCATCGTTTTAAGTTTTGCCTGTGGCTAACAGGAACGTCGACTTTCGGCATCTTTCACTTTCTGGTGAAGATGACCATACTGATCTTTCCCAGAATTACCGAGAGCCCTGAGCTATCACACGAGAGCTTCACGATGCGCTTCGCCGACCTTGTAAGGCCCATCAAAGTTTTCAGATGAGCCCTGCTAACTGAGATTACAAAGTCATCAGCGTATTCCTGAGTATAATACTCCTTTTTTTAAGCCTGCAAAGGAGGCCATCCACTGCAATGAACCACAGGAGGGTCGACAGGACACCCCCGTGTCATTACTCCTTCAGCTAGGCCTTCACCCCATCTGGTTTCGAGTCTCTTTCGGCGTAACATGCTTCCTATCCAGCTTACCAGCTGACATGGCTGAAAAGCATGCTGTCCTCTGTGCAGCGGTGAGGTTAGAAGTACCTTATTCCTGATAAGGCACATTCTTTACGGCGATGCTTGCCCTAAATAACTTCTTTAGAGGAGGAATGACAAAAGCCAGGCTTTTTTGTAAAAGCGCTGGGTCGTTGCCATCCACCCCGTTGGTTTAAGGGGACAGAATGACCCCGAAGCCCATTAAACCCTTTTGCTGCCTAAAACCTTTGAGGCGAAATTCCATTCGGCCTTCCTTTAACTCTTGGCCCCAGTCTTCATCCTCTAAGTCGTTTTGGATTCGCTGAAAACCCGGGAAGTGTACCTCAATCAGGTGATTCAACGCTGCTTCTTCGTCTTCGGCAAACTCGCCATTTTCGAGCCTTATTAGCCCAAGACGCGCTTCCGGGTTGTTTTTTTGCTAGGATCTTCTGAAGCTTCGCTGCCTCCGAAATATCTTTCGATTGCTCACAGAAGCCTTTCCAGTATTTCTGCTTATTCCTTCTTATATTTTCATTTTATTCACCCTGAGCCGTCTTATAGATGTCCCAGTCTGAAGGTAATTTTTTTCTATCCTTCCTATTGAACAATGCTCTTGTCTTTCTGCGGAGCTTCTCCGAGTGCGTATTCCACCATTCTGCTCCTTTCCTAGACTTAATCGTGCTTGCAGGACAATTTTTCTGATACGGTGTAGTTAGAGCTCTTCGCAGAAAATCCGCGGCGTGCTCTAATTCTTCAGTGCTGCCACAATTTGTGGGAAATTCCACTAGCCTTCATCTGAGTTCCTCTTTATATGAGTCCCAAAGTGTATTTCAAGGGTTCCTGATTTTTTAAACCTCTGGTTTTCCTAGTTTTAACCGAAACAAGATATATTTGTGGTCCGAAAGAGACTCCTCATCAGAGACCCTCCAGTCCACTACCCTGCTCCTCAGCCGCTCCGAGCATATAGTCAAATCGATAACCTCACTCCGGTTTTTGATCTGGAATGTAGGTGTATCACCCCGATTTAGAATTTCCATGTCAGTGCCCGCCAGATATTCGATTAAATCTCTTCCTCTGTCATTGATATTAGTGCTCCCCCACACCGTATGGTGAGAGTTTGCATCACAGCCCAACAGCAGAGGAATCCTGTTCTCTTGGCAGTGCTGGATTAGGATCTCCACCTCTCTAGGAGGTGGGGGTTCATCCGCATCGCCAGGAAAATAAGCCGAAGCAATTACAACCTCCAGTCTTTCTCCGCGTCCGCCCCCGAGCCTCACCTTTATAACGGTGAGATCCCTAGAGCAGAGTTTAGGCACCAAAATCGCATACATACCCTTGACAGCTATGCATGCCCTTGGCGTTTTTTCGAGCGGCCCCTTATAAATGGAGCCACACCCTGAAAAGTCACTAATCCTTTCCCTGTATATCCAGGGTTCTTGGATTAGGGCAAGCCCTCTCTGCATCACTGACATGCGTCTGGCTAGAACCGCCGAGGCGCCGTTGCCCTTTTTCCTCTTGCCCATAGGATAAGCCTGAGGAGGCTGCTGTTTGAGAGACGCGCCTGGCGCGCTCTCTTCTTCTGAGAGCCGCAATGGCGCTTCTTCCTTACGGAGAGCACCGTTAGCTGCTCTTCGATCGTGACGACAGAATTCCCATCAGCCTCATTGTTTCTCACCGCTTCCAGTGGATTGCCCCCTACGAGGCCTTCCACTTTCTGCAGCGGTTTGGAAGAGGACCCCGGAACGGAGCCCTCATTGTTTTTTAAATTATTTTTCTTTATTGTAGACATAAAAGTCTCACGAGAAGCTAGGGAAAAAGAAAATACGCCCTGCAGGGGGCAGGTCTTAATACTATGGGATTTGATCTGATGTCCCAAAGTCCCCGTTAAGATAGCTCCTTTATGACCCCACCCTGTCCGCCTCTACTGAGGGGGGCAGGCCGGGGTGTTCAAGGATTTTTTGACTCTGGTTCCATGCAGCCTTCGACACGGCGATCACATCTTGGCTTCGGGAGCATGAGAACTCGCGCTCTCGTTATTCCATGGGGGTTTGCCAGTACCCCATAGAAGGACCGCTCCTTAGTTTAGATCCCACCGACCAGAGTCCGTCAGATCCCCAGAGTAGCTACACCTCGCGGTTCAGCCCCTCTGGTTCACCTATTCCGGATTAAAGTCCGGAGAGACCCTTAAGCTCCCCCACCAGCCTGAAGGTCTCGCGATCCATAGAGAGATTTACATTAAAAATTCTTAAGGTATTTCCAACAATTTTGAAGGCTTTGGAATAATTTTAGGGTATTGTAAAAGCTTCCAAGGCACTTTCAAGAGATTAAGACAATTTCAAGTGATTTCTAAGGATTTGAATTCGATACACAAATAATTACGGGGTTTTATAGAATTACTAGAATTTCGAAAGATATGGGACGATTTTACAGATCCACCTTTTTGTTTCCAATTCACTTAATATGTTTTGAAGTCTTGTGAAATTATCCTGAATTCGTGAAAATTCAACTGAAATTCTAGTAAATTTCATCGAATTCTTTTCATTTATTTTTAATCATAAAGAACATTAGTCACATTATTAATGCTCATTATTCACTTTTTGGTAATTTTTCTACAACTAAATTAATCTCTGATATCCCTGAGAAGAATAATTTATGAATTTAAATTTTTTCATTCCATTTATCAAAGATTCTATATTAAAAATTTTACAATATTAGAATTTCGGTAGTCAGGGAAAATGAAAAATTACTCAGGGAAAAGTCAGGGAATTTAGAAAATGAAGTTTTGCGGCCATCCTGAACTAGTTTTGTAACGTTTCAAATTGAAAAAAATGAGTTTATTAATTCCTCTTTAATTCAAGAACAAATACCTGATTATAAAAATATGTCCAGCTCTTGGAAGCACCGGAATCATAGGGGGTTCGATGTCTCACGAGTATCATTATTCCACGGATCTTGGCGAAGACACTGTTCTTTCCTGTTCGCAATGTGATTATCATGTGAATGAGAATGCTACAGAAGAATCAACTTGTCCTTCGTGTAAAAGTTCACTCGTTAAAGATAATACAATAGAGGTGAGTTATAAAAACTTCCAGATTCAGAAAAAATTCATTTTTTTTTCAATTCTCTGATTTAAAATCATTTTTTATTTAATCTTATTTTCAATTATAGGTTGGACATACATTTCTGTTGGAAACAAAATACTCAGAACCTCTTCATGCAACTTATCACAGTGGTCACGGACACAAACCTTTATCAATGGGATGTTACGGTCTCGGAATGACTCGCTTAATAGCCGCATCAGTTGAAGTTTTATCAACGGATCAAGAACTGAGATGGCCAGTTGCTCTGGCACCTTACACCGTTTGTGTAATTCCGCCAAAGGTCAGTTTCAACCGTTTTCCACCTCCATTTAACTGCCTTCCATAAACTATGTTACCACTTTTCGGGGGGGGGGGGGCAGTGGAAGCAACCGTATGAAACTAGATAAGATTTAGTTCTTTTGAGTTTTTTTTCACTTAAATGCGAACTAAATTAATGGAATACAATTAGAAAATGCAACTACTTTTGGCATCTTTTTCATTATTCTGTTCAAAATGCAACTATTTTCTTAAAAAGTAATTATCTTTTTGTAAAAAATTCAGCTGTTTGGATAAAAGTTGAACTATTCTGTTAAAACTTCATTTTTTTGTTGGCTGAAGATTCATCTCTTTGGATGAAAATTCAACTTCTCCATTTTTATAAATTAATCTTCTTGGTTCAAAAATCATGTATGTTTTGAGTTCAATGTTGAACTCTTTTGTTGCAAATCAATTTTTTGTGAAGATTCATAATTTTAGTTGAAAATTCATCAATTTGGTTAAAATTGAACTATTTTGTTGAAAATTCGTTTTTTTAAGAATTAATTAATTTAAATAAAAAGTTTTCTGTTAAAAATGCAACTACTTTGTTAAAAGCTAATATTTTTTGGACAAACATTTATCGGTTTGGTTAAAAGTTGAACTACTTTGTTAAAAAAATCAATTTTTTGTTGGTTGAAGATTCTCTCTCTTTGGATGAAAATGTAACTGTTCCATGTTTAGAAATTAATCTTCTTTGATAAAAAATCATGTTTTGGGTTGAATGTTGAACCATTTTGTTACAAATTAATTTTTTGTGAAGATTCATAATTGTAGTTAAAAATTCATCTTTTTGGTTGAAAATTTAACTGTTTTGTTGGAAATTCGTTTTGTTTAGAATTAATTAATTTAAATAAAAATATAAGTATATAAGTGTTCTATTTTTGGTTGATAATTGATCTTTTATAGTTCAGAATTAATGTATTCTGTTCAAAATGCAACTATTTTGTTAAAAAGTAATTACTTTTTTGTAAAAAATTCAGCTGTTTGGATAAAAGTTGAACTATTCTGTTAAAACTTCATTTTTTGTTGGCTGGAGATTCATCTCTTTGGATGAAAATTTAACTTCTCCATTTTTATAAATTAATCTTCTTGGTTCAAAAATCATGTATGCTTGAGTTCAATGTTGAGCTCTTTTGTTGCAAATTAATTTTTTGTGAAGATTCATAATTTTAGTTGAAAGTTCATCAATTTGGTTGAAAATTTAACTGCTTTGTTGTAAATTCGTTTTTTTAGAATTAATTAATTTAAATAAAAAGTTTTCTGTTAAAAATGCAATTATTTTGTTAAAAACTAATATTTTTTGGACAAAAATTTAGCGGTTTGGTTAAAAGTTGAACTACTTTGTTAAAAAAATCAATTTTTTGTTGGCTGAAGATTCATCTCTTTGGATGAAAATTTAACTTTTCCATTTTTAGAAATTAAAATTCATGATTAAAAAATTATGTTTTGGGTTGAATGTTGAACCATTTTGTTACAAATTCATTTTTTGTGAAGAATCATAATTTTAGTTGTAAATTCATCTCTTTGGTTGAAAATGTAACTTTTTTGTTGAAAGTTCGTATTTTTAGAATTAATTTGTTTAAATGAAAATATAAGTATTCTATTTTTGGTTGATTATTGATCTTTCATAGTTCAGAACTAATTTATTCTGTTCAAAATGCAACTATTTTGTTAAAAAGTAATTATTTTTTGGTCAAAAATTCAGCTGTTTGGTTAAAAGTTGAACTACTTTGTTAAAAATTCATTTTTCTTTTTGTTTGAAGAGCTATCTCTTTGGATGGAAATTTAACTATTTCATTTTTAGAAATTAAAATTCTTGGTTAAAAAATTATGTCTTGGGTTGAATGTTGAACTCTTTTGTTGCAAATTCATTTTTTGTGAAGATTCATAATTTTAGTTGAAAATTCATCAATTTGGTTAAAAATTTAACTATTTTGTTGAAAATTCGTTTTCTTAGAATTAATTTATTTAAATAAAAATATAAGTATTCTATTTTTGGTTGATAATTGATATTTTATAGGTCAAAATTAATGTATTCTGTTAAAAATTCAACTATCTTGTTAAAAAGTAATTTTTTTGTCAAAAATTCTGATGCTTGTGTGAAATCAAAAATTAATTTTTTTCCCCAGATTCAACTCTTTGGATGAAAATTTAATTATCCCGTCTTTATAAAATAATCTTCTTGGTTAAAAATCACCTTTTGGTTGAAAATTGATATTTTTAATTAAAAATTCATTTCTCTCATTCAAAATGCATGTAATTTGTTGAAAGTGCATCAATTTTGTTAAAAAATTAGTCAAAATAGGCACCGAGCCTACATTTTTTTGCGAAGATTCATAATATTTGTTGAAAATTCATCTTTTTGGTTGAAAATTGATATTTTTAATAGAAATTTATCTTTTCTAGTGAAAATCTAATGTATTTGATTGAAATTTCGTCTTTTAAATTTCTTGTTAAAGAATTATTATTTTTTTTTTGAAGATTAGTTTTTTTAGTTCAAAAATCATATTTTTAAGTCGAAAATATAACTATTTTGTAGAAAGTTTTCGGTTGAAATTGATATTTTTTGTTGAAAATTAATATTTTATGTATATGCTGATAAGAACATTTAACTATTTAGTAGAAAATTATTTTTTTTTTGTTAAAAAATCATTTTTTCAGGTTGAAAATATAACCTTTTTGTAGATAATTTGTCCTTTGGACTCTTAAATTAACAATTTTGTTGAAAATTTTAATTAAAAATTTAATTATTCGATTAAAAAGTCATCTTTTTGGTTGGAAATTAAACTACTGCATTGAAAGTTGAACTACTCTATTAAAGATTCATTTTATTTAAGATTCACTCTTCGGCTGAAAATTTAACTTTTTTGATGATTATTCCTTTTTTTTGTTGTTAAAAATTAATTTTTTATCTGAAAATTTCACTATTTCATTTTTGGTGGAACATATATTCTTTATGAGATAAAATCGTCAACGTCACGTAGAAAATTCATGTATTTTGTTTAAAATTTCTGTTTTGTTTCGAAAATTAATCTTGTTTGTTTAAAATTTATCAATTCGGTTGAGGATTGAACTTTTTTATTGGACATTCGTTTTTCCCGTTTAATTTGACTAGTCAGAAATTTGCCTTTTAGTAGAAAATTCATCTTTCTTGGTTACAAATTAACTTTTTTTTTATATTTAACTTTTTGGATTGAAAATTCAATTTTTATATAAGAAAATTCATCTTTCCTTGCTGAAAATGAACTTTTGTAAAAAAAATTCAACTGTTTTCGAAAAATTATGTCTTTTTGGCTTTAAAATTTAATTATTTGGTTAAAAGTTTAAATATTTTGTTGAGAATTCGCCTTTTTTTATTGAAAGTTCAACTATTTGGTTGATAATGGAACTTTTTGGTTAAAAATTAATTTGTGAAAATTCATTTCTATCCGTAGACAATCTTTTTTTATTTGAAAATTTAACTATTTTGTTAATAAGTCGCACTTTTCAATTAAAAATTCATATTTCATGGTAGAAAATTCATCTTTCCCTGTTGAAAAATCTCGTCTTTTTAGCTTAAAAATTCAAATATTTTGTTGAAACTTACAAATATATTGTTGAAAATTAATTTATTTTTCTTGAAAGTTTATTTACTTGATTGCTAATGCAACAGTTTTAGTTAAAAAATAATTTGTTGTTGAAAATTCGTCTTTATGTTATGAAAATTTATCTCTCTTGGTAGAAAATCTTTTTTTTTTCGTTGAAAACTCAACTATTTTCTTGAAAATGCAATATATTTCGATTTGACATTAAAGAAATTTGAAGTATATTCAAATTAAATTCAATATCGTTTTTACTGTTGGGGTCAAAAATTGGTGACATGGACGGCCCCTTAAATAAATATAATTTTGAAAAGCCTTATCAAATATTTGTTTACAGGCTGGAAGTAAAGAAGAAGTAGCCTCGCCCCATGTGGAAAAAATTTGTGAGATCCTCTCTCAATCAAATGTCGATTTTATCATCGACGACAGAACGAATTTGACGATCGGCAATCGTTTAGTGTACTCCCGAAAATGTGGATTTCCCTTTGTGATAGTAGTCGGTAAATTAGCGACAGGCTCGTCTCCTCTTTTCGAATTTCACGATTTAACTAGTTCCAAACGCGAGGACGTGAGTATCGAGTCATTATTTAGTTTTTTCAACAATCAGGATACAAAAAGTGCTGAGGAAATAAAAAGAGAAGCTACGATTGCTTCATAAATGTTTCGACATTATATGCTAAGAATTAAGTTCGCGAAACTAACTGAAAATCTTTTGACTTATAAAATGAATTAAATTCGTTTGCGTTTTATAAAAATGATTTTGTATTTACACTGAATAGATATTTACATGACGTATTAAATAAGAGTTGTAAAATACGAGTTATATAAAAGTAGGATATATACATACGAGACTTACGCATCAATTCTCTTAGATTATTAAATTTAAAGATTCTCATCCACGCATTTAAATTACTACTTTAAGTATTTCATACCGTAATTGTCGGGATCTCACTCTTTACGTATTTAAGTACTAATTCCTTATAAAGGTGAGTAAATGCAATTAATCTCTTTTCAGTTTTTTTACTTAAGAGTTGAGAACTATCGTTTTAATTGAACCTTGACTCTGTGATAAGCGTTGCAAAGAAATCCTCGGAGATTCCAGATGTTTTTGAAACTCTCGGGTTGTACATTGTAGGAGGAGTCGACAGCTTTTGCCCAGATCTCTACTTCTTTCTTCTTCGGATCAACTGGCAATTCCAGACTCCACAAACTCCAGCTATAATATCGATCTGGTTTTGCTTTTGGATCTTCTGCCACTAAATCGGCAGTGTGCCAAGTTTCACCCTGGTCTGCAGTCACATCGACTCTGATTATTTTTTTGCCTCCACCTGACCAAGCGTAACCTGAAAAAAAAACGATACAAATTTCAGAACAATTGGGATTCGCCATCTATTTTTTCCATGCGGGCAAAATGTGAACTCGCGAAAACGGCTAGGATTTTTAAGCTGCATTTTAATTTGTGCCTAATAACAATTTAAAAAAATTATTTTGCATACTTTAAAATGATAAGTTAATGAAAAAATTAAGATTTCTCGGAAAGTAAGTGTTACATGTGTAATTTTCATCATATACAGCGGAAAAAAACGTTTTATATAAAAAAAAGTTTGGACAAAAAATAATTATTTTAATTTATGTTTCAATAAATAACTTGCCTTGACATAAAAGTGAATTTAAAATAATTTTTTGTTAATTTATACATGGAATATTTACTATCTAAAAAATTATAACCTAAAAGTTAGGTTAGAATTTTCACTAAATACGATGGAGATTTTATATGCAACACTTAGTTTTCGATAAATCTTTATTTTTTATATTCGCTTATTGTTTGAAACAAGTAAAAATCAATGATAAAATCGTTTTTAAGTCCAATTCAAAATGCAACTTAAAAATGCTACCAGTTTTCACGAGTTCGCGACAGTGGCGCCCATAAGAAAAAGGAAGATTTAAATTTTAGCTTTCATAATTTAACAAACAAATAAATCTTAAGCTTTCTTTTAAGTCTAGCAATTTTTTCGAGAGATTAATTTTTGTTTAAATTGTAATAAAAAATCGAATAACAATGATTCTTCATTTGTCAAAATAGTTTTTATTACTGTATTCAACTATTTTTTTGCAAATTCGTTGTTTTTGGTTTTAAATCAATTTTTTAAACTGTAAATTGAACCGTGCGAGGCGAATATTCCAATAAATTATTCATCAGTTTTGGTTGACAATTCATCTTTTTGGTTGAAAATAAAACTACTTGGTTGAAAATTCAACTCTTTTGTTGATAATTCATCTATTCCAATGGAAGATTAATTATTTTAGTTAAAAAATCACGGCTTTAGGAACATTTTTTTTGTGTGGAAAATTAATTTTTTTCTAACTGAAAGTTGAACTTTTCCATTTTTCGTTTAAAATTAATTAATTTGGTCAAAAATCGTCTTTTTTGGTAGAGAATTATTTTTCTTGTTTACAAATTAATCTTCTTGGTAGAATATTCAATCTTCTTGTTGAAAAATTATTCTTTTTGTTAGAAAATTACTCGATTTGGTTACAATTTGAAGTATTCCAGGTAAATATTCATAATTTTTTGTTGAAAATTCATCTTTTTGGTAGAAAATAAAACTAATTGGTTAAAAGTTGAACTCTTGTTGATAACTCATCTATTCCAGTCGAAGATTCATTATTTTATTTAAAAAGTCACGGCTTTAGGAAAATTTTTTTGCGTGGAAAATGATTTTTTTTTCTAACTGAAAGTTTAACTTTTCCATTTTTCATTCAAAATTAATTTATTTTGTTGAAAAATTGTCTTTTTTGGTAGAGAATTATTTTTCTTATTTAAAAATTAATCTTCTTGGTAGAAAATTAAATATTATTGTTGAAAAATTAATCTTTTTGTTAGAAAATTACTCGGTTTGGTTAAAATTTGAAGTATTCCAGGTAAATATTCATAATTTTTTGTTGAAAATTCATCTTTTTGGTAGAAAATAAAACTACTTTGTTGAAAATTCAACTCTTTCGTTGATAATTCATCTATTCCATTCGAAGATTCATTATTTTAGTTAAAAAGTCACCGCTTTAGGGCCATTTTTTGCGTGGAAAATTAATTTTTTTCTAAGTGAAAGTTTAAATTTTCCATTTTTGGTTGAAAAATTAATCTTTTTGTTAGAAAATTCCTCGATTTGGTTGAAAATTGAAGTATTCCAGGTAAATATTCATAATTTTTTGTTGAAAATTCATCTTTTTGGTTGAAAATAAAAGTACTTGGTTGAAAGATCAACTCTTTCGTTGATAATACATCTATTCCAGTCGAAGATTCATTATTTTAGTTAAAAAGTCACCGCTTTAGGAACATTCTTATGTGGAAGATTAATTTTTTTAAACTGAAAGATTAACTTTTTCATTTTTTGTAGAAAAGTAATCTTGCTTATTTTAAAATTTTACTCTTTGGTTGAAAATGTTTATTTTTACGTTGAAAATTAATTTATTTGTTGAAAAATGTCCTTTTTTAATAGAGGATTATTCTTATTTAAAAATTAATCTTCTTGGCAGAGAATGAAATCTCCTTGTATAAATATGAATCTTTTTGTTAAAGAAATCATCGTTTTAGTTGAAAATTCATCTTTCTGGTTCAAAATGAAAATACTTGGTTGAAAGTTCAACTCTTTTGTTAAAAAATTATCTTTTGGTTTTCGAATTCATCTATTCCAGTCGATAATTCATTATTTTATTTAAAAATTCACCGATTTAGCTAAAATTTTTCTTTGTGGAAAATTAATTTTTTTAACTGAAAATTTAACTTTTCCATTTTTGGTAAAAATTGATCTTTTCTAGTTTAAAATTCAACTCTTTGGTAGAGAATTCATGTATGTAGTTGAAAAATCGTCTTTTTGGTAAAAAGTGAATCCTTTTGTTGGGCAATTTAACTATTTGGTTACTATTTGGTTAGATAGAATTTTGAAGCGGTTCGAATTTAATTTAATGCAATAACCACATTAATTTTACACAAATTAGCACTGTATTTTTAGTATAAGAAGATCAACTAAAAATTTGAATTATTTAATTATTTAATTAATCGATGGTGCGAATATATTTAGGAATATCTTTTCATAATTTTTCAAGCTTTCTAAATTAAATATATTAATTGAACCGCAGAAAACGGTATGCATAATCCAAGTCAATTGTTTACAAAAACGCGAAAAATATGAATAACTCGGTACTATTAAAAATTATACATGGAAAAAACTTGAGATACATGGAAAAAACTTGAGATACATGGAAAAAAATGGAATTGTTAGGAATGTTTTTCTATGATTTGAGTAAAACATCCTGATTTAGAATTAATTTACCTTTGACACTAATTTTTCCATCCTTGACCTCGACTTTTTCATTCGAACTAGGAACGCAAATAGCGGAAGTAACTGGCATTTCTTGAATTGCCGGAGCCTTTGAGAAATCGACGTTTTCCCAAGTTGTGCTGGGAGAAAATCCTTTGTAGTCTCCCCGTTGCCATTGCGAGTGGCTTTCCTCTTTTGAAATTACGATTTTTCCTAGCCACTTTACGTTCCTTGCGCCAACAACTCCTGGAACAATTACTCGAACCGGATATCCGTGATCGAGAGGAATCGGACTTCCATTCATTTCATAAGCGAGAATGACATCTGCTCTGGGATCCAGGGCTTTGCCTATGGGGATGCTTGCACCGTAGGGCGAACCGGATGGATCGAAATCTAAACCTTCGAACTAAAATTGAAAATCATTATCAATCTAGAGCTAGAGGGGTTGAACACTTTACTTTTGAGTGTACATCATATGTATTTCAAGATTCTCAATATTTCAAAACATTTCACAAAGGTTATAAAGATTTCTAATAATATTTTAAAAGCTTTCACAAAGATTTAAAATATTTTGCAGATTTCAAAAATGTCAAAATATTTCTGAAGATTTAAAAGGAATTGCAAAGATTTTAAATATTTCACAAAGTTATCAAGAGATTTCGATCATTTTCACAAAGAATTCAATGATTTTAAAATATTGCAGATGATTAAGCAAAGCTTTCAAATATTTAACAAAGATTTCAGAAACTTTAAAGATTTAACCAAAATTTTTAATATTTAAAAAAATTTCCTAAATATTTAAAAGGATTTCGTAGGATTTAAAGTATTTTGTAGATTTCAAAAGAATGCAACAGATTTCAAAGATATGACAAGGTTTAAAAAACTTCCAAAACATTTCGAAAGAGTTCAACAATTTCAAATTTCAACAGCTTAGAAAGATTTCATAAAAATTTCAAGATTTCGAAAGATTTCAAATATTTCCGAAATACTTCACAAAGATTTGAATGATTTCACACAGATTTCAACAAATTTCACAGAGATATCGATATGTTAACAAAAGGTTTTCAAAGATTTCTGAAAATTTAAAAAATTTTTTAAAGATTTAAAACATTTCACAGAGCTTTCTAAGATTTTAAAAGATATGAAAATCTTTTGAAAAGTTTCAGAAGATTTCCAGAACTTTTCTCCCGAAAATTTCAAAAATAACAAAAAGTTTCAAAAAAGTCCAAAAGATTTTCGAATATTTCAATATTCAGAAGATTTTGCAAACACTTAAAAGATTTAAAAGATTTCGAAAAATTGAAAAGATTAAAAATTATTTCAAATTCACAAGATTTCAAAAATTGAAAAGGTTTTAGAAGTATTTCACAAAGAAATCCCAAAGATTTCAAAATATTTCGAAAAATTGCAGCAGATTTCAAAGATTTTGCAAAGATTTAAAAGATTATTAAAATATTTCACATAGATTTCAATTATTTTAAAAAGAATTTAAACAGATTTTAAAGATTTCTAATGTTTCGAAAGATTTCGCTGTGATGGCTTCAAAAGGTTTCAAAAATTTCAAAATATTTCTGAAGATTTAAAATGAATTGCAAAGATTTAAAAGATTTCGTAAATATTTCACAAAGATGTCTAAAGTTTAAAAATATTTGTAAAAAATTTCAAAGATTTCGAAGGTTTCAAAATATACCAAAATATTTCGAAAAATTTCAGCAGACTTCAAAGATTTCAAACATATTTTACATAGACTTCAAAAAACTTCGCACAGATTTCAATGATTTCATCCAAATATTTCTATAATTTCCACAAAGATTTTAATGATTTTAAAATATTGCAGAAGATGATGCAAAGATTGCAAATATTTTACAAAAAATTCACAAAGATTTCTGAAAACTTAAAAGAATTTGCAAAGATTTAAAATATTTCAGAAACATTTCACAAAAGTTTCTAAGATTTTAAAATATATCAAAATCTTTTGAAATGTTTCAAAGGATTTCAAAGACTCTGCAAACATTTCCAGAATACTTTCCTAGATTTCAAAAGATTTCACACATATTTCAAACATAACACAAAGTTTCAAAAGATTCTAAAATATTTCACATAGATTTCGAAAGATTTCAAACATTTTACAAAAATTGCAGACATTTTAAATCACGGCCTTAAAATATTTTAAAGATTTTTTAATATTTCAAATTTCAGAAGATTTAAAAAATTTCAGCAATATTTCATAAATATTTTAAGGATTGTAAAATATTTCAAAATACTTAAAAAATGTTGCAAGGGTTTAAAAGATTTCATACGATTTCGAAAGTTTTCAAATTATTTCAAACAGAAGATTTCAAAGGTTTAAAAAATTTCAGTTATAAATATTTCAAATATGTTTCAAAGATTTAAAAATATTTTAAAATATTAAAAAAATTTTCAGAAGATTTAGAAGGTTTAAAAAATATTTCACAAAGATTTCGAAAGATTTTACAACAATTTCACAAACATTTCAAATTATTTCAGAAGATTTTTCAAATATGTCACACAGATTTCAAAGATTTCAAAAAGTCTTCGAAGATTTAAAAAGATTTAAGACATTAAAAAGATTCACAAAGATTTGAAAGATTTCACGAAGCTTTATATACGAGAGCTCTAGATCAATCTTTATTTTCAAATTAAGAATTGTTCTTCTATTCTGTAGTTCTTGTATAGAAACTTACCTGGACGTGATTGTATTTTTCTTCATTGACTCCTAGAGAGTTTAAAACATCGCAGAGTCTCGCACCAGACCAAGTTGCATTTCCAACCGCACCTACACTCCAACTTAATCCTTTCAAATTTTTTTCCTGGAAACACACAAACATAATAAATCCTTTTTTTTTAGAAAAATGTCTTCTATTTATGAAAAAATCTTAAATATTGCAAGCGCAAAGTTAAAGTTTCAACATTTAGATAAAAATACCTCTGCCATTTCTGATCTTCGATTGCCTCCGCACATTATGGCACTCGTTACTGTGTACTTAGGATATTTCTTCAAATCGTTCAACTTCAAAGTCTTTTTCGTGTTTTCTTCAATTGCCAATTCCAGCGCGTAATCTTTTATATCGATTTCGGGAACTGGCAGATGATTTCTCACGTAAAATAGTTCTCTGCGGAATAGTAAAAGATTCATATAAATCAATTAATCGTGGAATTGAAATATCATCTTTTTCTTAAATAAAATAATAATCTAACTACGAAATTATTGGAAATTAAAAAAAGGAATCTGACGACAACAAAAATACAGTTGGTTAAAGGGGTAACAGATGGTAACAAAGGTACAGTTTAATAATAAGTTAATAAGTTTAAGAATCATTTTCATATTTCAGACTGCAAACGCTTTCCCTTTTTTTAAAAAAATTCTTCTTTTCTCCCCTTTTTCTTCGTTCGTTGAAAACTAATATTTTTTATTCAAAAATTCAACTACTTGGCTGAAAGTTGAACTACTTTGTTGAAAATTATTTTGTTTTGTTTGATGATTCATCTCTTTGGTTAAAAATTTAACTATTCTAATGAAAATTCGTTTCATTTTAGGTTCAAAAAATGTATTTTTACATTCTTATCAGAGAAGGTATTAGATTTTTGTAGAATTTTTTGGGGGGGGGGGGG
>JAWWLR010000092.1:43360413-43373981 GCA_035041075.1 Acraspis erinacei | reverse complement strand
TGTTACAAATTTAACGATTCCACTTCAAGATTCATCGTTTCATTTGAAAATGTATTAGTTTGGATGGAAATAATTCCTTTTTAGTTCGAATTTCATGTATTTTGTACATGAATTCTTTGAAATGCTGTGAAATCACCGAAAGTCCTTTAGATCTCTTAAAATTGTTTACAATCATTTGAAGGATATGCCCGGATATCCTTTAAAATTAGTGAAAATACTTTGGTACCCTTTAAAATTCAGTAAAATATTTGGAACTTTGATTAAAATCTGATAAAATCCCTCGAAAAATTTAGATTCTCTCTGCAATTAAACTAGGAATTTTTGCCAAACTCTTGAAATGCCCTAAAACTTTTGCAATGCCTCGGAATGTGTTCAAATACTTTCAAATGACTGGAAGTCTTTAGAAATCTTTTGAAATCGCGTTAATGAGAAAATAATTTGTATATTTTTGATATATTAAGTAAAAAGTAAAATCTCACGTAAAAATGGTTCCTTGACATTTTTTAACCTGGAAAACCTGGAAATCTCCTTGAATTTTTGAAGATGAACCTTGGATTAAATTTTTGTCTTTTAAAACAGTTATTTTATTAAAATGCGAAAAATAATTTAAATCTTTTAGTCTATTACAAAAGAAACATCTCGTTTAGAAGAAATCTTGCTACTGGAAAGTTTTTTATTTATCAAGATATAATTGATCTTTTACTCAATACAGAATAAATAAAAGAGGTTTTCGCAAAAAATTAAGAATTTTTTTATTTAAAATTCTTCTTTGTTTAAAAATTATTAGCCAATAAAAATTAAATGCCTCTTTTTTACGTCTATATCAAACGGTTATTTAATTATTTTATACAACATTTTCCATTCTAGATTTTTATTTTTAAGTGTACATTTTTTATTTAAAGAATTTTAAAATGCAGTTTTGGAAGACTTAAACAATTGAAAATTAAAATAGTTTATAATTGCAATTTTTCGATAAAAGTAATTTTTATTTGATCGACTGTAAATATAAATTAATCATCTATTTTGAATATTGAACTCTAGATATCAAAAAGTGATCAATAATTTATTTGTTAATACGATTCTAAATCCTTTCCAAATTAAATTTTTCCAGAGTTAAGCGTTAAAACTGAAATTGGTTCAATTCAAAAGCCTTAGTCGTAATAAAAATGAAAATAATTTGAAAATTAATTGGTTGAAATAGAAACCCTTAAATCTTTAAAATTTTAGGGAACTTTTAAGCTTTGAGGATTTTAAACTTGAAATGATTCCAAATAATTTAACGGAAGTGTGTGTTCCGACAATATCCGGCTTGTTGTACCGAAATTCCGGTGCAAATAGCCATAGGCTCAATTAAAAAAAGTGTGGATTTTTGCAGACTTTAAACAAAAATATATAAGCTTTTTAAGAATTGTGAAAGATTTAAAAAGAATAAAAACGTTTTCTTAATATTGCTAGGCAATCTGAAAATGATTTTTTATTTTGAAAAATTATTTTAAAATCGAATATATTTTAAAAGATATGTAGAAGTTATGAAAAACTTTTAACCATCATTTTACATTTGAAAAAATTTGAAGCAACATGTAGATTTTGAAGCTTTCAATCAATTTTGAAGCTCTTTAAGGACATCTAAACTATTTAAAATAAAAAATATTTCAAATTCTAATGTAAAAATTGTTCAGTTAAACAACAAATTTAATCGTTTATGTTTCAGTGTTTCTAGCTTAAAATTCGTCAAAATACTATAATTTTGAAACATTTTTTAATTTATTGATTAATTCTATAATTTAGAGCTTTGAAAATGATAACGTGGATTTATATTTTTTTGAACTGAATCTGAATCTTTGAACTGTGTATAAAACATAGAAATTCTAAATTTTTCAATTTAAATGAATTTTCTTAACACTTGTTTAATTGTAAAGTATTAGTACTTTCCGTTTTATATTTGTAAATTATTGAGCATTTGAACAAAGCATTTTTTAATGAAAGAACTTTGAAACTTCAATTTTAAAAGTTTAAAATTCAAGAGTTCTACCTAGAGTCCTTTAATTTCCAGTTCATTTTTCATTAATTCAAATGGAAAAATTGTTAGCTTTAGAGTTCGAGTTTTTAAATTTTGAGGATCGGGAAATGACAGGAAATTTTTTTTCTCCATTAAAACGGCCACCCTCAAAAAGTAGACCTGGGAAAACTTGACTTCTTGACCTAGAAAACATGGAAAAGACCTTGAATTTCGTTGGTAAGAATCGCTGGGCACCCTATTAATGGACGTTCCCTAACTACAAATATATATTTTTAATTGCAGAGGTACAGGCTTCCTGGTTATCGTCTCTGACGAGTATCGTTGGAAACATCTTTGTGGGCGAAGAGGAGGCAAAAACTCAGCAAGTGCGAGCAAATAACGCCCTTCTTCTTGCTCTGTACGAAGCGACACATCTGAACAGAAATTTCGTGACGACCCTGGCATATACTCAAAGTGATACGAGCGCGCCTCCATCTCCGAATAATACTTAAGGACCAAATGCAACAGCGCCTGGTGCAAATCCACCGGATGTCATGGCTCAACCTTTTAATTTACTGGCTACATTTCTCCAATATTGGTAATTCAATTCTTAGGGTTGCTACAGGTCGGGGAATTGTTGAAAGTCAGGAAATTTAAAACAGGTCAAGGAAAATCAGCGCGTAATACGTTTTTCTGACATTAAACATTTTTTTATTTATTTAAGACATTGTATTATTTAGTTTAAAATTTCCTTTTTCCTGAAAATTCATCCCTTCTGGTTGAGTTCAACTGCTTTTATTATAAAATTAAAATATTTTTTGGTGAAAATATGAACTATTACACTTTTCGTTGCCGATTCATCGTTTCAGTCCAAAAAACTTTTTTTATTTTGGTTTAAAATTTATTTATTTTGTTCATTATTGTCTCTTTTGTTACAAATTAATTTTTGAACTGAAATTTTTGTTAGAGATTCAAGTATTTCGTTGAGAATGTGTGTGTGTTTAGTTGTAAATTCGTCTTCTGCAATACAATATTAATCATCCTGGTAAAAAATGCATCTTTGGTTTCCAAATTAATTTCTTCCATTTCATCCATTTTTTGTTCAAATTGATACTTTGTAGTTGAAAATGTATATATTTGGTTAAAAATGCATATTTGTTGGTATAAAATTAATCTTATTGGTTGAAAATTCATATTTTTAGTTGAAAAATGATTTATTTGATTAAAAATTGAACTATCTTGATTAAAATTCATCTTTTTGGTAGGAAACTAACCTTTTTGTATAAAAATTCTTTTTTTTACTTGAAAATTCTACATTTGTTATGGTATTTTTTTTCTTTGTTGACTGAAAAATCTTTCTTTGTTGAAGATTCCACTATTTTGTTAAAAACTCGTCTTTTGTGTTTGAATTAAACTGTTTTTGAGTAAAAATTTAAATATGAATTTTGGTGGAAATATCAACTATTGCACTTTTTGCCACGAATTTTGATTTTTGGTTGGAAATTTAACTATTTTATTGAAAATTTATTGTTTGGTTGTTGAAAATTAATCTAGTTGGTTGAAAACTCGTATTATTGGTAGAAAATTCAACTATTTACTTAAAAATTCTTTTTTTCCTTGTTGTATTATTATTTTTGTTTAAAATTAATTTCTGTGGTTAAAAATGTCACTGTTTTCTAAAAAATTCACGTTTTTCGTTAACAATTCATATTTTTTTGGTAGAAAATTATTGTTCTTGGTTGAATAATTTTTTTGGCTTTAAAATTCTACAATTTTATTGAAAATTAATTGTTTCAACTAAAAACTGTCTAGAATTGGCCAGAAAATGACCACAATTTCCTTAAAAATGTATTTTTGTTGGAAATTCATCATTTTAGTTGAAAATTCATTTCTTTGGTTAAAAATTTAACAATTTTATTATAAATTCATGTATTTTGTTAAAAATTAATATTTTGTCATAAATTTAATCTTATTGATAGAAATACATATTTTTTGTCGAAAATTCAATTTATTGGTAAAAATTAACTTTTTGTTGTTGAAGATTTCCTATTTTAGTTGAAAATTCCTTTCTTTGATTAAAAATTGAAATGTTTTTTTGGAAAAGCATCTTTTTTATAGAAAATTAATTTGTTTGATTGAATTAAACTGTTTTTGCTTTAAAATTAAAATCTTTTTTGGCGATAATATGAACTATCACAATTTCTTTGTAGAAAACTCATTTTTGGGCTTTAAAATTTCACAATTTTGTTGGAAATTAACTTTTTTGACAGAATTCATATTTTCATGTTGAAAATGGATGTTTTATTGCTTTGTAGAAAATTCGTCTTTTTAACTTGAAAATTCTAAATTTTATATGGTACTTTTTAATGTATTTATTGAGCATTTAATTATTTTGTTGAAAATTCGTCCTTTCTGTTTGAATTCAATTGTTTTTTTTTATTGTAAATTTAAATATAGATCTTGGTGGAAATATCAATGATTACACTTTTCGTTGATAACTCTTATTTTTGGTTAAAGATTCGTCTCTTTGGTAGCAAATTTAAGTATTTTGTGGAAAATTGGTTAATTTTTTTATTGAGAATTAATCTTCTTCGTTGAAAAATCATATTTTGAATCGAAAATTCAACTACTTGCTTAAACTTTAATTCTTTTGGTTGAGGATTTATTATTTTGTTTGAAAATTCATTTCTTTGGTAAAAAAGTTTACTTTTTTTATCAATTCATCTTTTTGGTAGAAAATTAATCTTCTTGGTCGAAATTTTTTCAGCTTTGAAATTCAACAATTTGGTTTCTTTTTTTTTTGAAAATTAACCGTTTCAACTGAAAATTGTCTAGAAATTGCCAGAAAATTGCCAAAATTTTTTATTTTTTGGTTTAAAATTCATTACGTTGATTAAAAATTTTAATATTTTGTTAACAATTAATCTTTTGCCATATATTCAATCTGATTGGTGAAAAATTAATATTTTTTGCCGGAAATTCCACTTATTGGTTAAAAATTCATTTTTGCGTTGAAGATTCTTAATTTGATTTGCAAATTCATTTCTTTGGTTAAAAATATAACTATTTTATTAAAAATCATCTTTTTTGCTGAAAATTCAACTTTTTTGTAACAAAATCATCTTCTTGACTTGAAAATTCTACATTTTTATGATAACATTAATCTGTTTTGGTGAAGAATTCAAATATTTTATTAAAAATTCGTATTTGTTGGTTGAATTCAACCATTATTTTGATAGAAGATTATAATATCTATTGGTGGACATATCAAATATTACCATTTTTTTGCGAATTCATCTCTTCCTTTTTTTTTTGAAGATTCATCTCTGAAAATCTTGAAAATTAGTTGTTTTAACTGAAAATTAAATCATTCCATTTTTTGTTTAAAATAGATCTTTTTCAGTTGAAAACTAAACTATTTGGTTAAAAATTCATCTATTTTGTTGAAAATTCGTCTTTTTGGGTAAAAAATTAATCTACTTGGTTGAAAATTCACCTCTTTGAAATATGTTCAGAAATTTCTTTTTTACGTTAGCATTATTGATCTCCTATATAGATTCAGGTGGAAATATCAACTATTACACTTTTTGTTTAGGAAGAAATCAGGGAATTTTGAAATTGGGAGTTTGTAGCAACCCTGATTTTCAATTAAAGCTTGCTCTATAGTCTGACAAATACTTCAACAGAAGTTCTTTTTCTTTCAGTTCAATAGTTATGCAAGCAATCAGAACAGAAGCCATAACGAACAATGTGAAGCTCTGCTTTTTAATATTAAGCTGCATTGCCGAGGATCAATACGCAAATAGTTTAATGCATGATGCCAATCTATCCTTCAAAGTGCAATTGCACAGAGTGCCGATGCACCACAGAAAAATTCAAGACAAAGCAGCACCCACACAACCACTGGCAGCAACACTTTTGGGTACTTAATAAAACTCCTCACTTTTAAAAAAAAAAACTAGAAATATTCAAATGTCTAAACTATTTATTTGAAAGCAATATCGTTGTTTTTTTGGTCATTTTTAGATCTGCTAGTCGAGTTCATTACCTCACACATGATGAAGAAATTCCCTCTGGAGCTGTATCATCACTGCATCGGTGTTTTGCAGAGACTGCTGTGCTATCAAAAAAGATGCCGAGTCAGACTTGGATATCAGTGGAAGGATCTGTGGACAGCTTTGATCAATCTTTTGAAGTTTCTCACGACGCATGAAAATCACTTGGTTAAGAAAATGAATATTTTCCCCCTTGCAATTCAAGTAAGTAGCAGAGACAAAAATAAAATTTGGAATTTGAATTTTTAAGCGTACATTTCTCATTTAAAGAATTTTAAAATGCAGTTCTAAAGACTTAAAAAATGTAGAAATTAGTAGTATAAAGCGATTCGGAATCAGTTCAAAATTTAAGACGCCCAATCGAAACTTTCTAAACTATTTTTAGTTTGGCCATAAATTCAAAAATAATATATTCGTAATTAAAATCTTTTATTTAATTAAATTTTTTTTATTTAGAAAAATATAAATTGCTTAATGTTCAGAAATATTTTATTATTAATTTAAAATAAGTAATTATAAGTTGAATATTCGAAACTAAACAAAAAAACTAAACTTTGCACGTTACAATTTTAATTGTTCCATTCGAAAAAATTTAATTTAATTAAGAGGTTTTTAGCAGGTCTGGAAAGATTTTAAAATAACTTAAAATTTGAAATAATTTGAAGGTTCCACGGTATAAACCTGTTAACTGGCATGTCAGAAATTTTACACTGTGGATACCAAAACGCTATTTTCGAATATCCATAAAAAAAACTAAAAGAAATTTTGCCGCTCGTTTGCGGGATATTAACTGCATATAAAAAATCTTCCAGAAAATACAACAAAAAAGATTAATTTAGAAAAAATGTCAGTTAACATTTTTAGACCACGGACACTTCTTTTCAAATAATTACAAAGAGTTTGAATACTTTAGGAAATTTTCAAAGTTTCCAACGATTTTATTATTGATTTTAATCATTTCAAGGGATTTTAAAATATTTAAAATGCTTTAGGATATTGTGAAAGATCCCAAGGAATTTTTAACCGGTTTAAGTAATTTAGTAGAATTTCAAAATATTTGAGATATTTTAGTGTATTATAAAAGAAATAATTTGCAAGGGATTTCAAAATATATCAAAGGATTTGCAATACTTTAAGGCGTTTACAAATATTTTAATTATATAGGTTACTTTTTTCAAGTAAATTAGGCTGTGGCGTCCTGAGAATAATAAATAAAAAATTTGATTTCAATTTGTTTTATTCCATTTATATAAGTTTCAATATAAAAATGTTGCAAGATTAGAATTTTGGTCTTCAAATATTAATCATCAGGGCAAATAAGAAATTAGTCGCGGAAAACTCATCTTTTTTTAATCGCCATTTTAAAAAAATACACCAAAAATTTACCAAATAGAAAGACGAGAGGAAAAAGTAAGGAAACGAATTTACAGGTTGCCTTTTTTTCCTTCCTCTTCTTAAAATTTTTTTTCTGTAATTGGAATGGAGACATTCAAGAGTGTGTTGTCCAAATTTCTTTGTTAGATTCTTGTTCTTGTTGTTTTTGTAATTCCCGAGAATTTGTTAGTTAAATTTGAATATTGGACATTAAAGAAGAATTTGAATTTTAATACATTCTGAATTTAATTTCCTAAATTCTAGAGACAACAATGAAATCTAGTTGAATGCATTTTTTTATTTTAAAGGTCGTTAATATCTTGAATTTATTCATCACTTACGGAGACACGTTTCTCTCGACTCCTAGCAGTTACGACGAGTTATTTTACGAGATTATTAGGATGAGACTGATATTCACAAATCTGAATGCTATGGGTGAGAATAAAATGTAATCTTATCTAGATTTAAGAATTAAATTTCTGTTAAAAATGGAATCCTTCAGCTTGTCGATTTGTTTTGATTTTCTTAATTTTCATTTTGCCTTTAGCCCTCAGGTTTTCGACTACTGAGTCCTACGAGTACAAAGAACATGCACTGAAGTTGACAAATTCACTTGTAAATATGAGAGACATAGTGAATCATTTCCCCCCAAAGATTTCTGCCTGGTTGGCGAGCGAAAGCCTCTCAACCCCAACGGAGCAACAAATTTTAGGAGTTATTATACAAAATTACGACAGCCTTACACTCAAATTACAGGACAATTTAGACCAGTATGAAAGGTATTCGGAGAAACCGAATCACACGGCCTTCTTCGAGGAAATGGTAAGAGATTTTCCATAAATCAGGTTTGCTACTGGTCAGGCAATTTAAAATTGGTCAGGAGTCAGGGAATTTTCGAAAACCTAAAGTGTAGCTAATTTTACTATTTATTTTGAAATTCAACAATTTTATTATACGTTCATTCTTTTTGGTTGATAATTTATCTAGTTTGGTAGAAACTGAATCTTTTTAGTTAAAAATTACAACTATTTTCTTGAAAATTAATCTATTTTGGTTGAGGATTGAACTATTTTGTAGGAAATTCGTCGTTCTGGTTTGAAATTAACTGGTTTCTGATTTAAAATAAAAATATTTTTTGAATGAACTATCAACTATTTCGCTTTTTGTCGCGAAAATTGTTGCGAGTTATTTTTTGTTTGAAAATTAAGTCTTTTTATTTTAAATAAATGATTAATAATTGTAATATTAACGTTCTTGGTGACTGATTCATTTTTTTCATTTTAAAATCTTTGGTTGAAAATGATTGTTTTTCAATTTTAAATTAATTTGTTAACAGAAAATTTAACTTCCGTTTTTGGAAAATTCAGTTAAAAAGTATCTATTTTAATCGTAAGTTAAACTATGTTCTTGAAAAATTCGTCTTGTTAGTAGGAAAGTAATCTAATTAGTTGAACCTTCATCTTTTTGGTAAAAAATTTCATTATTAGATCAAAAATTCGTATAAAAATTAAAATTTTGGTTAAAAATTCAATTATTTTATTGAAAATTAATCGTTTTGTTAAAAATAATTTCTTTGGTTGAAAATTTAACTATTTTGTTAAAAATTCGTGTTTTTTTGTTGTTAAAAATTTATTTTTCTAAAATTTTAACTATTCTATTTTTGTTTGAAAACGTATCTTTTCTAACAAAAAATTTGATCTATTTTGTTGAAAATTCGTATTTTTAGTATTATTAAACTATTTTTTAAAATTTGAAATTAGAATTTTTTTAGTATAAGATACTGCGTTTTTCGTAGATAATTATTTTTTTGTTCAAAGTTTAATTACTTGGTTGCAAGTTGAACTACTTTTTAAAAATTATTTTGTTGTTGTTGAAGATTGATAATTTTACCTGAAAATTCATCTCTGAAAATTGAACTTTTTTATTGAAAAGTTGCTTTTTCTGGTTAAAAATGAATTTTTTACTGTAAAATTGATTGATTTTTTGATAGAAAATTAATTTTCCTGGTCGAAAATTCATCTTTTTGGTTGAAAATTCAAGAGTTTGGTTAAAAATTCATATATTTTGTTTCACTCGAAATCTTAGGAATGTTGTTGGGTTGTTGAAAATTCGTTTTTTTTTTTTAGTTAACAATTAATTTTTTATACGTAAAATATAGCTGCTTCATTTTTCCTGTAAAAGGTATCTTTTTAAGGTGAAAATTCATTTATTTGGTTGAAAAATCGTCTTTTTGGGGGTTCAAAATTCAATTATTTTAGTACAAAGTTCCACTTTTATGGTCAAAATTCATATTTTTGGGTTGAAAACTCAATTGTTTTACAGGAAATACATATTTTTTGCTGAAAAATTCAATATTTTGTTTTTCATTGTCTAAACTATCTTTCTTGGTTAAAAATGCAACGCTTCCGATGAAAATTACTCATTTTGATTTGAAAATTGGTCCGTTTTTGCTTGAAGATTCAACTGAATTGTTTAAAATTAATTTTTTTTCACTTAATTCAACTTTTTTTATTGTAAATGTAAATAATTTGTTGTGCTTCAACCATTTGGTTGAAAATTCTTTTATTTCTAGGTTGAAAATTACCTGTTTTAAATGCAAATTTTATTCTTTCATTTTTTATTCAAAAATTATTATTTAAAAAAAATTTTATTTAAAACTTGTTTAAAAAATAGTGATTTGATTAAAAAAATATATTTTTTACAGGTGACAGGAGTTGTGATTGATACAAGAGGTTCGATTGATCTCAACGGTTTAGACACTCAAGCCATTTTACAAGAGCTTTCGAACATCTCGTAGCACTTCGAGATAAGTTTTCGTCGCTTGATAAGAAAAGAAAAATTCGCGTCAATATAAATATTTTTTACAAGTGATTTCTGATATTGTAGAGATAAATGCTTTAATCCTAGTATTATTAATTACCAATAAGAGTAAACAAATCAATTTTTAAGTACCTCAAATTTTACAAAAGCATCGAATGTTTTATTCATTTATTGCGATCCCATATTGAATTCATTTTAAATTATCTTGCAAATATTACATTCGATTTTCTGGATGTTTTGTATGGAGTTAAATTGAACTTTTTGTATATTTGGCGCCTTTTGTTGTGTTATTTAGAAAGCTAAATAGTTAGTCGAATCTGGAAGAATGTTAATTATTTTTATTATTACTTGAAAAGTATTTGTATACCTACAGGATGATAATGAATCAGTTGTATGATAAATTATTATTCTCTTTGGACAATTGTCAATAAATCATGATGTTACCAAAGAATTCATTATGGGTTTTTTATCTATAAATCAAGGTGTGTACTCAAATGCTGGAAAAAAATTTCCTGATAATAAATAAATAATTGATGTGCGCACTGTAATAAATTTAATTTAAATCGCTTCAAGTTTCAAAATTTTCAGGTAAAAATATTGAATTTTCAATAAAAACGATTAATTTTCTACAAAATAGTTGAATTTTGAAATTAAAAAAATTAGTTTTCAACAAAATATGGAATAGTTAAATTATCAGTTTAAAAAATTAATTTAAAAACAAAATTTCAACCAAAGAGATGAATTTATAACTGAAAAATATCCAGTTTGAACAAAAAATGGCATAGTTAAATTTTCATTTAAAAAGTTAATTTTCAACCAAACTGATAAATTTTTAAATAAAAAGATTAATTTCACACAAGAAGATTAATTTTCCTTAAAAAAGATTTTTTCAACCAAAGTGATGAATTTTCAACTAAAATGATAAATCTTTAAATAAAATAGATGAATTTTAAACCAAAAATATGTATGTTTACAGACAGAATTTAACAATCAACTAAGTAGTTTTATTTTTAACCAAAAGTTAAATTTTCAACTAAAGTGATGAATATTTACTGAAATACTTAAATATTCAATGAAACAGATGACTTTTTCTACCAAAAAGGACATTTTTTTCAACAAAATAAATTTATTTTCAAGGAAATAGTTGAATTTTCAATTTAAAAAGTCGAATTGTCAAACAAATATTTTAATTTTTAACTGGAAAAGATCAATTTTCAACCAAGAAAGGAATAGGTACATTTTTAGTTACAAAATTAAATTTCCACATAAAAAATGTATTAACCAAAAAGATTATTTTTCAACTAAAATGATTAATCTTTAACTGGAATAGATGAATTTTAAACAAAACAAAAAAGTTTAATTTTTACATTTAGCGTTTAAAATTCAACCAAGTAGTTTTATTTTCAACCAAAAATATTAATTTTTTACTAAAATGTTTAATATTTAACTGGAATAGTTGAATCTTCAATCAAAAAGATAAATTTTGAAACAAGAAGATTATTTTCTACAAAAAATACGAATTTTCATCTAAAAAAGATCATTTTTCAACCAAAAATTGAAATGAAATTTCTAGTTAAAAAAATCAATGTTCTACTAAAGAGATAGATTATTAACTAAAATTATGGAATATTCAACTGGAATAAATACATTTTCAGTTAGAGAAAATTAATTTTCCATTTAAAAAAAACAAGACATTTTTTAGAAAATAGTTTAAAATTTTAACTGGAATAGGTAAATTTTCAGTGAAAAAATGCAGTCAAATAAAATACCAATTTACGAAGAAAACAGATAATTTTTAAATCAGAGATTAATTGGCAATTAAAAAGAGAAATCTTTAAGAAAAAATTACTTTTTAAGAAAAGAGTTTAACTCTCAACCACGCAATTAAAATTTCATTCGAGAAAAGAAAAAAGAACAAAAAATTTAATAGTTGACATTTAAAAAAAAGGCGACTTTTCAACATAAGTTGAATTTTTAATTAAAATTGCAAACTATTGAAATTTCAGGCAAAAAGATGAATTTTCAACAACGAATATTTTTCTACCAAAAAGAACGAATTTTGAACAAAATACATGAATCATCTAAAAACGACCAATTGCCAACCAAAATAAAATATTTAACTTTTCAGTTAAAAAAAATATTTTTAAACAAAAAAAACGAATTTTGTAAAAAGAAGTTAAAGACAGTAATATAAAGCTACATTTAAAACTCAAGAATCATTGTTATTCAATTTTATATTGCAATTTAAAAAATTAGGAATGCCCTCGAAAAAAATTCCCTGAGAATTCTAGGATTTCCAGATTTTATCCTGGACCCAAATTTATTATTTTTTAAATGACTAAATATAAAAAATCCTTGTTTTTTAATGTATTTGAGAAAAACATTAGGCCGTATGTTCAATAAAAACATTTTATTTAATATTAAAATAACAATCATTATATTTATTAAAGAGTATCTTCGTCAACTGAATACAAAAATAGAATTAAAAATTATAAACTTTCTTAACTTAACAAAAAACTTAAAATAAGAATATCTCAGGCCTCACAGTCCCTATGAGGCATAATATGGGGACCATAGTGAATTTCTGTCACGCTCATAAAGGTACTTCTTTCGCGCTCAAAGGAAAACAAATTTAGTATAAATTGATAAGATTTCAAGGAAATTCAAGTTAACTTCAAAAGAATTCAAATTAATCGGAAAAAAATTTTTAATCAAAAATTTATATTGATTTCTGTAAAATTGGATTAAATTTAGAGAAATTTAAGGTAAATGAGAAGTCGATGAAATTGATAAAAATTCAAGGCGAATAAAAAAATTTAATGAACTGAAAACAATTTTAAAATATGACAAAGATTCATTAAATTTAGAAAATTTGAGAAGAGCCTAGAAAAATACAAGGGAATTCTAAAGAAAATTGGACGAAATGCCTAAGAATTTAAGGTAAGTTGAAAAGACTAGGATCAATTAAACAAAAACTATTAAAATGCAAGAAAATCCATTGAATTGAATTTAATTAAGAATTAAAATTAAAAAAAATAAATTAAAATCTCTTCAAATCTTTTAAACCCTACCAATTTCTAACCAAGAAAATGAATAATTGCTAGAAAACGATTCAAAAGAATTTAAATTTGGTTTAAACCCGAAAAAATGCCATTGATATTTCATGAAATGCTGGAAAATTTAATAAAATCCCTTGAGTTAAAAAAAACCCTCAGAATAATTGGAATCCTGGGAAACCTTATAATATCCCGTAAAATCTTTTTATATATCTTTTAAAATATCGTTCCATAGGGTAAGAGCACCAATTCTTGCCCCCCCCC
>JAWWLR010000092.1:43279195-43294613 GCA_035041075.1 Acraspis erinacei | reverse complement strand
CCTGTTTTTCGGATTCAGGGGGTCTCAAAACGTGGACATTTGACAAAAACGGGGGAGGGGTCAAATTTTACACAAATGTAATACCTTCTCTGATGAGAATGCAAAAAAGACGAAAGAAAGAAAAAAAGAGAAGAAAGGGGATTTGGTTGGTTATCTTCTCATTTTTCTTTCCTTTTTTGTTATTTTTGTACAAGGAGGAAAATTATTTTCTTTTCTTTTTTAGGAGAAAACAGTGTTTTTCTTTATTTTTTATTTTCAAGTTTCAATAGGAACATTTTATGGTGTTTGTCCAAATTTGGTCGATGGATTCTTGGTTTTGTTTTCAGGAATTCTGCAGATTAAAAACCTGTTTTGCGGTTAAAATATCTTTTTATAATATCATACGAATTGCGTCATCAATTGTTTTATTTAATTTTCATTAAGAAATATTTCATATTGCATATATATGGGTCAATTCAGTTTCTGAAGATTAGAGTTGCAAGGGGTTCTAGAGATTTTAATGAAACTTGGTTAGGCTTCATTGTTGGGAAAGAAAAGTTTACGGTTAAAATATTTTCCCAAAATTGTCGAAATTCAGGGAGTTACAGGATTAAAAACGTTAAGACCCTAGTTTTTAAAAAACACCATACATCCCAAAGCGCTGATTGAATTTTAATTAGTTGTACAAGTTTAGCGTATTAATTGGTAGGACCTTTAAATTAAATTCAATAACAAAATTATAAAAGAGACTTAAAACAAAAGTCAATGTTTAATTCAATTTTTTGTTCAAAATTTTAATTTACTTCAATACAAATATTTCGAATCCCTATAATTTTCTGCGTCGATTAAAAAAAATTGATACAAATATTGATACGTTAAAGCAACTTTTTAATTTTTATTGTTTAAAATTATATGTTAACGCACAAAGCTAAAAAATATTGATTCTTTCACATAATAAAGTAATGATAAAATTTTTTTGTTAAAATTTTGAATAAAGTTTTATTCAGACAAGGTTTCTTAATCAGAAAAATGTGGCATTCCCTATATTATTTCTTAAGTTAAAAAACAAATTATGTAAATTAACGATAAAGCGATATTGGAAATATCTTTAAAATGGGAATTCACAGAACATTTTATTTGTGCTATTATTACTAATGAGTCACATTTTTAAATCCTTAAAAGAAGGATATTATATAGATAAATCAAAATCCTGGCAGGCTGAATATAGCGCTAATTAAACCGGGGAATAATTTTGACACAGGTTTGAAATTTATTACTAACAGTATACGTTAAAATCATAAAGATTAAAAAGGAATTGTTGCAATAAAAATAAAAATTTGTATAACACTTTAAATTGTATAGTTTACGTTAAAATGATAAAGATTAAAAAGGACTTATTGAAATAAATATTCAATTTGGTATAAAATTTGAACTTAGGAAGTCACATAGTTAATTCGAACATATAAAAATGCATAAATCAAAAATAAAAATTACTATTTTCAAATATGTTTTATGTTTGCTGATTTGATTTTTTAGTATTTTTCTGTTTGAACATTTTTTCGTTCAGAAACACCTCTGCGCATTAAATTCTAGAGATAGTGAGCGTATAGGTATAAAGTTGTTTACAAACAGATAGAAGAAGTTCTATACTTGCATTAAGATAACATTTTGAAAAATAATAATTAAAAAATTTTCGAATTTGGTTTTTTTGAAATTTTTATAAAAAAATCTAAAATCAATTAAAATTTGCGTTCTAAAAGTATAATTATTATCTCCAAAAATTGCAGACTATCCATCAATTTTTGATTAATCGACACAGAAAATTATTGGTAACTGAAGCATTTATATTAAAAAGAAATTAAAAATACGCTTTTAGGCAAAAAATGGATTTAAATTTATTTTTTTCAGTCCTGCTTTGAAAACTTTGTTTGAATTGAATTAAAAAGGCTTATAATTATACGATACACTTGTGAAAATGATTAATATTCAGTCAGCGGTTTGGGTGATATAGTGTTAAATAAAAATCGGTTCTCAAAAAGTAAAAATCCTGTACCTACCTGACGAATTTGGAAAATATTGGAAAACTATTTGTATCATAAACTTCACTCATCCAACATCAAAGTCTAACCAAGTTTTATCAACATCGCTAGACCCTCCTACAACCCTGATATTCAGTAAATGCATTTCCTTTGATAAACAACATATTTAAGAAGCAAATGAGTCTGCGATGTGAAGTTACTCTGTCTTGGAAATTTTTATGAAATTCCTGGTCGAATGACCGTTAATAGAAATATTTTCGATCTTTCAAAGACAATATATGCGATAAGTTAAAAAATGCATAAATTTCTCGAATTTTGTTCCTCGACTTCAACTCATACTATAACCTAAGAAATTTGCAGCAAAAGTATTAAATTTATACCACACAGTCTTTAAAGCCGCTGAATCTCTTCAGAAGGTCAAGAATATCTATTTTATGGATTATTCGACACAACATTTCCTAAGCTTTTTAACCGATTTTAAAAAAAGCTTCTAGATCCTTTTTTAAACGAGTAATTACGTTTCAAAGTCAGCAGTGATTTTTGGTACAATTCTTCAATTTTATCGCATTCCTCACGATTCCTTTTAGCGCTTTTCAAATAATTACCACACATTTACTTTCCGCAAACTGCTTATACGCAAAGAGAGTATTGGAATTCAGCGAACCTTTAGCTGGTTAAAAAATGGTATTATTGTTCTCGGAAAAAATCATTTTCACGTAATAAGACTCGTAACGTCTTAGAAAGTTGGTTTGCATGGTGCATGGTGCATGGTGTTCGATCATAGGCTCTTCTGCAATCTGGAGTCTGGACAGACCCGGTCTGCGTTCTCCTCGCATTTCTTTGCATAGGGTGCGGCAATAGTACATGTGCATATGGTTGTGCATAGAGTAGATATAGAATACATATAGATATAGAATATAAAGAGTATATGGATGCAACGAGAGTTATTTGGTGTAAAGAGAGTCATGCGTAGGTTGTTGGAGATGTAGAGGTGTTTGCAGGTTGCAGGTATGACTGTGGAACATATTGCATCACACCATCATAGAGAATATATATCCAACTCTAGACTCTACGCAGCTATCACAGACTACGGTCCATGGAACAGGCTTTGTGCGATCCGAGACCGTATAAACGGATCCCAGCAAGCAATATCTCCA
This sequence comes from Acraspis erinacei, assembly GCA_035041075.1. Lineage (NCBI taxonomy): Eukaryota > Metazoa > Arthropoda > Insecta > Hymenoptera > Cynipidae > Acraspis > Acraspis erinacei. The sequence goes on along the minus strand of JAWWLR010000092.1, from coordinate 43,291,438 downwards.
TTAAACTCTACGTAAGGTGATCTGTTTGTCTCGTTTAGTGAGCAACAGGCCAGACATGTGATTTGTAGAAGCACATAGCTTTGTGAAAACCACCAGAATATAATGTGGTTTCAGAAACAAAATATGGTACTCATGTAGAGTACATTATATAAGGTTTGACCTACAGTATAAAGTTATACTTTACAGAGACTTCACACTCTTTTAGCAATCCCCTCTTTCCCTTCTTTTTCAAGAATTCCTCTCTTTCCTCCTGTCTTTTTAAACTTCTCCTTTTGCTCTTTTTTATTGAAAAGCAGCATGGAGAAAAATGGATGTTTGCCTTTAATATCTGCATTTTTCATGATAACATATTTAATGTTTAACTATAGGCTATAGCTTCACTGAAAAAAATGGTCAGTTGTAGTGCTGAATTTGAGCAAGAAATATGAGAAATGAGCAATAATGAGAAAATATTTCGTCTTTTTTTATGAAATGTCATCTTATCTCGTCTCATATAAGCGAGCTTCTCGCAAGATCGTATATTTCGACCAGCTGCTTTGTCAGTGTCAGAATTGATATTCGTAAATAAGCAAATATCATAAGTACTGCCATAAAATATTAAAATACAGGTTTCAAAAATGTCGAACTCTCTACAGTTCTCTAACAGTTGGGCAAAGGTTTAAAAACAGGACCACCAGCGTCAATATCACGACAGTGAACTTTGAATTGTTATATTTGATTGAAAAATCATAAGAAACGAGGCGAAAAAAGTCAGGCGAATTACTTGACATTTTCTGTAAATGAAGGTTTCATGAAAATTAGAAAATGTAAATATAATAGTAGCATACAGAGTTAATTATAGAGGAGGACCTCATCTCAGCTTCAAAGTGTGATAGAAAGCTCAGGCAAAGCTTGCGATAAGTAAAAAAATTCAAATAATACAATGACATGCAAACTAAAGTTTCAAAATTATTAAATAATTGGTTATTAGCTACTGAATTGGGACTCAATAGAAGAGACTGAATGGGATCCCTCGAGCCACTCCCAGGTGACTTAGAAAAAAACTTAAAAAAACAATTGCTAATAGCCAATTATTTAATAATGTTGAAGCCTTATTTTGTATGTCATTGTATTAGTTGATTTTTTTACTTATCTCAAGCTTTGACTGAACTTTCTATCACAATTTAAAGCTGATATATGGTTTATCTGTATAATTAAGGCTGTAACCTACAATTATTTTAATTTTTTAATTTTTATGACACATATATTTACAAAAAATGTCAAGCAATTCGCCTAACTTTTTCGCCTCGTTTTTAGTGATTTTTCAACAAAATATAGCAAGTCAAAGTGCACTGTCGTGAAATTAACGCTGTTGAACGTGTTTTTAAACCTTCGCCACAAAAAACATGGCATTCAGACTAAAATGTTAATTTCCATTAAATTATCTCGTCTTTGTTTTTTTATCTCGTTAGTTTATTTTTTGTATGGTCTTTGTGGTTATGTCTTATATCTGATGCATAAAGAAAATTCTTTTCCAATTCTCGATTCCTGTGGCCCAAATGTCCTTAATTACACTCTCTTTTTAATAATAATTATTATGATAATGTGTAATAATTTATTAAGCAGCGTATTTCAAAATAATATTAAAATTACGAGTATATGAAAAACAATTTCCGTATTTAAAAAAAGGATTTAAGGCAGATTTTTGTTATCTTTTGAGATGTATTGCTATTATTTATTTGAAATAGTTTTAATGTATATGCAAATAATTTTTAAAAGGGATTTTTAAGGAATTTCAGAGATTTTAAAGAGATTTCAAGAGATTGAAGGCTCGATTTTAGGATTTTTTAAAGGAATAGAAGGAATTTTTAATAGTTAAAAAATGCCAAGGAATTTCTAATGATTTTCATAATTTTGAGGTATTATTTAAAAACATTTGATACAGCTCTGAAAAATTTCGAAAGATTTGGAAGGATTTTGTAGTACCTATAATGTTTTAAGTTATCTTAAAAAATGACAAGAATTTTCGATATACTTCAAGAATTTAAAAATGTTTGATGGAATTTGATTCGGAATTTCAAATAATTTAGGATATTTTAAAAGATTTTACTGATTTTAGATTGTACTTTTTACTGATGAATTTGTAAAACAGAAAAAGTGCTAAATGTTTTTTCTTTTACATGGGAAACAATTTATTATTGAAGCAAAATTATAATGAGTAGTTTAAATCGCAGTTTGAACATTATTATGGATAACATAGAAATTGGGAAAAATATTCTGTTTATTTGAACGTTTGGTACTTCAGGTACATCCCTTTTACGTTATTTTATTTTACCTAAGACATTTTTTTCAACATTTTTCAATAGGAATTCTTTGAATAAAATTTTTTGGGGGAACTTATATCGTGTATTGAAATTTTGATCAACTATTGTTTTTATTTCATAACCTTAAATAGATTTACGTCAATAACGCTTCCGCCGAAATCTAGGGTGATGAACGAGATGGAGCCAAATGAGATGAGGCGATAAGAACAATACAGAGAATGATATTCTAAGTTTTTCAGAATACTTCCCGAACGACTGAAATGCGCAAAACAACCAATCATCTCGTATCTCTATGCAATACTAGTCAGTTGGGTCAACTATTTATTTTGTAAGTTATAGCACTTCTATTTTATTAGTTGGGAGAGCTATTTTATTCGCCGCTGATATTAATTAAATAATCACTGTAATAGAAGTGTTGTGTCAAATAATAAAATATCAGTATCAACTAAAAAAATCGTGGAACTATAGTTTACAAATAAAAAGGTTGGCTAAACTAACCATTTTTAGTGCATATATAAGGTTAAACGTTAATTTCTGTTGCTAATAAAAAAATGCAATTCATTTTACAGCATTATTCTTACTATCATGTGACCAAAATATTACAAACCATAATTTTTCCAAACATTTACATACGACACCAAACATTGCCTATAAGCTTCATCAAGTGAACAACATATGTCGACAAAATTTTGCACGAAATTAACTATGTTTAGCGTGTTTTCATGTAAAAGTTTAACAGCTTGGATGTTTTAGTTTAACATAAAAATACTAAATTTCATCTTATATTTGAGAACGAAAACTTCATTTATACATATTTATCATAGTAATAACATAGATAAATTAAATTTATATAATTATTTACTAATAATTAGCAATATTAGTTTGTAATTTAGAGATACTCTAAATGTTTTTCAAATAAATTGAAAACCTGCTTTTCGAGAAATACTGATATGAAGTTGGAGAGTTCCATAAGCTCACGTGCTGCATATTTTGCTTTTAAATATAAAACATACCCACTTCCGGTTACTTCAAAGATATATAAGTATAATGTGAACAAAAAGAACATCGATTAAAGCGTGTATTCTCCTATTTTTAAAGAAATTCCTGCTTTCCCCTGTTTAAAAAAAAATTCTAATATTTTTCGATTTTTCGCTTGAACAAGAACTGAATAAGTAGAACCCAATGGAAAAATTCAACTATTTTTAGTTAATATTCAATTCTTTTAAATTGAAAAGATTACTATCTATATTTTTGTTTCAGAATTTATCTATATTAGTCGAAAATTTAACTAGGTTGTTAAAAAGTCATATTTTTTGGTTGAAAGTTAATTCTTTTTATTTGAAAAGTCTACTATTATATTTTTGGTTTAGAATTCTACTATATGGTCGAAAGTTTAATTACTATTTCATTTATGCTTTAATAATATTTGATAATTCATTAGTTGAACCTTCAATTATTTTGTTGAAAATTAAATTGATTTGTTGAAAAAGTAATTTTGGTTTGAAAATTATACAGTTTTGTTGTCATTTTTTATAGAAAATGTGTCCTTTTGGATTGAAAATGCATCTCTTTTGGTAGAAGAGTTTTTGTTTGAATATTCACGATTCTTAGCTGAAAATTCAGATGTCTTCTAAAAATTTCGACTATTCTTCTTGAGGAATTAATTTTTTGGTTGAAAATTCATTTATGTAAGTTGTAAATTTAAATTTGTTGTTAAACATTCAACTATTAGATTGAAAATTTATGCTTTTATATTTGAATATTCAAATATTTAGTTAAAAATCCAAGTATTTTGTAGAAAAATTAAATTATTTTTGTGAAAATTTAACTATTTTGTTAAAAAGTAATCTTTTTTGGTCGAAAATTAAACTGTTTTGTTGAAAATTTGTCAGTTTGTACAGACAATTCGTCCTTTTTGATTGAAAATTAATCTCTTTTTGTAGAACAGTTTTTGTTTGGAAAATTCATGCTTATTAGCAGAAAATGCAAATGTCTCTTCTAAAAAAGCAGACTATTTTTCTTAAAGATTGAACTGTTTGGGATAAAATTTAACTATTAGGTTAAAAATTCAATTATTTTTTTGAAAATTTAATTATATAATTGGAAATACGACTATTTTGTTAAAAAGTAATATTTTGTGGTCAATAGCTTCTTCTAGATTAAAAATGCATCTTTTTTTGGTAGAAAATTTGTCCTCCTTTGTTGCAAATTTAACTGACCTATAAGAAATTGGTCTTCTTGCATTGAAGATTTAATTATTTGGTTGAAAATGTCACTGCTTTTTTTGTTTAAAGTTTCAATCTTTTTTGTTTAAAAATACAGCCATATGATTGAACATTCCTATTTGAAAGTTGAAAATGAATATAATTATTTGTTTGAGAATTAAACTATTTTGTTGAACATTCATCTCTCTCGCTTGAAAGTTCAAATGCGTGAGTGTAAATGCAACGCTTTGATTTGAAATTAATGTTGTTCCTGTTGTTGAAAATTTAATTATCTGGTTGGAAAAGCATGTTTTTTAAAGTGAAAATCAACTAGCATCAAACAATTTGTAGAAGATTTCCTCTTTGATCATCAATATTTTAGATACTTTTAAGTTGAAATGATATTTACCAATGGCGAAACTCTTATTAAATTCTTTTTTCCCATAAAACTTGCACTTTAGCTTATTTTATAACATTGTAACAAATTGAAGAGAATCCAGACAAGAAAGTATTATTTCAATCTCAGTGGTAAAGTATTGGTTCTGAAAAACGTGAATGCCCATTTTCGCGAGTAGTAGTTTGTTGCACGCTTACATCTCTGAGTTTTTATTGGCCAATATCTTTGAGATTGGAATGACACTTTCTTCTTGCACAGCGAGTTCATCTCGAGCTTACTTCATGAACAAAGAAGAGAGTCTGTCTTGCAATATCGATAAAGTTTTATATTATAGGAAAAGGTTTACAGTTGAGGAAAGCGTTTTATCAAAATTAATCTCCATCTCACTTGCATCCCTGTTAACCCTGACCTTCAGGAGAAATTATCATCTGCTTTATATATAGTTTACATATTTAAAATTTAAAATTGTTACATTGGAAAGAAGAAAATAGTTTGGTACATAAGGACCCAGAAAATTATATTTAAATCAGATTTCATAATCTGAGGCCAAACAGTGAAGCCATTTTGGCTAGTTTTTCATTTATACATAATTTAAAGAGTAGAAAGACTTTCAAAAAGGCCTTTCTTTCGGAGAAAATTCTATACACTGGCACCTAGAATTAGAATAATCGGATTTAAGATATTCCTAGAACTAATGGCCCCGCAGTTTGACGGTGAGAGACGAGCCGTGGAGTCGAAAAAGGTTTGCTTAGCCATGCGTGACCACCAGCAGCATGTATTCCAATTGCAAATGATTAAGACGGCCCTGTCTGTTTACGTTTGGATTCCCTGGACTTAAGATACAGGTCATTGCAGACCCTGTCTGAAACTGTGCTTCATTCCAAGTTCCAGTGCACTTATCTAAAAAGGGAGTAGATAAAAGAATTTTCTACAATAGTTGTTGCTTTCGTGATTTACCATGCTTGTTACTAGCCATGCCGAGGGAAGATGATTTTCTCGGTTCTGTTTTTGCGCGAACCTAACGACAAAACGAAAAACTACCACGAACTAATCGCATTCAATTGAAGTGTATATTGGTCCTTTAAATTTATATCAGGGAATTGAAATTGAAAAGTTTTATGATTTATGTAAAAAAAAACTTCTATAAAATTTTCTTGAAGCAATGAAAAAAGAAAAGGAAATTTTAAATGAAGGAACTAAAAATAACCCTGTAACTTTTTTAACATTAATTTATTATATTATTTTGAAAATCTGATGGTTTAATGGTGACAGTCTGTTTTTTATTTAGAAACCCATTTTTTACGTTTGAAACAACTACTATAGGTCTTACTCAAATATGGTATCAAGAATAATTGTAAATATTTTTGGGATCAATAATTTTACTTCGTAATATTTTTTCGTTAAAATGAATATATTCTTTTCAATTGAAAAGTCTACTATTATATTTTTGGTTCGAAATTCATTTCTTCTGGTTTAAAATTCAAATGCTTTTGAATATTGAGTTCTTTTTTTTTAAATCCGTTCTTTTTTGGTTGTCAATTAACTTTTGAACTGAAAATCTAACTAATCCATTATTAGTTAAAACTGAACGGTTTTAGTGGAAAATTAAACAATTTGATTGAAATTTAATTTTTACAACTGCAAATTTCACTATTCTATTTTTCGTTGAAAATTTATCGTTTTTAGTTTACCATTTCACTACTTGGTTGAAAATTCAATTATTTGGCAGAAAATTCGTCCTTTCGGATTAAGAATTAAACTCTTTAGTTAAAAATTCAAGTTTTGGGGTTGAAAACTCTATGTATTATCTTCGTAGAAAATTAACTTTATTGTTGACAATTCATATTTTCGGAAAGAAAATTTAACTGTATTTTTTTATTGTAATAATCTTCTTGATTGAAAGTTCATCTTCTAGGTTGAAAGTTAAACTATTTGGTTGAATATTTATTTTATTAGTTGAGTATCCATCTTTTTAGTTTAAAATTAAACTATTTTATGGAAGCTTTTCTTTTTTTGAAAATTCATTTTTTAAACTGAAAATTTAATTATTCCACTTTTGATTAAAAATGGCTCGTTTTTGGAATAGAATGTAACTTTATGTTTGAAAATTGACTTTCTTGTTAAAAAATCATATTTTCGGATGGGAAATTCAACAATTTTAGCTTACAAAATTCATCTATTTGGTTAAGGATTCAACTATTTTGTTAAAAATTCATCTTTTTCGGTAGAATTTAACTAGTTGAAAATTCGTTTGTTTATGGAAAATTAAATTTTTAAACTGTAAATAAAAAATTATATTTTCGGTTGAAAGCATATCTTTTTTAGTTGAAAATCCAACTCTCTGGCTGGAAAGTTACGTATTTTGTTGAAAGTTCAACTTTTGGCAGAAAATTAATTTTCTTGCTTGAAAATTCATCTTTGTAGGTTAAAAATTCAGTTATTTGGTTAAAATTGAGCAATTCGATTAAAATTCTACTATTTAGTGTAAAGTCGAAGATTCAACTTTTTTGTTGAATATTCGTCTTTTTGTTTTAAAATTTAATTTTTTGTAGTATAAATTTGATATTTTTTCTTTAAAATACAACTATTTGGCATAAAATATACTTAGTTGCAATCAATAATCTTCTTTTTGGATGAATTTAAATGTTATTGATTTAAAACTCAAATATTTTTTGTTTGAAATAATATGGATTACATTTTTCCTTAAGAATCAATGTTTAAATTAATTAATTAAAATGCTTTGCTCAGACCACAAGTTCAAAATCGTCAAAATAACCTTTTTTAAGCCCTCGATACACAATGTACTATTTCGTTATTTTAAAGTGCGTTACCGAGAAATGAAAAATATTAACTGACGGAATACGCAAGAAAAAAATCAGTTGGTTTTTTAATAATGATTTCCATAGATTCAAATCATAGAAGATATTTATTTTATGGATTCTTACATGAACTTTTTATGTCAGAAGAGGCCCGATTAAAAAAAGTCTGCCCTTAAGCTCAAGAACGGTCTTGATTTAAGATGTAAACGAAAGTAGCCGTTAAAAAGTCTGAAAATGAACTGAATGTCATAGAATGGGTTGACATTCAGTCCTTCGAAGGCCGATTGTTCAATCGCAAAGCAGAATATGGACTTAAATTAGGACCTAACCTCAATTTAAAAATCCGCTGTCAAGATTGATTAAATTAAGTCTAAATGAAAACTAAAATGCAGGGCAAGGGTAGGCAAGAACAAGACAAAAAATGTATTAATACGAAAATGTAAAAACAATTTCTTTGTTTGAGATAAATGTACTTCAATATAAATTTGAGGAAATATAAATTCGAATTTATATTTAAACAATTTTTAATAAAGTATATTTATTTTAAATCAATAAAATGTTTTATATTTCCGTATTAATAAGCAAACATTTGTTGTCGTGTTCTTGCTTTTTGTTGCTTTCGACTGAATATAAATAAAAGTGTTTTCTCTTCGGTTGAATTTCTTCAAATAGAGCTTTAAGCAAGCTCAAATGACGAACGAACATAAGTACACACGGTATTTCTTAGATGAAAATATATTATCTGGTATGATTAAATGCAGATATTGCACGTGTCACATCACTCCACTCTTGTCGCATCACGAACTTTATGCAAATTATGCAAACGGCGTCGCATAGAGGAGCCGCGAGTGTGAAGTCACAACTTAAAACTTTCGAGGACTGAAAACTAGCTTCATTGCGGTCTCTTTTCAGCTCAAAGTTTCTTCATCCTGGGAAAAGACAATTAATTCTTTCTTTAAACACAATAAACTAACATTCAGCCCAATTAGTGGGTTACTTTTGTTTTAAGACTCAGGAGGATTCTTTTAAGTACTATTTCCATGATTAAATTAAGTTACCGACTTAATTTCAGACAAAAATGTAAACAAGTCCAGCATAAATTTCAGACTTTTTTTACTGTGCAGCGTTAGAGCAATTACAAAAATAGATTTTTTTACACTATACACAAGATCCCCCCTGAAAGGTTTGGGGCATGTTCACATTTGTGACGTCACCTCAAGGAGTAGAAGCTTTGTGTGATGAACTATAACGTAGGAGGTAAGGGATGGCAAAAGATTTGAAAAAAGCGTGGCGTAGTTTATCAACGGCCCCTAATTCAATTTTCTGTTACCTGAAGTCCTTTCTCCGGAAAATCGTGATTTCTGTCTATAGTTTATGCCATACAATTTTATACTTACTTGGTCGGAAATCTGTTGCAGTCAATTTTCAAGAAAAGACGCGCAGTCGAAGGGTATCAAATATAAATCTCGAATTCGATTGGCGTGAATGTATTTTCCGAGCGACTACAGTTTCCATTATTTTCTTCTTATCCCGTTTGTTTCGTGGCACGTGTCGCAATGATTTTCTCATGTATGTAGAAACTACAAAAGCGGAGTCTGTTGTAGCTGAAAAGTAAATAAGGTGTGAAATATTGGACCAGTGCTAGTGGGGTTTGAAAATAGAAGGTAGTTGGGTAGTATACTAGTATCCATGACGTGAGCCGTCAGAACCATGTGGCATGAAGTTGGCAGCACACGTACCCGGAAAAGATGTTACGTCCGATAGTCCGATACCAACGGAATTGCAAGGGTCTCCTGCTCAATTACTTCTTCTCCATCAATAAGGTTTTATCGTCGATGACTATAGCGGTCGTCGAACTTTATGGTCTCTTACCTTTATACGATTTTGACCCACTTTCTAACATTATTATACCATTAAGCTATTTCCTTTTTCGGGGTAAGCGTTATTCACTCGGTGATGAAGGTAGTATTTATTTATTTATTTATTTAAATAACATGTTCGCTCCGCAACGCTGGTCCGAGCCAGGTTGCTGATCAATCTCTCCAGTGATCACCCGAAGTGAAGAGTCTGACAAAGTCATCATGTGAAGCTCGCAACTCGGGCCCATTAGTGTCCAAGGTATTTTGTTTTAGGCGTCATTTACTCAGCTGACACTCTTTTTATAATATATTTTTCGCCACATTTTTTTGTCCTGGCATGCCTCTCCAGCTTCCTTCACGTCGATGTATTTTTCAATGTAAGCTCTTCTGTTTCTATGGATTCTTATGTGTTTTCGAATTAGGGACCCATTTACACATTTTAACCATTCCTTCAACGGTCTGCCTCTGGATGCACTGCCATTTACTTTACCTTGATTTACTTATTTCGTTGGTCGTTCATATTTCATTCTCTCAACATGTCCAAACCATCTTAAAGAGATTATTTCACATATGTCAACTAGTGAACATTTCAGAATATAATTCGAAAAAATATTCTTTATTTCTTTTCTGATACTAGTATACCAGAAAATAATTAACGTCATTTTATGAGAAGATGGAAAATAATTAAAGAAACCAGATTTTAATTATAATTTTCTGGAAAAAGATCTGCTAACAATCACTTCACTGGAAATCGAAGCACAGAATGTCCGATTGTCGGTCGGGTGCTTTCTCAATTCGATTCCCAGTGAAGCGATTGTTAGAAGATCTTTTTTCAGAAAAATATAATTAAAAGAATTTCAAAATGCTCTCACTTTGTACAATTTCGTCAAAAAAAGCTAGCAGACGAAGTTGATTCTTCCTTTCATATCCTTATAAAGTGTGCCGAAGGACAGTCCAATCAAATAATTCCTTCAAATGCTAGCATGTTTGCAGACTACAACGACAACGACAATATCGACAGACAAACACTTACGTGAAAACTATTTTTTCTGACTCAGAGGGTCTCAAAACGTCGACATTTGATGGAATCCGCGAAATTCATTTTTAACATAAAACCAGTACCTTCTCATTAGGATGAGAATGTAAAAATGTGGGCAAACTTTTCAAACTTAGAATCAGTTACGGGTGAAGCACAAGGAAAAATGATTATTTACCTTTTAATAACAGCTGGTATAAGCATGTTCATATTTACGCATTTTTGCGTGGAACTGGAAGCAAGTTAGAGTCATTTCTCAGTCTCTAATGATAGTTGCTTTTATTTTTTTATCAGTTTTGAACCTCTTTTACTCGTATTGCAGACATGTGGACCAGGGCCGAATTTAATACGCCTAAAAGTCATAGGATCTCGAAGATCAAGAACATTGATCAAATATCAAGACCAGGCGACATCAAGGAGTGCAAAGGATCAGGAACTAAGGGCTTCCAGTGACACGTTGGCAGGTCTATTGATCTCCTCTTGCAAGACTACCTTACTCCAATCTCTGCCTCTGTTCAGTTGGAACTCGCTTTTTTACGATTGCAGCAAAGGGTAAGCGAACTTTTACGAACACCTTTTTCCACGCGTGTAAAGAGCACACAGAGTCGTACCCTCGCAAAGGGCCTTTCAAAGCTGATGCATTTCGTAGCTATCGTTTCGGTGCTTTTCAGCACTCCGTGCAGTCCATATACTCCTTTCCTCTTTTTTGCGCTAGCTTCCGCTAACGTGATCCCTGACTATTAAATATCCCTTGGCTGATCATACACAGAAGGGTTTCCTTGCTGGGAGGCGTCACGTGCCACCATTAATCTCAGTCTCTGAAAATTCGATGAAGAGAAGGCCAGACAGAAAAGCGATCATGGCCAGTCTTCCGGAAAATTGCACTGGCGTTTGCGAGGGGATGCAAATTTTGAGCGAGAGTTATGTTCATTTTTCTGTGAACAGTTTAGAAAATCCAAGTTTGTTAAATTTATGATGGAGTGTTCAGGGTCACTACAGATCAGGGAATTTAAAACTGGTCAGGGAATGTCAGGGAAAACCTGCAAGAGTCAGGGAATTTTTGATAAACTGAATTTTAAGTTAATTTGATTATTTCGTTGGAAATTCAAAAATGTTGTTAAAAAAACGTTATTTTTGGTTAAACATTGAACTCTTTTTAACAAATTTCGTATTTTTCAGTTAAAAACTCAACGCTTTATTTGGAAATTTATCTGTTTTGGTTGTAGATTGAACTATTTCGTTAGAAATTCATTTTTGTTGATAAAAGATTAATCATTTTAGTTAAAAATTCATCTCTTTGATCGCAAATTTAACTACTTTGTTAAAATTAATTATTTTTTGTTTAAAGTTTAATTATTTTAGTTAAAAATTCATCTCTAGTTGAAAATTTAACTATTTTTTCAAAATTTACGTATTTTATTGAAGATTTGTCTTCCCCGCTTGAAAATGAATCCTTTTTGTTGAAAAATAATCTGTTTGGATGAAAATTCATTCTTTTGGTTAAGAAATAATTTATTTTATTTTACTGCAATCTGATTTTACTAACTGAAAATTGAACTATTCTATTTTTGTTGAAAATCTATCTTTTTTTATTTCCGCTATTTGGTTGACAATTTGTCCTTTTT
>JAWWLR010000092.1:43150165-43161155 GCA_035041075.1 Acraspis erinacei | reverse complement strand
CATTTGATGGAATCCGCGAAAGTCATTTTTCACACAAAACCAATACCTTCTCATTATGATGAGAATGTAAAAAATGGTCTCGACAGGTGGATCACAATTCTTCCCAATACTCTATCTTGGCGTACTTGTGAGGAGCCGAGTGTTTCTGTGACAACCATTAAAACTATAAGAGAAAAATACCTCACTGTCCGGTTTTTCTTTTAATTTACTAAAAATGTTCTTAATCTTCTTTTTGAATTCATATTACTAGTGAAAATCTACTTATTACATTTTAGAAATGTAAGCTAATAAACTGGATAAATAGGTCAGAATCTCTAAGATTTTATTGTTAATAGCCTATCCTTCGGAAACAAAAATGTTCATGAGATCCTATGACAAAAAGCCAAAGAATAATATTTCATACAATAACTAATAATTATTTATCGATACATGTGACAAACTTTTCCCATGATGTTTTTAACTAATTATAACAGAAAGTTTGCTGAAAGATTTTCTCCTCTAGTTAGTTTGCGTTATCTGCATGAGCAAGCTTAATAGCTGTACCTGTGTTAATTATTCTTCTCGAAATGTCGGGACAAATAGCCACTCTTACGAAAAATATTTAATAACTTATTCCAAATTTCTGGACGACACGAGATACTCAGTTAAACGTTCAAAGGCCATAGACGTAGGCATATTTAAAATTCCAAAGCTTCATATGAAAAAAATTATTTCAAAGTAATTTACATTTGAGGCAATTTACATTTGAAAGCCTCACATAAATTTGAATTATTATTCTGAATATCCTAAACTATACTTTGTCGCCGACCTGAAATTCCGTATCATGGAGAATTAAAGTTTTATTTTCGATTATTAAAAATATTTCATACAGCTGAAAAAGGGGGAAACAAGGTATCTTTCGCTAAATATTGAACTTGAATAAAAATTTCAATATTCGACTTCTGTTAATGGAAAAAAAGTTTCATAAGAAGGCATGAATCGACTGAACTTTCAATTTCTCTCGAATTCACTATAGTAGTAAATTTAGAGCGTCGGACCGTTTTTTTCGGCCCGAGGTCAAATTAAATGAGTTCGTCTGTGTTGCATTTACCGACAGGTCGTCGTCTCGTTTTCTTCCTATTTTTATTTGCACCTACAGTTGTTGATAAACAGTGGGTGGGAATAATTGTAGGTAGCATGGGAAAAGTGAATATGTTAAGGAAAGTTATAAATAAACAAGTTAAATATCAAAATTGGGGAAAATTAAATTTGTTCTGTTCTACTTCGAAAACTAAAATTAAAATTATTTAATTATAATTTATTGAATTACTCTACTTTTATTACTTCCTTATTTTTATTATAATTGTTCTGTGGATTAATTCGATTACTCTAAGAGATTGGAAATTGATTTTAGCAATATTTAGAAAATTACCTGATATTAATAGAGGAACTTTAATAACGCTTGATAATTAGTAATTTAAGTGAAGTATTAGGATGTTAATTGTTTTTCGTGCAAGAGGAAATTCTACATTTAAGCAATTATATGAGTACCGTACTTTCTCTCGGAAAAAGTTGATTAACAGGATTGTAGTTGTATCCAAGAATTTGTGTACTTTCAGATGCTTGTTCTTGTTATAGTACTTTCGATATTTCCGGTTTTTTAAATTGAAAGCATCAAACTCGTTAGTCTTATTGTTAGAAAACACAAATGTTGGGTTTTTAATAGAGAAACTGTTCACATCTTATTCTTCTAGCTTTTGCTATGTTCGAATTTGGATGACTGGAATTTCTATTTTGAACTTGTTACACGTTTCGATGCTCACAAATTTTAGACTTCAGATTCCAATTCTTCGTACTTGAATAACTTGGATTGTATAATATGTGAGCACTTTGTATCGTTTTAAAATTTAAAATAAGCAAGTTACCTGGGAGATTATTCCATCTTTCTAAAAAAAATTGGTGTAACAAAATACCTCGAAAATCTCACACTTATTGTTTTTAAAAGCCCTAACTTTCGATTTACTTACAACGACTAATATTTCAATTTTTTATCGTTATGGTGGCGAAGCATTTCCTCCTTCGAGCAAATAAAAATCTTTAATGATATATTTTGAAAAGAGATGTAATATTTTTCTTTTTATTTCATAGTAATTAGAGAAATAGAGGAAGACCTTGGAATTCCAAAAACTATTGTTTCGAAATTTTTGCTAACGATTTATGAAAAAGTGACGGCCTATAATATTAATACATTTCATGAAAGATTAATGAAGTTATCGTTATTTATATGATATTTAAAATCGATTTTTAAGATTAGAATTTTTTAATTCTCATAATTTAATGTTAATGAGAGAATAGAAAAATGTGTTGATTCGATAGGAATCGATTGATTTATAATATTGATACATTTTTTAAATATTAAGAAAGCTATGTAATGCATAATATTCGAAAATACGTTTTTTAACAAAAAAATTTTTCTTTAACATAATTCAAAGTTGATGCACGAATAAAAAAGATTCCTTGGCTCAAAACAGTCGATTGACTTATAATAATACACTTTATTAACGAGTAAGGTAGCTATGGTGATTAATATTATAAGAAAAATCTATTTTTCTAGTAAAACTTTTCCCATTCACATAATTTAAAGGTGATTTGAAAATAAAAAAGATGTGTTGATTCGATACGATCGATTGACTTATAATATTGATACATTTTATTGAACAGTAAGGAAGCTATGGGAATACATAATATTTGAAAACCCGGTTTTTATGGTCAGATTTCTTATTAACATAATTCGAAATTGATGCAATAACGAAAAAGATTCTTTGGTCCGATGCAAATTGATTGACCTATAATATTAATACACTTTGTTGAGGAGTCAGGAAATTATGTTCATTCGTAATATTTTAAACATCTATTTTCAGAAGATAAACTTTTTTCATCAAAATAAATAAAAATTGATGTATGAATATAAAATACATTTGATGATAAATTTTCAAATATAATTCTGATAGAGGCTGATAGGGTTCGCGATAGCATTAATTACAATTTTGTTTTAAATTTTAGTATTAGTTTTTTAAAATGAAAACTTCATCTTATCATAAAGTATAATTTAGGAAGAAGCTGGGAAAGAGATAGGGTGCTACAGAATTCCCCCCTCAATATTCAGCTCGAAAAATTACCATTTCAAATAAAAAAATTTGATTTTTCTGCTTTTTTATCGTATTACTAAATTTTTTGTACCATTTGTAATTTTCTACTTTATGAAAATTTTTATTCTTAAATTGACTAAAATGAAACTTTTAGTGTGTCAATTATTTAAAAAACACAAATGCTTCCTCTATGACGAAGCAAATACATTTTCTAACGGGAAACAAAGTGCTCGTGTAATAAGCACCATATAAATATAAGTACAAGTAAAGTGGAAACACTCGGGATTAATCGGATATTATTAATAATTATTAATTAATTAAGATTAATCGGTTTCTTCTTTTATTATGTCACGGTGCCAATTTTATCAATAATAAAACAAATGCCACTATCCGACTAAAATAACTGACCCAGTCGTCCTTTTTTGAAAGAATGTCAAACTGCCTTTTCCCAAAGCGATATCACGTACCGCTAAACTTTCTTGGCGTAATAATCGATCGAAGAACGTGTTTGGAAGTCGCTCTGAATTTTAGCAAGAATCACGATATCGACGATAATTGGGCACGACCCGGAGATATCATAATATATATTATATCGCTTGTAACTTTCCTAAACTACCACAGAAATTGCAAAACTCGAAGGATACTATTCGACACGTTATCGCGATAGGATTTTGATGGTCATAGCGGTGCCAATTAGAGTCCCAGTAGCTTCGCTCTGTAATTCCCCCCGTGGCGCGATAATTAGAGTATTCGGAAAGTGGAGGCGCACGCCCAATGCCGGAAGTTTTGTGGTAGCCGGCACGCGATTATCTCGGCGCAGGCGCATTTTAATTCAAGTCTCACTCATGTGCACCGTTCAGTATTCACTACCTACTGCAATTACTGTATGCAGTCTGAATTAGAAAAATAAGTACGGATTACGCTGGTTAAACATTTTCACGCGAGGTACTTCGTCACGGCACTTTTCACTGAAAATGGAGATTTAGTAAAAGTGCATTTTAAGAGGCTTTAGACAAGCAAGTTGTTGCAGATGAGACTGATATGAATTTAATTTGGCGTGGATTTCATAAATAATAGTGGATAGTGAAGTTAGGTAAAATATTTTTTTGTTCTCATGTTTTGCCAGAGATACTTGAGTACTAAAAGGATTTTTGGCACCGGTTAATAAAAATTAAGTTATTACCATTTTTTTAATAGTTTAAAAAATAACTATAAAAAATATTGATCCGAGATAAAAAGATTGCACATAAAAGTGGTAGATCTTATCCGAACACATTTTTTTCATTTAGACTTTTCATCTAAAATCAATATTTTTCGTGAAGAAGGAAAGAAAATCACTTCGAATCCCTCTTTGAGCGGCGCAAAAAAGATCAGACTACTCAGTCCACAATGATGTCAAACAGGGACAAAAGGGTGATTTTTCATGAAAATTGGGGAATAATAGGGAATAAACTCTTTTACATGAAATTATTGTAGGTACTATACTTCCAAGATTTAACGTCAAAATTTAATGAATTTTTAAACAAGTAGTCGAATTTTCAACCAAAAAATCTGTCTGCTTCGCGGGCACATTCTTATCACGAGCGGCTCGCTTCGCTCGCAATGGGTTATCTCGGGCTTCGCGCTCGGACATAATTCCACCTCGCGCTTCACGCTCGGATGTTTATTTTTTGTATTCGGAATGCTTGAATAAAACTTTATCAAAAAGATCTCTTTTAGATCGCAGTATTTATATGCCTCTTAATATTCTGAACAGGTTTTGTTCCATCTTTTTTTTCTTAACTTTGGTCGTTTTTCCACAAACTTTTTATTTTTTCTGTTTTCTATGTTATTTTTCACGAATAAAAAAAGTACGCGTCTTATCAAGAAGTTATTCTCAACGAAATTGTAGATCTTTTTTGGGATCACAATTTTTGTTCATTCATCTTTTTTCTTATCCTGCTTAGTTGTTTTGATAATCTTGTAGGGCTTTAAAAAAGCAATGTTTTTCTTCTCTTGGATTTTTTCATATCGTGCGTTGTTTGGCTTAAAATTTGGATTATCGATTAATTATTAAAATTTTGAAAATTCTATAACCCTCAGAATTGTCGTTTTATCGAAAAAAGTAATTAGGAGAAATTATTCGTCTTTTTAAAAATATCCTTTCTTTAGGACCTAAAAAAAAGAGTTCCAAAGATCGATTTGATTCGTTCATTTTTTCGAGAGTTATCGTGTTTACAAGCGGACGGACAGACAGACAGGCGCCATCGTAAAAACTTGATTTTCGGATTCAGGGGGTCTCAAATCGTGGAGATTCGTTAAGAAACTGTGATGTCAAATCTCGGACATTTCTAATACTTTTTCAATCATAAATAATGAAAAATTTAAAAAGATGAATTTTCAGCTGAAAAGTTTTACTTTCAAGCTAAAAACTTGGAATTTTTTTAGATACAATTTGACTTGTAATTCTAAAATGCTTTTTTATCAATAAAAAAGTTAGTTTTTGAATAAATAAGATAAATTTTAAACGAAATAGTTGATATTCTAACCAAAAAATTATATTTGTTACTGAAAAATATGAATTTTCAATGCAAAAAGATGAATTTTCAAGAGCAGAGTTTAATTTTTGACCTAAAATGATTACTTTCAAGTAAAATAGTGCAACTTTTAACCAAACGAAGTAAATTCGGAATAAAACAATATACTTTTGGTTCCGAATTCATCTCTTTTGGTTAAAAAGTGTTATATTTGGTTAGCAATGTAATTATTTAGTTGAAAATTAAAGTATTTTGTGGAAAGTTCGTCTATTTCGTTAAAAAGTTATCTTTTTCGGCCGAAAATTTAAATGTTTTGTTAGAAATTTGTCTTTTTGGCTAGAGAATTCGTCTTTTTAAATTGAGAATTTATCCTTTTTCAGAAAGGTAATCTTTTTTGTTTAAAAATTAAGTCAACTATAATAAAATAATAGTGGACTTTTTGATTAGAAATAATGAACATTTAACCATAAAATTTGACATTTCTACCCAAAGTTGGTTAAATTTGACTTTTTGTTAAACTTTTTAACAAATTCAAATTTGGGGGGGGGGGATAAACACTTTACGCTTAAATTGAACTTAATCGAATTTAATTAGAAGGTGTTGGATTTTGTTGGTATACTGGCCCAATATACGAAGAAACTCAAAAATCTTCTAATTCATCACTTTGGTTGAAAATGCAACTATTTTCTTCAAAATTCCTTTGTTCTTAGTTGAAGTTTTCTTTAAATTGAAAGTTTAACTTTTTTATTTTTGATTCATAATGTATCTTGTTGAGTTGAAAACGGAAATGTTTGATTAGAAAAAACATTTGTTTTGCATTAAATTATTCATCACTAGGACTTAGGTCTAAGGTTGTTCTTATACCTAAAAAAAAATTAGGACAGTCAGAAAAAATGAAAAATTGGTCAAGGAAATGTCAGGGAAAGTTAGGGAATTTCGAAATTGGGATTTTGTGGCAACCCTGAAATATTGAAACAAGAGGAGGTTAGTGATGAAGGTTTTACGATGGCACTGAATTCATACATAAGGTTTAAATCCCGGTTTTACAATTCATATCAAATAATTATGGGAATTACGGACTCAATTCACTTTCAGCGGTATCAAGTTAATATTATTGGGTGATCTTTTCGGAACTATACCCGATATTTTTTTCAATTATTTTCCAATTTGAGAAGATTTTATCGTGGAATTTGAACTGGATAAGAATTGAAAAGAGAAATGACCATGTAGAGGAAGAGAAGAGGGCTGAAAATTGATGGAGTTAAATTAACGGTGTACTCATCCGATGGAGGCCATCGTCCGTTCAACTCGCGGCTTTCTCGCGGGTCCCTTATTGTCCGAAGTGGGACAACGAACCTTCCTCAAGTCGTCACCAGCATAAGAGAGAAAATAATTTCCTCTCGACTCGATTAGATTCCTAGATCGAATCTTTCTCTCGTTTAAGAGGGTCGATTAGATGCAGAATCGTGTATTTTCCGTATAAAAAGGACATTGACCCATTGATAATTTGTACTTGCAACATTTGACCTTGAAACCTTACACGTGTTTATACTGCGTGGGAAGAGTTATGTATAATAACGTACCGTTTATTCACACTGTCCACATTTAGGCTCCTATTTTTCCGCTCGATTTTCGCGGGTTTTTTGTCTCGCGATTTTTTCTGTCATGCCAATTTGAAACTTTATTCGAATAAGTCAGTTTAAAAATGTATAAAAATAGAATCATCAATCACGCGCTACGCGTCTTAAAAATTTTGGAATAACAATTCATTTTTTAGGTTTGTTTGTTTATTTGTTTTTAGAATTATATAAGTCTAATGTTCCTAATTTCAGATATTTTAAATCAAAGTTACAACAAAAAAGTTAAAATGCAACCAAATAGTTGCATTTTTAAAGAAAAAAGGTGAATTCTTAAAGAAAAATATAATAGTTGATGTTTCAATCCGAAAATATTTTTATTTTAAATCAAACACAGGTGAATTTATAACAAAAAATCGAATGATTAGTCTGATTTTCAGCCAAATAATGTGATTTTTTATAAAAAAGAATAATTTTCTCCCAAAAAGACGAATTTTTCATTCAAATTAAGAATTTTCTAACATAAAACATGATTTTTTGAAAATGCAATTTAACTTTTAATCAAGTAGTTAAATTTTCAACCAAAAAAGAACAATTCTCAGCGAAAAATGTAATATTTTATACTCTAATTCGCACAGATTATAATTTAAAATAAAAAAAAACAGTTGAATTCAGCAAAAAAATTGAAGTTTAAATAAATTATTTAACCAAAGAGATGTATTCTGAACTAAAATTTTGAGCAAAGTTGTTTAGTTTTTAGTAAAATAGTTGAATTTTCGACTAAAAAAGATGAATTTTCAACGAAAAATATATTAATTGATAACCAAACTAAAAAAACATTTAAATTTTCAATCAAACAGTTGAATTTATGTAAAAGACGAATTTTTAACCAAAATTTGAATCCTCATAAAAAAAAGATTTTCGTTTTAAGCGAAGCAGTTGCAATTTTTATTTTCAAATTAAAAATACGAATCTTCAACAACATTGCTTCCAATTCGAAGTAATTAATTACTGCGTTATTTTAAAAACGGTTTAAGACTAATATTCAGAAATTTGGTTGATAGTGGATTTTGAAGTTTTGAAATTCCTTAAGCGATAGAGTCCATAAATCGTTTAAATAATTAAAATTTAATGTATTCAGCACCACATTTTCTAAAAAAATGCGTGAAAGTTCAGAGAAATCCCACTTAATATATCACGAAAATTTCTAAAAAGCGGATAAACACTTGTCTAGTATTTTTGTTACAAAAAATCATTTAGGACTTGTAACAATAAAAAAATTTAACTAAGTGAGACTTCCTCAATACTTTTGTGCTTAAAAGGTTTCAGTGAAAAGGGACATATTTTTAACTTTTTTGGTAATATGTCCTTATTTGGCCTTTGACATATTTTAAAGAAAAGATGGTAGTCAAGCGCTGATTTGAATCATATCAGTACTTTAGTGAAACATTATCCGGCATTCCAGTGGGATGGTAAGGGAACTTTTTTAACTCTGGTAATACTGATAATAAAATTATGTTCAGGATTTATGTGCTTAAGTAGTGAAAGTAATGAAAGTACTATATCAGAAGTATTACGTCGGTACCAATAATATTGCTCTAAAAGACTAAGTTATGATTCGGGATTATTTCGAGCAATGAAGTTATGTAATTGATATCGAATCTTTCATGGTTTGTTTCGTTTTATGGGTCCATTGGCTCACCTACATGTATAATTATTATTAAATACTTTTTCTGAAATTTAAATCCTCTTTAAAAATGAAACATTTCATTTTGTTATTGCTTATTAAATTCAATTATATGAACGTGAAAACATTTTTATTTTTAACAATGCAAATAAGATAATTTAATCTCTCTTTTTTCTACGGAGCATATTTTGCAAAATATAAGCATTTTTCCGGGCGATGGGCTTTAATAACGAGTATTATTCTCGAGCATGAAAAAAATTAAAGTTTTTGTTATTTAAGAGAAATTTAAAGCTGGTTTTGAAAACGAAAAATTTATATGAGTTTACGTTCAGCCAGTAGATTGAAAATGGATGAATAGTATATGGGTTGAAACAAATTGAAGCGAAATTGTTTTTTTGAGGTTTTATAGACATTTAAGTCGGCTAATTGAAACGTTTGACATATTAAAAGCGTAGGCAAGGTGCAAGTGTTTAAAGTACATTACTTGAGATATTAATGCCTTAAAATGGAAAAGAAAAATATTTAATAGAATTTCAAAATTAAGAAAATTTTAAATATTGACATTTTTTATAACTCAATCTTTCAATCAAAAAACTGAAAGCGTGAAGCGAATTCGCAAACTTTCAGACTCTGTGGATTTTAATTTAAAAATCTTCAATAAATATAGGTTCGAATTTAAAAAGATTTAAATTTTGAGATTTTACAATTTGAGCTTCTTTAATATTATAATCTCAATTTTATTAATACAGACTCGCAAATGAAAGGAGGAAAGCTTGAAAATAAAATTTTATTCCAGTTTCGACTTAAAGATTTAAGCAAATTAGATGGTCTAGAATATGTTAAGAAAATTAAATATTAGAAAGTTTTGAATAAGTTTTGAATTATTAATGTTCCTTAAATTTAAGTTTTAAACCAATAACTAACATTCAATTTTTAAGTGCCTAAATTGAATACAGAGAAAAAATTGTGCTTTTGCAAGAAAATTTATTAAAATAGTGGTAGCAGATTTTTAGAAATAGTTTTTATAAATATTTTATTCTGATATTTTTACAATTAAAAGATTTGACGGTGAAAATCAATTAAATGCCTTTTTGATATTACAAATATTCCTGTAAAAAATATTTGTATTGATTTTTTTTTAGTTTACATGAAGTAACAAATATAACAAATTTCCCATCATGATTCCCATTTTCAATCGTTTTAAGCTTTTTTCAGCATTTTTTTCCGAAAATGGGTATTCCTAAACCCAAATTATTATCTTTCAAATATTAACAATCTTGCAGAAATGTACGTTTTTTAGTTTTGTTACCGTTCTTTTACCGAAAATTGACATTTTTGAACAAAAATCATTATATTTGAAAGACGCATAATTTTTAATCATTTTCAGATTTCGTTAGCTTTTCATAAATTAACCAAAAGAAGAGGAATTTTCAAAACAAAATAGTTGATTAATTAATTATTTTGAACTAAGAAAATTGATTCTAAAAAAGATATAAATTTTAAGCACAATGATTCAATTTTTCACAAAAAAACAATTATTTTTAAACCAAGAAGACTAATTAAATTTAATTCGTTCGTTCGTTCGTTAACCAGCCATTTTCGATAAAAATTCAAAAAGTGAGCACATTTTGAAAATTTTTGAGTGCACTTTTTTCTAAATTTGAAAATTCTATATGCGGATATTTATAGGGTTAGAAAAGACAAACAATTTATCCAAACGACTTTTTTCGATTAAAATAATATTCTCAGAGTTCTAGCATTTTCAAAATTTTTTAAATCAATCGAAAATCAAATTTTTAATCCAAAAAAACGCACGATATGAAAAAAGTCAAGAGAAGAAAAACATTGTTTTTTGATAGCCCTGCAAGATTATCACAACAACTTTTTGTATTTTCTTGAAAAATGGAAAATTCAAATTTTGATTGCATAAAAAATAATGAAAAATGAAAAATTCAATTTTTTGGTCAAACTAGGCAGGATGCGAAAAAAGATGTATTAACAAAATCTGTGATACCAAAAAAGATCTACAAATTCGTTATTAATCACTTTTTGATAGGAGACGTAGTTTCGGTTTTAATCATA
>JAWWLR010000092.1:43128101-43139475 GCA_035041075.1 Acraspis erinacei | reverse complement strand
GCGCTATCAGAGGAAATAGAATTAAGGAAATAGATATAAGAATTTATCTACATAGTTGTAAATACTTGTAAATATTAAGGTTGAGACTTTTTTTTGTTTGTTTAATATGTAAACGGAAAAATTGTAAGGAACACATTATGAATAAAGAAGAAGAAGAACTATTCTATTTCAAATTGAAAATTTATCAGTTTTTGGTGAAAATTCAACTATTTTGTGAAAAAACAAATTTGTCTTTTATGGTAGAAGAGTAATATCATTAGTTAAACTTTCATATTTTTGGTTAAAAACTCATTTTGTGTTGAAAGTTTAACTATTATATTTTTGGTCAATTTATATTAATTTATTAATATTATTTAATAATCATAATTTAATCATTTATAGTTAAAAATGCATTCATTTTCTTCAAAAATTCTTTTTTTTTAGATTAATAATTCGATTATTCAAATAGAAAAATCGTGGTTGAATTAAACTACTTTATGTTTGAAATAGATATATTTGTTGGTTCAAATATTAACTATGGCGTTTTTAAGGTTTAGAATCCATCTTTTAGGGTCGCCAAAAACTCAAACATTTGGTTAAAAAGTCATCCTTTCTTGTTGAATCAAACAATTTTGTTAAAAAATCCTCTTTTGGGTTTTAAAATTAGTCTGTTTTGGTTGAGGATTCAACTATTTTTCTCTTTCGTTAAAACTTCTTCGTCTTCAACGTAAACATTCTCATCACGCATATCGTGATTCAGAAAAAATTTGGAGATCTCTATGACGTAAATAACTTTTATCTATTCATTTTTTTAGAATCTTGTGTTCATTTTCCAAAAATATAATTTGAAAAATGTTGAATGTTATTTTTTAGGATTAAAACAAAAACTATGTGCCTCATCAAAAAATGATGATCAAATTTGTGAAGTTCTTTTCTTTGAACAACTTTTTTGTCTATTTTTTCGAATCTTGTATTGGTTTTTAATAAACTTAATTTAAACATTTTTTAATTTTATTTTTAGGGTCAAAACAAAAATCACGCGCCCCATAAAAATGTATGCGGATGAAATTTGTAGATTTCTTTTGGGCGGACAGCTTTCGTCTATTTATTTTTTTCGAATCTTCTGCCAGTTTTCCAAAAACTGAATTAAAAGAATGTATGTTTTTTTTTTATGAAAAGAAAATCCACGTGCCCTATAAAAAATATCTAACAACAAATTTTTAAATCTTTTTGGATAAAAAATTTTCGTTCATTAATTTGTTTGCCTTATCTTTTATAGTCTTACCGAAAAATGGATTTTTTAAATTATAATAGCATTTTTGACGGTAAAAACGAAAAATATGTGTCTTATCAAAAAAGAGATGAGAATGTAAAAATGATCTCATGTCTGGTTAACGAAATATTTCTTTCTCTTTATGCCCTAAAAACGTGTGCCAAAGCTCAATCCAATAAAATAAGTCTTTCGAAATATCGTGCCTACAGGATATAGACATACAGACCCATTCGTAAAAATCGTTTTTTTCTGACTGAGGGGGTCTCAAAACCTGGAGATTTGATGAAAACAACTAAAGTCAAATTTTACGCAATACAAAAAAATAATATTTTCTCATTAGGATCAGAATGCAATAACATGTCCAGTTGATCTTGCTATACGAAATTCATGCAGCGAGAACCGTTATTCGACGTTCATTGGGTTTCATCTTCGCCTGCTAGTGAGTTTCTGCTCCTGGGGCACTTGAACTGCAATGTGCGAACCGGTGTCAGGTGGTTAGCCAGAGCAATAAGAGACGCCTTATTTTTCGTCTTTTTTCAATGTTTTATTTTATTTTTTATTTTTTTTTCCATCAGTCATTAGTCATTGGACTTGGGCACGGACTGTAACGGAATCCGTTCCGCTGAACTTGCTTCATCCTGTCCATTTAATCGAACCGATTATCCCAATATGACCTTCAAGGTAGTTGCATATCAGATGGAGAGGAAATTCCACACATCTTTATTTTTTTGTGAACTGGAAGATTACAGGCTAAAGAACTTCGTGAAATATTTATCATTTTCTTAATAGCTCGTCCGGAGGAAGTGATTATAAATTCTAGACGGCGCTTCAAATATGCAATAAAGAGGAAATGGGATCAATTTATATTGGATTAAATTATACCGTTTTTTCCGATCAAAGAATCAATTTCCCCTGTTCTCACTTGAATTTGAAAAATTCCCTTTAATACCTTAAATCGAAAATTTGTACCCACTTTTCCTCCTTTTTAAAAGCTTTCGATTCATTTTTTAAGAACTAACAATGTAACAATGTTAAAAAAATACGACTTTTCAACAAGTTATTGAATTTTTAAACTTAAATATTGCATTTTTAAGCCGAAAATATAATTATATACAAAACTGTTGTTTTACTAATCATCCGAAAATATGAACTTTTATAAAAACAGTTAAATACTCTACCAAAAAGGATGTCATTTTTAAAAAAATTATTGAATTTTAGAGAATTTTTTAAACAAAATACATAAGTTCTCAACTAAAAGTTGCTTTTTGAAATAAAAGTTGAAATTTCTACCATAAGGGATGAATTTTCTAACCAAAAAATATTTTTCAGTAAAAAAAGAAAAAAAGTCAACCAAATTATTGAATTTTCAAGTTAAAAAGACAACTTTTCTATAAAGCAGTTGCATTTTCAACCGGAAATTATGAAGTTTCATTAAAAAAGTGACATTTAATTGAAACAGTTTAATTTTCAACATAAAGACACGAATTTTCAATAGAAAAAGTTTATTTGTCAACCAAAAATTAGCATTTATTTCAGTTCAAGTACTGAAATTATAAATTTCTACTAAAAAGGATGAATTTTAATAAAGTTATGAATTTTCAAACCAAAAAAGATTTTCAGTCTAGAATGAAAAAACATTTAACCGAATAATTAAATTTTCCAGTCAAAAAGATGAATTTTCCACTTATTTTGATTTTTAATTGGGGTTTGAATCCGAAGTTATGAATTTTTAACATGAAAGTAAATTTTAAGCCAAATAGTTCAATATTGAACTCAAAAAGAAGAATTTTTAACAAAACAGTTACATTTTAAGCAAAAATGATGACTTTAAAGAAAATCATTAAATTTTCAATCAAACCATTGAAGTTTTAACCATAAAGGATAAATTCTCAACGAAAATTGTAACACTTGATATTTTGAACAAAATTAGTTTAATTTTATATTAAAAACAGTAGAATTCACTCATTAGTAACGAACTTTCAATGTAATAGTTGAATTATTTACCAGAGCAGATAAATTTTTAATAAAAAAGTTGCATTTTTTACCAGAAGAGATGAGTTTTTAAACCAAAAAGACAAGAGATATAATAGTAGACTCTTCAATAAAAAATTGTTGGATATTCTTGTTGGGTTCCTTTAATAATTCAGTCCATATTCAAGTGGAAAATAAATAGTAATTTTGATTCATCTTGAATTATTTTGTAAATTTTAATCAAATACATAAAACAGCTTATAAGAGAAAATTATGTCAGTTGTGGTTTTAAACAAAGTTTTTGAAATAAAAAATAATATCCTCAAAAGGAGCGCATATTAAAAACCACTAATTAAGTATAATATTTAATTCGGAGTTGATTCTAATATGACTTATTGTTGCATGAAAGTTAAGTCTACAATATAAAGAAAGAATTAATTTTTTCATAACTTTGTTACTTTCGTAAATAATCATTTTTTGTATGCCTTCCCTTTACACTAGAATCTTTTCTTAGCGGACATTTCCATTTTTCGGATAAAAATATATTAGAAGCTAATTTAAACGTCGTAGGGAGCAAAAACAGAAAAAGCTTACTTAAAAAAAATACTTTGACAAACTTAGCGTTCTGTAAACCAAACCAATTTATTGAATGAAAGTTTGGACGTTTTGCTTAGGAATTAGAAAAATATCATTATTTTTCGTAATCATAAAAAAATTTCATTTACTGAGAAGAATAAATTTAAAAAAATTGTAATTTTAATGAAACAAAATCTATTTGATAATAAGAATACATTAAAAAATACAAGTATAAGCATTTTTCATTTCTGTTGTTTATCTATTTCTTAATATTTGATTTCCTTGAATATTTTTCTTTTGTATTTTATCAGTAGTAATCCGTCTTTTTAAGGAAAAAATCCCCCTTTCCACCTAAAATTAAACTACTGAACCACTGTGATCCCTGCCATTATTTGATGATAGATTTTAAAAGAAATTATATGATTTTAGTCAATCGTTTCTTATTTCTCCCTTTTTGTTTTTGCTGTGGTTACTGAAAATCATTGGTAATAACTTACAGTTATTGTTATTATTAATAATAACTGTAGCATGTTTTATTTATAGTTTCTCAAGAAATATTCTTTGTTTCTTCTAACTTTACTTTTTTGCCACAATCGTTCCTCTAACATTTCTTCTTTAATGTCATCTCGTGTTTGAAAATAATTACAATTGTCTGAAATGTTTCAACGACTTCATTCATTTTTCTTACAAATTCTTCCAGTTTTGTTTTGTACTAAGTTTAAAATACCTGAAGGTAAAATGAAACACATTGGATATGTTATCAAAAAAATATTTGATATGAATTATAGGTTCTCTGATTAAAGCATCTTTAATTATTTAAAATCAGAAATTCTCATATTGATATTCCTGGTTAACCAGTAACCAGTTTCATCAAAGTGGACACCTGTAATTAAACCAGTATAAATTTTTACCAAATGAATCGATCTGCATTTTCTTCATTCCCAATATCAATATTAACTATTTTTTATTACATACAAAAACAATAATTTACAGTTTTAATTAAACCTTAAGGGCCGTTCATAAACTAAGTTACCAAATTAAGGGTGAACCGGTTCATACCAAAAAGTGCAGTTAGTAACAGTTAAATAATAATTCAATCAGTTTTAGACTCACTTTCATAATTAAGACTTCACACTTTTTCCACTATTATCCTCCTCGAGCTTTTTAAGTAATTCTTTATTTTACCTCTGTTTTCAAAAAATATATCGTCTTTCTGTTTTTCTCCTTTTTGTTGAACTGAATTAATATAATCCTATTTTGATTAAGAATTTATCTCATTGACAGTTTAATTATTTTGTTCAAAGCGCAACTTGTCTGTTAAAAGTAATCTTTTTTTGTCATAAATTCAAGCACTTGGTTGAAAGTTGAACCATTTGGTTAAAAATTCGTTTTTTTCGGTTGATAATTCATTTTTATCTGAATTAATTTTTTGCCATTTCCAGTCTTGGTTCAAAATTGATATAAATAATTTAAAATAATTGAAAATTCAACTATTTGGTGAAGAATTCATGTATTTTATTGAAAATTAGTCTTCTTACTAAAAAAAATGCATCGTCTTTGTTGAAAATTTATATTTATGTTTAAAAATGCAACTGTTTGGCTGAAAATGTAGCTGTTTTGTTTGAGAAATCAACTATTTTGCACAAAATTCATATTTTTTTAAAACACATTTAACTGTTTTTAAAATTTTTTATTTCAAATAAAAATCTTTTTTTGTTTTGTTGGCATGTCAACTATCACATGTTTTGTTGTATATTGATACTTTTTTGTTGAAAAGTCAACTAATTTTTTATTTAAAGTTAAACAAATGTGTAAAACATTCGTTTTTTCGGTTGAAACTTCAAATATTTTTAGGGAAATGAACTTTTTTGATAGAAAGTCACAGTTTTTGATTAAAAATTTAACTCTTTTGTAGACAACTAGCTTTTTTGGCTTTAATATTGAACAATTCAACCATTTTTTCATTTATTAATTTTATGTGGTATCTACTTTGATTTTTGTTAGATAAAATTTATTCTCCTATTTTTCCGCTATTTTCGTCAAAAAGCAACCCTATTCTCTGGTTTTCAAATAATAAAAGAACCTCACAGATAAATATTTGAGAAAATACTTTTTTTTACATTTTTACGACTTATTTTAAATTAATATTTTCTAACTTTTATACCTACAAGAATATAGTTACCTAATTTCTAATTAAATTCTTTTATTTATCAAAGTTAGAATATATTAATTAATAAAAAAAATATTTATGAAAAAATTTCTTTGCCTAAATTATTTTTTCATCACAAATGCTTATTTTAAAGGTAAAAGGAAACATTTTGTCTCTTTGACTTTTTTCCCATAATGCATAGATTCCGAGATGTCAAGCGTTGAAGAAAGTATGTGTTTTTGTCATAACTTTAAAATGGCTCAATAAAAAAATTTCATCTTGGGCTCATTTTAAAGAAAATACAAATACCAATTTCAGCTCAGAATGGACAATACTCGTTGACAGGGAAGTGAAGTAAAGCTTAAGCAAAGAATGGTTTAATCCTTGACGGATTAATTAGAAAATTACAGTTCTCGTAAAAATATAAACCAATGGAATATCTATCAGTTTTCCAATTAAAAATTCTTTTACTCATAAAAACTTGACAAACTATTTAAAAAATCAAACCTACCGTTGAAATGGGCTTATAATTATATATCAATCTACCGCTTTCAAGAAAGATGAAAAATTGAAGAAAAAGCGAGAGTTAAGAGATACTTGGATGATGTGCAGGTGCATCTGTCGTAATAAGAAGCAATCAGAGCCGATGATAGGACCCTGAGGCTAGATAGGCTACGGCGCAAGTAGAATTATCCGATAGATCTGGGAAAGGTTTTTTCCCAAGGGTCCAATCTCAATGTAAATCTGTCGATTACTCACAAAGGGTTGGAAGTGCTTGCATATTTACTAGTCTTTAGTTTCATGCAATGTTGGTTGCACAACAGAGACTCAAGAACGCGAACTAATGGATTCAAGCCTAGGTTTGCGATTACCGCAAATTGCTCGTTTGTGCGGACCTACTTCTATCCCTCTACTGATGCCCGCAGGTCAGAGAAAATTTGGAAATCAGGAGAAAGTCAGGGATTTTGAAAAAAGAGAAAAATTCATGGAATTCCTGTAAGAGGCACTTTCATTAACTGCCTATAATAATCAGTTCAAGATAAAGTGTCCATAGTCACCTATTTGGAAGAAAAAATATTTGAGGGTGTTTTTTAAAATTCCAATGAATAATCAAGAACAGTAAAAAGTTTCGAAAGGATTTAGAAGGATTTGAAATGATTCAAAATATTTGAGGGTATTTTGAAAGATTACAATATGCATTTATAATGGATTTCAATCATTTGAAGGTATTTCGAAGGATTTTAAAGATTTAGGGTATTTTTAAAACTGTCAAGGAACTTTCAAGAGCTTTGAAAAGTTTCAATGGATTTCCAAGGATTTAAATGATTTTAAGGAATTAAGAAAAATTGAATGTATTTTATAGGAATGAATTGGGTTTTAATCAAATTTTATAGCATCTATAAGGTTTAGGGATATTTTAAAAAGATTCCAACGGATTTTTTAAGATTTCAATAGAATTTACTCACGAGAATTCAGGGATTTCGTAGGATTTCAGATATTTTCGAATATTTTTATATATTTATAAATATTGTACAGAATTTCAAAATATTTCAAAAGGATTTGAAATATTTCAGGATATTTCCAATGATTTCTAGGACATTAAAAATAATTTTAATAATTTAATGCTATTTCAGAGTGTTTTAAATATTGAAGATATTTTCAAATAATTCGAAGCATTTGCAAAGGCATCAGCATGTTTACATGGATTTTAAACATTTAACTCATTTTAAACATTGTAAAACACCTTAAAAGATTTCAAGTAATTTGTAATGTTTTAATAATTTAAAGGGGGTTCGACTTTATTTTAATTATCTTAGGTTTTTCTAAAAGATTCTAAGGCAATTTCACGAGAATACAAAAATTGCAGAGGATTTCCAAGGATTTCAATAATTTTCAAGTATTTACAAAATCTTGAAGTATTTGAATATATTTTGCAGGATTTATGGAATATCAGATTTGATATAATTTCGCGGGATTTTATAATATGTTAACAGGTTTTGAAAGAATTTATTCGCAAGAATAAAGGGATTTCATAGAATTTCAAAAAGTCTCATATATTTGAAGGGGATTACACAAGATTTCAAAGGATTGGAAATATTCTAGGGTATTTGAAAAGTTTCCAAGGATTTTTATATTGGTTTTAATAATGTGAAGGAATTTCGAAGGATTTTTATTATTTTAGGGGATTTAATCATTTTTTACGAGGTGGTAAAGGATTTCCTAGAATTTTGTAATATATGGAACGATTTTACGGATCTATGAGGTGTCAGGATATTTGAAAAAATTCTAAGGAATTTTATAAAATTTCTAAAGATTTGAAATTTTGTTGTGTTTCAAAGATTTGAGGAGATTTGAAAATATTTTATGCAATTTATTTGAATTAATTTGTGATCATTTTAATCAATGGAATGGATTTTTAAATATTTTTTCCACTGTTTGTTGAGTTTCTCAGAAGGTATTTTGAACTCACCTTAAATTCTCAGGAATTTGATCAAATTCTTTTGAATTTACCTACATTTTTCTGAAATAATTTTAAACTGACGGAATTCATTGCATTTTTTAAAATTTTTGAATCAAATCAATGCAATTTTTTCGGTTAAGTCCTATGAATTTTTTCCAATTCATTAAAATTATTATGACTTCAATTTAAATTGTTTTAAAGTCTTTTGGACACCTTTTCACGTATTCCTAGCCCGGAGATTAATAAATATAAAATTTATGAACTTAAATAAAATTTTTTTTGAGTTCTTTCGTAAAAGATCCTTTCTCAAAAATGTTTAGAGAACAGAATTTCCGTTTACAAATATTAGTGGTCGGGGTAAATGAAAAATTAGTTTGGGAATTTTGATAATGCACTTTTGCGCCTACCCTACTCTAAACCATCGTTAACCTCATTTTCCCTTTAATACAGTATCGATTATTTATAGGCGCACCCTTTAGACCGAATAGATTCACGGATTATCCGATGATCCTTTTTTCTCTTTCCTTTTGCTTATTAGCTTTTGTTTTATCTTCAAGTTGTTACAACCGCAACGGCAAAAAGGGATAAGTACCGTCACTATCGTCACGATTTAACTCATTGCGAAATCCAAGCAAACGGTTTGATTCTTCCCAGAAAATTTAATCATCTCGTGCCGAAGACATTCGACACTGTTATCTAAAGGGAGAAGTCCAAAAAACACGTTTATTTGTGTGTGTACTTTTTTTAGGGTTGGCACAACTCAGAGAATTCTGAAAAGTCCGAGAAAGTCAGAGAAAACCTGAAAGAGTCAGGGAATTTTGGATAAACAGAAATTGAATTTTAGGGACCAGCAACAAAATTGCGCAGTGTAAAAAAAATGTTGCGGAGATTTTCTAACTTTAGTCTTAAAAACATATGATTTTTTTATTTTATTTATTTTTTGGTCCAGAAATCACCTTGTTTGAAGATTTTATTATTTTGTTCAAAAAATTATTATTTGGTCGAGAATTTAACAATTTGATTAAAAAGGCATTCTGTCTGGTTGAAAATTCAATTGTTTTCTACGAAACTCGTCTTTTTGGCACGACAATTCAATATTTTTAATGACTTTTTTTAACTGACAGTGAAGAAAGTCATTTATATATTGCATTGAAAATTCGTCATTTTTCAGCTTATGTTTTTAACTAACTATATCTTTTTTATTCAAAAGCTTATGTATTTTATTTTTATATCAGAAAGCAAAAATTATAACGATCAGGGAAAGACAGGTGACATCTCTAATTAGGATTTTGTAGAAATCCTGCTGTTCTCACAAATTAATTTTCATCATAATTGAAATCCCAGAGATGATAAATTTCACATTGTGTGAAACAATATTTCCGGAACTAAAAGTTATTGAAATGCATAATTTATAGCATCACTTAGACTTTACATGCACATACTTAAACTCTAATTAAATTCCTGAAACTCAATTCACGAAATAACATTAAAACTCTTCCTACCAAAGAGGGAACTGACGTTTTAAGGCAATAAACATCAATTAAAAATTATTTGAATTTCATGCTCCTCTTATGCTCTTGGCGTGGAAGTTAAAAAAAAGTTGAATTGAAGAAAGAAATACAAAATACTTGTAACATTGGAAAAAGGTATGAACAAATTTCTTAATGTCTATGTTCCAATAACGAAATCTAATCTCCAATAGATTCTGAGAGATCCGCTAGTTCATTGCAAAGCCATTGCACATGATCCAATAAATCTATCCAAGCATCTACTAAATTCTGTGACTCCTTTAGGTTAGACGGTTATAGATAGAAAATAGGCTCGAGAATTCACAGTGAAGTCACGTGCGATTTCTCCAGGGGCACAGGCAAAAAGAATATTTTACTGTAAAATATGTAGAAGGAATACATTCAACAGAGTTGTATTATTGTATAGAATATCTATTTCACAATTTACTATTTTGTTCCGGCAACGCTTAAAATTAATTTCACGTTTAAAACGTGCCTCGAAACTTATTCGTGCGACCAAACCGTTAGCCATAACAAATCTTTCTTAAAGATAAGTCGTACAGTTGCATAAAACAACATTTCATTTCGTTCCATTTACAACTGGATTTCATTTAATTGAATCCATAATGAGAAAATTATGCATTCTCAAAACAATCCTTTTAAAAAAATCCGATGAATAAAAGATTAACTAATTCAGTACCTTTAGTTTCATGTCTTGTTAACTACTGGTCCAACTTGAATTTTTTTCCGCCCTAAGCCAGTTTTCAAGAAAGAACCTTAATTATCTCAAATCTTCCTTGTCGGACGCTATTGTATTCACTAATAATTTTTGGATTTCATGTTCACCTTTTAAAACTACATTCGGTTGGAAAAAATTAATGTTTGCCAAAGAGTTACAAGACATCAAAGTAAAAAGCACCTAATTCATTTTTAGACCTAATAATGCAACTGATATTGAAAAAAACATTATCTACAAATGCCCAAATAATGGATTTGTTCATTCATTTTGTTTGAAAAACTATTTACTTTTTCAGAAAAAAATCATGAATGTTGCTAACAATATGTTTGAAGTCCCAGTGAAAAAACTGATATTGAAAATAATGAATTCTTCCGTCGAAAAATGCCTGAAATATGAATTTGTTTATTATAATAACAGGATTAATCTTAGGCGAAATATTCTCCATTATAATATTGTTTTCATCAATATTTCTTGGAATATAAGTTAAAAATGTAAAGTTATTGAATATTATAGAAAAAACAGTTGCAACAAATAGTTTTTTTCTAAAAAATTTTGTATGTTTATGATATCATGACAAAACATCTTCAGCTAATGTGAATCTATGAAGCGTAGGTGAATGCAACAATTTTCCTATTATTCTTGAACACTCCGAACATCAAATAGATGGAATACATATTTTTCGTCTATGTGTTCATTTATATAAAATTAAAAGAACGAA
>JAWWLR010000092.1:42945968-42961092 GCA_035041075.1 Acraspis erinacei | reverse complement strand
TTATGGAAATTCTTGGATTTCTATCAAATACATTTTGCAATTGAAAATGGTTTTAATCAAATCTAAATATTAATGCATTTCTGAAGAAAAAGTGAATGGAATATGAAAGATTGAAAGCTTTCATATTTATAATATCAAACGTTTATCCCAGAATATGACTTTCACCTTTTATTTTATGAAAAAGTTTAAAGCACAATTTTTCCCAATATTTTTAAAATGTGAAAGCTTGCTAAGCAAACATGGACATTGTAATCGAAAAACAAGTAAAATGCAGAGGTTGCAAAGTTTTGAAACAAAAAATCAACCCGTGGAGCTTATTCCTTCAATTTTTCTAATTTGCTGAACTCTTACAAGTAATACTTCTCTTTTTAAGCGGTTCTTAAGAGTGAGAATGAAAAAATTAAATTTTTTGAAGTAAATTACTAGTGTCATCCTAACCTAAAACTCGAAATAAACTGTTCAAACTTTCTGGTTTTATTTTTTTTTAAGTTTTTGTGATATAAATACTTTAATTTTTATTCAACAACAAAATTTATTTCAAATAATTTCAAATTCGATATAAAAATAGTCACATTTAATTAATTTTAAGAGCAAAAAAGTGAGAAACCGTCTTACTCTGTAAAACCAAAACACAAGAATTTAATTTCCTCTCAACTGAATAACTTTCTTGGATAAAAAAATTTGTAATTCTCATTCAGCATCTCCATACCTGAAAAACATTTTTATTTTTGTAAAAAATTAGGAATTCTACTATTATTCGCTACCGCAGACTGATTTTTAAAACCTGTGAAATTTTAGTTTTAGCATTCTCGGTCGATTTTCTCGGAACTGACTGATTATTTGAAATTAAATTTATCTACCCATATTCACAAACTCAATATCTCGAGACCCTATTTTTCATTTTTTTTTCTTAGAATTGAATTTTTCATCTCAATCCGCAGTCGTGCCCGCTCCAATTTTAGAGTAGTTTTTGGCTTCGAAGCCGCAATGCTTCAGCTTGAGAGTGCGCTTTTGTATCATGATTAAATGGTGATTTTGATTTTATCGAATCTTTTTTCCTTCTCCTGTAAAGTTGCCAGAAATGCCACTTATCACCTTTTAGATTGTTACCTTTCTATTAAGCTTTGAGTTAAAAAAATAAAAATATGGAATATAAGATTGGTTTCAAATCTTTAAAATTAAAATTTTTAAAAGGCATGAAACTGCGTAAATATTTTCTATAGTAAAATTATTAGTTACTAGTTGGAGATACATAAAATAATGTCACCGAAGACTCTTCATTCCAATTCATGAAGTTTGATTTATTCATACACATATATTTTCTTATTAGGAAAAAAATGTATTATTGCCGATACTCTGATGTGAAGTCATTATCTCTAAAAAAACCATCTGCAACATCAACAATTCCATCGGCACATTTCCTGAAATTTTCATTGTGGTTACGAGCAATACAATAAG
The DNA here is from genome assembly GCA_035041075.1 of Acraspis erinacei. Classification (NCBI taxonomy): domain Eukaryota; kingdom Metazoa; phylum Arthropoda; class Insecta; order Hymenoptera; family Cynipidae; genus Acraspis; species Acraspis erinacei. Next base: position 42,959,634 of record JAWWLR010000092.1, on the reverse strand, counting down.
TTTTTCAAGCAGGAATCCTTTTTGCGAGTTCACGTGATTCGAAATCATGATATTGTACTGAATCGTCAGCGGAAGGAGGAGACTAATACTACTGTGGACAAAAGAGGAAAATTCATTTGTACTGTTGAAATTTGTCACAAAGAATTAGACAATCAATCTGACCTTATAAGATGTCCATACGGTTCCTGTCATAGATCGTATGTCAATTTGAATTCATTTACAGGTCATATGTCCAAAAGTCTTCGAAATGCTGTTACAATATGTGCTGGTATGCCAGAAAGATCGATGCCATCTTGCAGTTGAAGTACTGATTCTACTGCACAAAATGATACTATAATTGATTCTCTCACTGATTCTTCACAAAATTATATGGGTATTGACCAGGCGTCGGATTTCGAAGAACGTGAGACTGGAAACCAAAACATGTTGGACATTCTAGAAGATTTGGTCATATCAAATGCAGCTCAATTTTTTTGAAACTGGAATCTCAGTTTTTTCTCACTGCCTCAACGGTACAATATATCGTTTCCGAATTAGGCACTGTTACTCGTGACGGAGACGAAATTGTAAAAGGGAATCTCAAAAAACATTTACAAGCAGAAAATATATCAACGGAGCAAGCAGATTTTATTATAAATGAATCATTCAATAACAACCCTTTTGAAAAAAGTTTTAGATATTTAGGATCAAATTACAAACGCAAAAAATTTTATAAAACCAAATTTGATTATGTGCAACCTGTTTCAGTTTCACTGGAAGATGACAATCAGCCAAATAAAAAGGATAAAAATGTCTTTTGCTAGTCTTGATTTTGGCGGTTAAGCCCTTTCGCATCGTTAATGGTTTATGACTCCCATGTTTGTTCTTCTTTTTAATATAAATATATTTTGTTTTAACTCGAAACAATATTTTTATTCATTTATAGATCTCACTTTAAATTATTATCAGGGAATCTCTATTTTGGGTACGAATTTCAAATCTGTCGGTCACTAATTACGTCAACAAATCGAATTAGAATGTTAGGATAAAAGAATCGCTACAAGCGTCGGTACACTTCTTTTAGATCCTGATAGAAAAGGACAAATTCATTAAACAACCATTTTGAATAAAAAATCAAAAAGTTCGAGCATTTTTTTAAATTTTGGGATCATTTTTTTATATTTAAAAATTTTATCTACGGATATCCGTTGTACTCAGAAAGCCAAATAATTGATCCTAAAGAAATTATTTCCTTTTGAAAACCCTAAAAGATTATCTTAACAACTTTTTGAATTTTGTTTAAAAATAGAAAATTCTAATTTGTGCTCAAACCAAGCAAGATACGAAAAAAGATGAATAAACAAAAATTGTGATCCCAAAAAGATCAACAAATTTGTCATAATCACTGCTTGATCGGACACGTAGTTTTGGTTTTATTCGTGAAAAATAACATTACAAATAAAAGCGAAACATTCGTGGAAATTCGAGAGAAGGTACGAAAAGAAAATTGATAGACAAAAGTTGTTCACACAAAAAAGAGATAAAAATTTGTTATAATCTATTAAATTCTCATCATTTATGATTGAGAAAGTATTAGAATTTTTCTAAATTTGACACCATAACAATAAAATTTTGAAGCAAATGCAAACCTATGACGAATTAATGGCTGCAAATTTTATTTAAAAAGTTATGGTATCCATTAATAATCCTGATAGAAGAGAAATTTCTTTTTTAGGTAAGTACAGCTGGGAGAAATTAAGAAAGAATTGCCGACAAATGAAGCTTTTTTGACGGTGTTATAACTTTGATTACCTTTTATAACATGTGTAACGCAGTCACTTAAGGCTCCACTAATATTATTCTTTGTAGTATCAAGTATCTTTTCTGAAAATTGTACTGTAAAAGAAAATTTATTAACTTTTTAAACCGTGTTTGAGTGCAATATGGAACTTTGTATTTTAACTTAGAACATGCCAAGAATATCTGAAAAAGAAGAATGAGGATTGAAATGAAAAAAATTGGAAGAAAAATACCTTTTTTACATTTTCAAAGACTTCCGAGGTAAAAAAATATGTGTCGAAAGAATGTTCGTTCATTATAGTGATAATTTTTCATTTTAGTGTGTAAACAACTTGAGATTTCATATCACATCTTATTAGTAGCAATTTTAAGAACTTAAATTATTTTTTTCCGAAATTTTAAATTACTTTCTTTTGTTTTATATTTAAAAAACTATCAAAAACTGTCCGAAGCTAGATGCTTCTACGGTATCTAAAATAGTATGCAGAAAATAGAAAATTCCAATAGTACGCATAAAGACGCGTGACACGTTAAAAATCTAAAAGACTTGCAGGATATTTTGTTTTATCCATGAAAATAATATAAAAATAAAAAACCTATTTTTAGCATAACAACTCGAGATATAGAAAAACGCATGCAGAAAGGATTGTAGTTTTTTATTTATTTTAACGTAAATTCAGAAAATGGATATAAATTTTCAAATGTCTGTCAAAAATTGAGCGCATAGCGAGAGTATCACGATGAGAATGTGTTCCTCAAAGCATATAGTGTTTTGAACAACTTAATCTTTAACTATACTTAATTAAGTAGACAATTCAGAATTCGAGGACGCATATAAATACTGGGATCTAAAAGAGATCTTTTTAATAAAGTTTCATTAAAGCATTCCAAGTGCAAAGAATAAATATCCTAGCGCGAAGCATGAGATCTAACGAACGCGCGTCCTAGGTGCGCTTAAACATGCGAGCCGCGATGAGAATGTGCCAGCGCACCAGAAACATTTTTTCAATTATGTTACACAAATTGACTTTCTTGGGTATATGTTTTCGCGAAAACTGAATGCTGGAAACTTACTTCTCAGTTTCGCCTTTTGTGCAATTTTATTAAGCAATTTATCTTTTTAAGTTTATGTTTTTAAATTTTCTCTCAAATATTTTCCAATTTCGAACATTCAAGTTTTACCTGCCCTGAAACGAATTGTCACTTAAATTCAATTCACATCGGCTCGTGGTGATGCCTTCGTCCGTTCACGCCTACGAACGTGATGTCCGAAAAGCGGAATTAAAATTCCGCACGAAGGGCGTGCGCCACTGGCCATGTAAATACGCTTTAATAATAATGTAAACGGGTAACGAATGGGTGTTAACGAACGGCCGACTCACCGTGAAACACGGTACCGCATTTAACATTGGGCTGGGGGGTTTTGAGGGTTGGTAAGGGGTAAGGGGTTAGGGGATGAAGGAATAAGGGAAAATGCATTGGACAGACAGAACAGGTGGAATGATGGAGGAGTCATGGGTTGAGGGAGAAGAGTGATCCAACACAAATGCATCGGAAATCCACGTGGATTCAGTGCGTAAGCGGTAATGTGCATAATTGCATAAAATTACGAGGCACGTTGGGAAAATTATTGTCGCTCTGCAAGAGAGACCATTGCCCTATTGGCAAGGGAGAAAACCGAGGGGATTGAGTTAATGACTGGTTGGAACATATACCCAATTCTCTCTCAATCCCCCTTCGCTTACCCCACTTTCCCCTATTTCACCCCACTTACCCCCATTTCACCCCCACATGCCATCATTCGCGAGTCGATTAGTTCGCGACTTGGGCCTCGTTAAGCTTCATGAACAAATGAATTTACAACAATTTCGTGTTGACCGAATTATCGTGTTTGGCTTTGTTGTATAGTCAATAAATTGTCATTTCTCGTGTCGCGAGCGAACGCTTCATTCACGGGAAAACGTATTTAAATACGCGTTTATTGAAATTAAATGAATCGGTTACTAAGTGGATCCAGAGTGGCTGCAGATCAGGGAAAATCTGGAAAGTACGGAGAAGGGTAGAATAGAAAAAAGAAAGTGTCAGAGAATTTCGATGAGAAAACAATTTTAGTCCATTTTTTCTCACATCATTTTTTAGTCCTTTTTTAAGATGATTTTGGTATAATCATTTTTTAAATGAAAAGATTAATTTCGTTGCTTTTCGTTAAAAAAATTATGCTATGAGGTTTTTAAAAGATTTGAAGAAGTTTTTAATAAATTTAAATAATTGAAATGGATACTCTTGTAAATCCTCAGTAACTTTCAAGATGCTTAGAAAGTTTAAAAGGATTTAAAAAGATTAGAAATATTTTAGGATATTTCGAACAAGTCCAAGGAATTTTTAATAGATTTCAGTTATTTTAAGACAACCCAAAAGATTTGGAAGATTTTCGCGCGATTTCAAATATTTTATGGTGTTTTTTTATCCAAGAAATTTCTAAAAGCTTTCCTGATAATCCCAAGGCCTTTCAGATAATCTCAAGGAATTATTAATTGATTACAGTTTTTAATGATATTTTAAAGGACTTGAAATATTTTAGGGTATTTTTTAAAAATTCAAGAAATTTTTGTGAACTTTGAATAACTTCAAGAGTTCTTAAAAGATTTTCTAAGATTTGAAATAATTTAGGAGTTTTAATAGGATTACAAGGTATTTGTATGTGGTTTAAATCGTTTTACAAAGATTTTAATGACTCTAAGGAACTTCGAAAAATTTTCATGCGTTTGTAAAGAGTTTCCTAGAATTTCAAAAAATATGCAACGATTTGACGAGACCTATACGAATTAAAAAGAACTGTCAATATATTTTCAAAAATATTCCTGGGCTTTTGGAAGTATTTACCAGAATTCATCAAATTTTACAATATTTTAATGGATTTCGAAGAATTTAGTAACACAAAGTAAGGGGTTTTTTAGGGTATGAAAGATTTAAAGATATTTTTCAATATTTTTGTATTTTATTTCAATGCCTTTTAAATTCACTCTAAATTTTTATTGAATTATTTGATATTTTTTCAATTCTTTTGAGTTTTTTGAAGATTTCTGGAATTTTTTTAGTTCTGTCAAATTTTCATAAATTTACTCAAGTCTACTAGATTAAAAAGAATTGTATTTTTTCTAAGTACATCTTGAAGATGTCTAATCTTATCTCGAATTCTTGGATATTTCATGAAATTCTTCTGAATTCCCTTAAATTTTTCCAGACGCATCTCAAACTTACTGAATTCAATTTCTTTTCTTTCCTTTGAATTTTGTATAAATTTCAACGGATTCTTCTCATTTCCCTTAAATTTCTCTAGATTCAGTCAAATTTCACTCAAATGAATGGAATATTTTTGATTAAAAAAATCCTTCCCCATTCATTTGAATTCTTTGAATTTAACTTGAATGATTTTGAAATCTTATGGGTCGAATTATTTTGAATTGTTTTTAATTTAAAAGAAGATTAGTCACATTAAATGTAAATTAATCACTTTTATTTACTCTTTAGGACTAAATTAGTTACTTGCTTACTTTTGTCGTTTTTTGGATTTTTAAATATTCAAAGTATAGGGAAAATGAAAAATTAGTAAGGAAAAGTTTGAAATTTTGAAAATAAAGTTTTGCGACCCCCTCTTAAAAAAACCTTAGATATTTGCTTACATTTTAATAAAAAATTTAATGTCCAAAGGCAATTTTTTCGCTCGCAATTAATTTTTGATCACTAAAAGAAGTAGAGATGGTTTTCTTGAAAGAATGGTACTTTTTCACAGAGGAATGTTTGTTAAATTTTAAGGGTTTTGAGTGTCAATACTTAATCAATAGGGATCAGTGAGTTATCGATAGAGAACAGAGGTCTGCAACGGTAACGCCTGAATTCTCAATTGTCCAGTCCACTGACTCCTGATAGTTGGAATAACCCGAGGCCTCGTCACTCAGCTGTCTGACTCAAACCGCATTCTATCTACTTCGCGCCGGACCACTGCAGCAAGTGATTACTGCCTATAGGTCTCAGACGTCATTGGCTAGGATTTTACTTAGTTCAAGGGAAGAAGATAATCTCTCATATTTTTGCTACTTTGTGGATCTGAAAAAAATGAATTCTTTCCCAGCATCGTGTATTTGATCACGAAATATATGGATTGACTTCAGCTCAGGAAAACTCTAGATATCAGGAAAAGTCGGGATATTATCAGGGCTATCACAAAAAGTTACCTTTAGTCACGTTTTCCTCAAATTACTTTTTTAGAATAGTCACAGCAATCACTTTTAAATCACTATTAAATGCAGGTGTATACCAATTTCTGAATTTTCTTGAATTCTTTTGAAATACTTTGGGGTATTTAGAAATATTTCAAGTAATGTGGAATAGATTTCAATAATTTGAAGAGATTCCAAACGATTTGAAAGATTTGAATGTAGTTCAAAAGATTCTAACAAGAAAAAATAATTAATATTAAATAAAGCAAATATAGTTACGAATACGAGAGCTTTGACAAGTTTTTAGGGGATTTCAGAAGATTTCAAGGGATTATAAAAGATTTTAAAGGATTTAAGATATTTAAGGGTATTTTATAATATTTCCTTGGATTTTAATAATTTTAAGAGATTTCAAAAGCTATCAATATTTGATAAACTTTCCAGAATATCAGGAAATATAAGATTTTATGTAATCTCAAAGAATTTTATGATATTTTAATTCATTCAAAAGAAGTTTTTCTCGAGAATTGAGGGATATTGTAGGATCTGAAAGACTTCTAAATACTTTGACGTGCTTCGAAAGATTTTAAAGGGTTTGAAATATTTTAGAATATTTTAAAAGATGCCAAGGATGTTTCAATGGACTTTAATTATGTAATGGGATTTCAAAGGATTTGAAATATTATAGGGAATTTTAAAAGGTTTCATGTGATTCTTGATTGATTTCAATCATTTGAAGGGATTTTCAAGGATATGAAATATTTTAGTACACTTAGTAGATTCAAAGTCACTTTAAAACAATTAAGGGGTTTCGAAAAATTTATAAAGATTTGATTGATTTTAAGGGTTTTAAAAAAATGTTAATGCGATTGTTAAAAATGTACTCGAATTTCGAAAAATATGGAACGATCTTGCAAAACTTTTACGGGTTTGGGGTGATTTAAAAGAATGTAATTTAATAAATTTTCCAGGATTTCAGGAATTATAATCAAATTGCATAGAAGTTCACATGATTTTATAATATTTTAATTAATTTCAAAGTGTTTATTCTTAAGAAGTAAGGGATTTCGTAGAGTTTCTAACATTTGGAGAGATTTAGAAATGTTTTTTTCCAATTCATAAGAATTTATTTGGAATTCACCCTGAATTCTTGTAAATTTTGTATAATTCTTTTGAATTCACTTAAACCCAATTAAATTTGTCTAATTCACCCTAATGAACTCCTAAACTCTTCTTGAATTTTACACATTTCATTCGCATTCCTGGGTATAATATATTTAATATAAAAATTTAATTTGTTTTATTCCAGTTAAAAAACTTTCAATATTAAAAATATAACATGCCTTAAATTTGGCCTGTAAATATTAAAAAGTTTATATAAAATAAAAAATTAGTTATAGACAAATCAGGGAATTTAGAAAATAAAGTTTCGTGGCGACTCTGAAATAACATCTTTCCATTCGCAATAAAATTAAAATCCAAAGTTAGGACCCTGATATTGAAATAACTGATATCAGTCCATCTGGCATTTCTCTTTTGACCATTCTTGAAAGTTGCAACAAAGGAGAAAGTTTGAATTGATCGTGCACGATCGATGAAATTATTATCCCCTTTATTTCGCGTACAAAGGACCCCGTTGTCTCAATCTGCAAAGCCAGCCGGGAGGAATAAAATAAGAAGAGTTAAGAAAGTTAATTTTGCGCTTTTGCAGCTCGTGCTTTTGCAGTAGACGATGAGCGAGTTTTCTGAGTTCAGCTAACAAGATATCGATTGATGAATCTATTGAACGCTTATGCGAAGAACAATAGAGTCGATTTCGCAACTCAGACTGGATTCTGACAGAGATTTCTCGTTCGAGGAAATTGCTGGAGACCTTTGCGATTCGGGACTATATTGATATCTCTCTTCGAGCTCTGATAGTATGTTCGACAATGATATTATTGGCTCGAAAAAGAAGAAAAATTGGAATAAACATCCTGGCGAAGTGATTTTTGTAATATCTCATTTTTAAACTTTCTTCGTTAGCATTGCATACTGTTAAATTTTGTGTAGGTTCTTGTGCGGATAGTAAATCCCCATTTTTTAAACAATATAAATTCGATATCTTATTACCATCAAAAGTTTTTCTTAATAATGTCTTTCTGGTTGAAAACTAGTTATTTTAACTGATAATTTAACTAGTTCAGTTGTGGTTAAAAGTCGATCGCTCTTAATTAAAAATTCGACTATCAAATTTATGATTAAGAATTGAACTTTTTTGTTTTAAAATTCAACTTCTTGGTAAAAAGTTGATCCATTTTGTTGGAAATTAATTTTATTAGATCAATTTAGTCCTTTGTTTAAAAATGATATTATTTTTATAATTTTTTGTGGGATTTAAAATGAAGTTCTTAAACTGCAAAATTAAATATTCCATTTTCTGTTAAGAATGTACCTTTCGTGATTAAAAATAAACCTATGTGGTTAAGGGTTTATCCATTTGTTAAAAATTTAACTATGCAATTGGAAATTCATGTATTTTATTTAAATTTGGTATTTTTTGTATAAAATTAATGTTCTCGGTTAAAAAATAATCTTTTTGTTTGAAATTGAACTATTAGTTTGAATTTTGAACTATTTCATGAATAATTCATTTCTTTGGTTAAAAATTCAACTATCTTGTCAAAAATTAGTTGTTTTTTCTATTTAATCTATTTAACTATTTAATTTTTGTTTAAAAATTGATCTTCTTTATTTAAAAAATCAACTACATATTTGGTAGAATGATTTGTATTGGTTTAAAATATAATTATTTGGTTAAAACTTCGTCTTTTGGGTAGAAAAATAATCTCATTGGTTTCTTTGCTTAAAAGTTAATTTTTTAAACAAAAGATTAATCTTTCCTAGTTAAAAATCAACTGTATGGTTAAAAATACATACATTTTGTTAAAAAATCGTCATTTTTGGTAATAAATCATTCTTCTTCGATTAAAATAAATTCTGTTTGGTTAAAAATGCAAATGTTGTTTTTCGAAAACGAATGTTTTTTGTTTGAGGATTCAACTATTTAGTTCAAACAAAATTTTGTTCGTCGGCAAATTTAACGATTTCATTGCTGGTGAAAAATGTATTCTTTATCAGTTGAAAATTCAACTATTTGCTAGAAAGTTTTTGGAATTAGATAAGAATTTGTCTTCATAAAAATTTCTCTTTTTGGTCAAGCATTCAACTATAAGTATTTTGTAAGAAAGTAATTTCCTATTCTCTAATTTTAACTGATTTAAAAAAATTTATTTCTGAAAATTAATTTTTTAAACTAAAAATTTCTAAATTTTATTTTGTATTGAAAACTTATATTTTTTTAGTTGAAAATTCAACCATTTAGTTTTTACGCATCTTTCTTGATTGAAAATTAACTTACTTTTTGATACTTAATCTTTGAACTATTTTGTCAAAAATTCATTTATTTTTTCTCGAATTGGATTTTTGTAAGAAATGATTTTTACACTGAAAATTTGATATTTTGTTTTAAAATTAATGTATTTTGTTGAAAATTTGACAAAATTTTTGGTTAAAATAAACTTTTTGGATGAAAATTCAAGGTTATACATAAAACTAGAACCATTTTCACAGTAACCTATAAATAAATAAAATAAATTGCAACAAAAATTACAGGACAGTAAACTTAAGTCTATTATTCAGCGCTTTTTTAAATATATATTTAAAAAAAAGTTTTAAATGTAACGTTTGAATATATATATATACACACACACACACACACATATATATATATATATATATATATTTCAAAAAAGCTCAAAACTTAAATCTGTTGTTCTTTAATAACGATTATTATTTTTCACTGTTATATCATTCTTTTAACGTATAAATTTCTATTCCTGTGCTTTTTCATAAATTCTTGTACGAAATTAAAGTACAATAAAATACAATAATATAAAAAAGTATACAATTATTTAAAATAATAGACAATGGTTGTACTTTTTGGTAATTTGTGCCGTATTATATAGAATTTATCCACATAAAAATACCGGGAGTACGAAACGTCGGAGGTAATGGTTCAAGGAGACTAATAGCTTTGTGTACTCACTTTGCGATTACCCTGCTTGATCGATTACCTGCAAGATTTCCTACCCTAAGTATTTTATGTGTGTATAGATTTCTGTCATAATGATTTTAGGTGTTTGCACTTTTTTGTAAAAATGTTTCGAACAGTGTTTTTTTCTCTTTCGCAAAATTGTAAAAATACAGTTGAGGCCCTTAAAGAATACCACCTTTCATTTGTGGCAAATGCTGGTAACCCTTTGGCAGCATCAACTGATTCAGTTGAAACTGTTGAGGTAGTAATATCAAAGCATAGGAATCCTCTGTCGCAACTGAGCCGCCAATTAATTACATTGGAGCCATTAGAACGACCCTGAAAGCGAATACTCTGTCGGTCGGCGATACCGTTTAGATCGAGCGATATCACACGAACGTACGCCAGAGAGATTACGAATGGCACATACCATAAAATTGCCTCTATTCTGGCAATTAACGACTGGGGATTTATTTTTAAGATCAAAAGCAACATAGTTCCCTGAAATATGTGGGTATCAAATCGGGCATTTAGTTCAGATTCACTGGGTATGAAATATATATTTGAAATAGGAAAGAGGATTAGAAGAAGAATTTATTGAATTTATTCAGAATTAGCGTGCCGCTATGCTCTAATTCAATAAATCTAGGGTTTTAATTGAGTTATTTTAAAAGAGATGCAGGGGTAGCAGCGGTTCATTAGTTCATTTTTAGGCAAAATAGGGCACGTTTTGTTGAAAAAGAGGAGGGGGGATTTTTTATATTTTAAAATACTAGCGAAATTCACTAAAATCAAAAAATGCTCAATTAAGTGTGATATTTTTTTTTCTGTTGCGAAACTCTTGAGTTAATCGTGTCAGATTTTCAGTTTTCTGTTTTTCTTGAAAGCACTATTTGGTATTTTGATATATAATTTTACGCTGAAAATAAAGGAACACGTATTTTAGAGGATAATAAACAAAATTTGAATGTGAGAATCATTTGAAGATTACCTGCGAATTCCCCAAAATTGTCGAAAAGTATCTTTAAAATTTAGTATTTTCTGAATGAGCATAGGTATATAAGATCGTCTTTTTATTCGACTTGGGAAGACTTTCTCTTGCAATTTTTTCCAAGAAAATTTTAATGTTGAAAGCATTACTAAATTGCGGTTCTTTTTTTTTAAATTACTGAGAGTCAATTTTTGCAAAGACCTTACTTTAACATTTTTTTCGAAACAGCTGATATTATTTACTATGTCATTTTTAAGTTTTATTCTTAGTAACCCACTACTTTATATTAAAACTAATTATTATTGAAAAATAAAATTTTTGAATTTTTTTGGAAATCATGAAAGATGCAACAAATATTCAAACAAAAGTTTTCAGAATTAGAAAGGTTGTACAAAATATATCTCTTGATAAATTTTACTGCATCTAAAAATGATTGCGGTCACATAAAACTATTAGAATGCCTTTCTCATATGAGAAAAAAACTTTAAATAAAATAAAATAAAATAAAATAAAAAGTTGGGCTTTCCAGAGAATCTTCCTCATTTTTGCATTGAATTTTGAAAATATAAAAAGAAGATTTTCAGGAAAACCCAACCTTTTTTTAAAATTCTGATATAGTTATTGCTACAATATAACAAAGACAATCTATTAGCGTTATGTTGACTAAACCAATTTTGTGGCCAGGAAATTATTTGAATGTAATATTTCATTTTTCTTCGTGAACAATGTAACCTATCACAAAAGCTGGTGTACTTTTAGAACTTTTATAGCTATTTCAACCTTCATCTGAAAATTCAATTGTAATTTTCGCTGTTTCCGAAAAAAATAAAGAAATTCGATTTTTGCAATATAATTATTTCTGAAGTGAATCAGTGGTTTACAAAGAATAAACTTTAAGAGATATGTGGTACATACTAACAGCTGTGTTTAAAAATAGAAATAAAACAATTTAAAAATCACTTCGAATAATAGCCTTATTTGAAATGGAATTGGTCTATACCAAATATTTTTCGAAAATTTTATACGTATATGGAAGAAAATGTTTTAAATATTGTTACAGTACATTCTACTATTTTAATTATTTAAACAATAAATACAGATACATAAATAATGATGATTATCCCCATTAATTATATTTATAGTGAAGAGAAATGGAAATGCTAGAAACTCCAAAACAATGATTAAAAATATTTTTTGCGATATGTGTTTTTCTTTTCGAAGTTTTTAACACAATTATTCCACGACCACAATTTTCTGCGAAAGGATGAACCAGCTTATTGCTGAATTATTCAAATCAAATATTTTAAAAAACTTTTGAAAACCATAAAGAAATGATTTTGGAAGAAAAATGTATTTATTAGTCAATCCAACTTTTTTTCTAATCGGCATAAAAGATATGATAGGACGCATATACAAGATAATTCAACTCAGAAGGGCTAGAAATAAAAACATTGAAAAGAACGAAAAAATAAATTAATATATTTTTCTAGATGAAAATTTATCTTTGGGATTTACAATGAAATTGTACCGTAAGTGCGCAAAAAAATACAAGTAAAAATGACAAAAATAACCTTTTCGATCATAAAGTTAAAACAAATCCGTATTTCTTACATTTCATCTAAATTTCAAACACTTGGCTTTAATGCTGACAAACAGAAATTGTTCAACTTTCTGATAATTTTTCAGATTATACTTCATTGACTTTAAATCTTTGAAAAATTTCGCCCCCAAATTTAACTGTACAATTTAAAAAATTTTTATTTTGAGTTTAAATTCGAAATCAAAATTAAGCTTTACTTTTTAAATGTTAATGTGGAATTGATATGAGAATTTAAAGAATCTTGGAAAAGTTGACTTATAACGTTATATTACTTTACAGGCTTTTTGCAACGAAAAAATGTACTCTTCTTATTTTTAGAATTAATAACTATTTAGTAATATTAGAAATTCAATCAGCCGTTTACTACAGAATAGAAATTCTTTTTAAGCTTAAGGTCGGGTATTAAATTTTATGATACTGCTTTAACAATAATTTAAAGAATTCCAGTTTTCATAAAAAAGTTACTATTTTATTTTAATTTATTAGAAATAAAATTTTTGTGCAGTAATGTATAATTGCTAAACAATTAAATTTATGTACTTTGTGGTTATTTTTTTTAGAAAATTAATCTTTATGAATAAAAGTGCATCTTTTTGTTAGGTATAAGATTCTCCTATTCTAGTTGAAGATTCATTATTTTAGTTTTAAATATATCAGTTTGGTTGAAGATGAATTATTTCAACTGAAAATTTAACTGTTAAATTTTTAGTCAAAAATTGATCTTTCTAGTTCGAAATTCAACAATTTGGCTGAAAGGTTCTCTTTCTCAATTGAAAATTTAACTATTTTATTGAAAATTCGAGATTCGAGTATTATGTTAAAAATCGATTTTTCTGTAGAAAATTATCTTTTTCTTTGAAAGTTAATCTCCTCGTTAAAAAATTTGCCGTTTAATTTATAACTTGTATTTTATTTGGAAAATTGAACTATTTTAATGAAAATTTGTTTCTTTTTTTATTTGAAATTTGTTTTCAGCTAGAAAAGTAACTATTATTAAATTT
>JAWWLR010000092.1:42929127-42940513 GCA_035041075.1 Acraspis erinacei | reverse complement strand
GAGCCCCCTCACGTGTTCGTTCGCTCGGCAGGTCGCGGTCCCGAGCTGCTCGTTCTCTTGGCGAACGAGTGTATATAAATTTATTCAGATAAAATAGTATACAGATTGGTGCGTTACAACGAGCGGTGCGTGTACTCTCGTATGTGTTCGGTGCAACATTGATTTTTACAGTTCACAACTCTTTGGTCTTCCTATCCCTCTACAAGACTCGCCCACAAGTGTATTTCATACAGTGTTGCGATCGCCAATCGATTACAGCATTGGTCTCTTTTAAACCAATAAACATTGGTAAATAAAAAGTTTATTTAATGGCCTAAAATTAAAAAGAAAAAATCAATGTGAAATGTTTAACAAATAATAAAATGATAAAATAGGCGTGCTTTATTGTGTACTGCTCGAATGAGGAGTTTAGAACTCAGGTACAATACTTTACAAAAATCACGCTCTGGAAATATTCTAACCGAAAACGAAAGCAAACTTACAATTTTCAAGGTTTTTAACTTGAATTTTCAAAAGTTATACATCTAATGAGTGAGCTCGTAAGACAATGACCGACTGATATCATAATCTTTTTGCGTCAGTAGGTAACAGTTTAAGAAAAGGTACAAGGCCAGGTTCTTTCGACTTTTTCGAGTAATTTAAGAATAATTCGACCCTTTTAAGTTGAACGTTGAATTAATTTGTTAAAAATTAACGTTATGATGGATGTTCCCGTATCCTAGTAGTATTCTGAGCCGAACCATCTTGGATAGATGCATCTAGTATCTAGCAGTTAGCTTGCGTTAGATGCGGAGGTGGCTTATCCGGCATACTGATCCTACATACGCAATAGATAGGGATCGAAAATATCCCAGTATTTTAGTAAAGCAAATCGAATTAATTGACTACTTAAGTTAGAAATCAAGAAATGGTTCTTATTAAATTTTGAAAGGGTGAGATAAGAAGTAAAATTTATATAATTAATTATTGAGAAATAATGGTAATCGAGCTGGTGTAAAAGTATTAGGAAGCGTTGGCAGCTCTGTGGTAGAGCGATTGGCTGATAACTGCCTTATAAAAATAAAATTTAAAAATAATAATTGTAATTGAAAATAATTTTAAACGACTTTCAATTAATACAATTCTCAGGATATTTAAATAAATTGCAACCTGAATTAGCAGTACAATATATTTAATATTCTAACGCATAGAAAAGAATATCAGCCCGGATAGGCGTAACAAATATATAAAGGCTCGCTCCAACGCCAATCTTGAGACTAGCCACGGCTATCTCATGCAGCTTTGCTGTGAAGCATTAGAATTATGGCCCATCAAGCTAGCGCTTCCAAAAACCTCGAAAAACAAAATTCCCACATTTCTTTTTATCCGAATTTTTTGCTTTTTTGCGGTCGTGAACGCACCAACAACCAATTTCCAAAAACAACATCTACTAAAAATAAAACTATCCCCTATGTAAAAAGACAAATTCAGAAAAAAACAAAGAACAAGAGGATTTTGGGCTCCCGAATTCACGGAAAAATCCAAAAACTACCCCCATTAAAAAAAAGCCACCACTTTGCGCAAAAAAATTGCAAAACACAAAATACACAAGATTTTGGCTTATTTCGGGCTCTCGAATGCACCACACAAAAATTAAGAAAAATCACAAGTATGTACAAAAACAGTAACCCATTAGTCACAACTTAAACCTCTATTTTGGCATTTTTGAAGAGCAGAAAAATCAGAGACTCCATTTGCACTGGAAAATTCTCAAAAAGATTAATTATTCTCAAAGCCATATGTACGTGGTAGAGAGGGGTGGATTTTAGACGTTGAGGGTTGGAGCACAAAAATCGTTGTTCGTATTTTTGAAGAGCCCAAGCATTTAGAGACTCTTGTGATGCTGTAAAATTCCGAAAAACATTATTTTTTGCAAAGACGTATTTGCCCGTTAACAAGGCTGGCGTGAAAGATTGTATGGACGTGAAGAAAGCTAGAGTTTTATACCAGAAATGAAAAGTGTGGCGACAGATAGTTTATTAAAAGAATACCATTGGAGCGAATGACGTCTTAAAAAAAATACTGTGGATGCTAATGGGCCCGATCAGCGAGCTTAACATGATGACTTCGTGAGGCTCTTCACTCTAGGTGATTGGTAGGCAGATTGATCAGCAACCTGGATGAGAGTAGTGCTGCGAAACGAACTTCTTATTCAAAAAAATATCACTCTTACCAATCTTTAGCTTCGTCAGTACTTCCTGAAAATAATACATTTTTAAGAATCATAGCGCATAAATATTGTACAAACAAATTCAAAACCGTTAAACTAATTTCCGAAACATAGAAATAATACTCTTAACATCTGTCCATTTCCTTTTTCTCAGCATTTTTTGGGCAAAATTATAGGGAATTTACAAACCGTTTGTACAATTACTACGTTTTTTCTGTTTTCTTAGGAACCATACTACACTGGCTTTGTAATGGCATTACCAGTTAAATTCATTTTGATCTAACATCGGTCATGGGGATTAGCAAAGGATAAAATAACAGAAATCTTAATAACCATCATAATACATTGAGTTTGAAATTTTTGAATGTAATTAAGGTCGTACTAGAAATTACAAAGATTATTATATTTTCTTTATGATTCTTCCATTCAATTAAGAATATAAATGTTGTAGAGAATCTTCTTTTGAAAACACTTTATCAAACCAACGTGGGAAGATTGGGTAACTTTGGCCTAAATGACATTCGCTCATTTCATTTGCGGTCATTTTTTCAGCTTCTCTGCTTATCATGTTTATTTTTGCTCTTGAATGACTTTTATCTGCCATATAGAGCCCACGAAGAAGCCCAGTATACTCCAGTAATGCAAAAACTTCACCATCGGATGATGATAATACAATATGTTCTCGGTTTGGCACGCGCAGATAATTAAAATCTGGCGAATGCAATCGAACTGGAATATTGGCAGGAATAACATAACGTCGAAACTCAAATCGCCGGTTCCGATTTGTCCGAGGAATAAGCCTGATATATCCAAGTTTTTTCATTGTAACTCCAAGTACTTTATCGGATGGGGGCCTACCCGGAGGAGAATGTTGTCTAGCAATCGACGAAGAAGCAGGATTAGGTTGGGCAACTGGAATCCGTTCTAACTGTAGTGAATTGTTATCTGCAAAAGCTTTACCAAAATTATTTGGGAAGATTGGATGACTTTTGCCTACTGGACAAACGCTCATTTCATCTTGGGTCATATTATCAACGGCGCCGCTAATCATATTTATTTTTACTCTTGGATTATGGCATCCTGCTCTATGTATAGCACGAAGAAACCCGGCATAGTCTAATATTGCAAAAATTTCACCATTGGGTGTAGATAATACAATATGTTCTTGGGTTGGGACGGGTGTAAACCTCTGTCCTTCTGCTCGCAATCTAAATGGTTTATCAGATGTAAAAACGTAGCTTCGAAATTCGAATCGAAGATCCTTTCTTTTGCGGGGAATCAGCCGGAGATATCCAAGCTTTTCAAGTGAATATTCAAGTATTTTAATAGAAGAAGTCCTGTTAGTTGGAGACCTGGACCTTTCACGGAAGGGATGCTCCTCTGGAAAAGTCCGATCTCGCAAATGTTGCTTTCCAGCAGCAGAAGAAGAAGAACCCGGATCGTATTCGCTATTAGGATTTCTGCAGGGCTGCGAACTGCATTCTGCAAGACAAAATAGAGTTTACATTTTTTTATTTTCAAAAAATGTATGTGTAATATCTTTGGCTGAAGATAATAAGCCCACCACCGTACATTTTTATTGTTAAAAAATCTGAAAGATTATAAAAGATTTTCTGCTATAGAAAAACTTCCTTAAGAAAAACAGTTTTTATTATATCTAATTCTTTGGCAAATTTCTTTCTACGGAAGGTACTCCAGCTGTCTTTTGCCGATTTGATTCCCTGATACATGTTGTAGTACTCGAAAAATTAAGGGACACGTATTTTATTTTTGTCTGTGAAAAAACACTTTAAGAAAGGGTGAAATCGCCTCTCAAGCATAGGGGTCTCAAGTGCCGATTGTATAGTTTTGTATATAATAACCAAATTGATTTCGAATAAATCTACTGGAAAAGTATCCTCGCGATGAATGGTTAATAGCGTAATTGAAGAAAAAAATTAAGGGGCTAAACCACCCCTAAACTTTTTTTAAGTTACGCTGAAAACTTTTTAATTCACTGGAAAAGAAATAAAATATATATATTTTTAGACTTCATACAGAAATAAAGTTCACGTGTTTCGCCACAAAAAAATGGGGAAAAAATTAACGGGGTTAGCTATCCCTAAAAACTGTTTAATTTTGTGTCTATAATACTTTCCATACACAACGACAATTGGGAAAATAGTTTTATAACGAAGGAAGTAAATTCGAGTCCATCGAACCTAAATACAAAAATTACGCAAAGAAATCGCAGAAAAAGACGTGTTGCACACATAAAAGAGGTTGGAGGTATTTACGTATTTTTAAGAAAAAAGAGCATTAAAGAGGGTAGCTACCCCTAAATTTTTTCATGTTAATAACCGTTATAATTAAATATTATGCGCATTATTTGGAAGTAATTTTTTATTTATTTTGGATGGACTCTATTTTATCTCCTTCGTTATAACACTATTTTATCAATTGTTTCTGTGTATGGAAAGTATATATTATCACAGATACAAAATAAAATGTGTTTAGGGGTAACTATCCCCAACAATTATTTTTTGTTTGCAAAGCGCGTCTACTTTATTTTTGTCTTAAGTGCAAAATATACTTTCTTAGATTCTTCTTCTACGAATTTAGCAGTTTTCAGCACTTTAAAAAATGTGTATGGGTGGTTTACCCCCGCGTAATATTGTATTCATGTTGGATGAACTTTATTTTACTTCCATTGTTATAAAACTATTTTTCCAGTTTTATTTATGTATGAAGAGCATATATTATAATGGACCCAGAATACAATTTTTTTCAACTTTTTTTGGCGAAGAACGTCAAATTTATGTTTTTCTCAAGTGCAAAGTATATATTTTTTTAAATTTTTCCTGTAAATTAAAAAAATTTCAGCAGAACTTTAAAAATATGTAGGGGTGGTTTACCCGCTACATTTTTTGTTTTTGAGCAAATTACTTTATTCATCTCTTATCACGAGGAAACTTTTCTAGTGGGTTTGATCGAAATCGAATTCATCTCGGTTCCCTTAAGTTTCTCTTAATTTCCAATTTTACAGAAATCAATGGAATTATTGGGAATTTAACTTGAATGGTTTTAAGGTCTTATGAATTTATCCTGAATTTGTTTTCACCCTTCGAGCGTTAAAAGAGTACTATATAAGCGTGACAAAAAAGTACCCTTTGGTCCCTATATTTTATCCCACAGGGACTGTGTGGCCTGTAAAGGTCAAACATTGTACGCGTTGCATTTCATGATGACGCAGTGCACTAAAAAACTGTGTGCATACAATTTCGCCAAAAAATTGGTCCTTCTTGTTTGGAAACTATCTATATGATTCGGAAAGTTTGTGGTGATGGTTCTATGGACGGTACTTAAATTAGAGAGTGTTTTACCCTCGCAACGAGAAAAACACCTCAGATCTTTGCAACACGTGCAACTGTTACTTAACGGAAAATCTATTTTAAGAAGAATAAAACGGCCAGATTTTTGGAAAAGCGTCTACTTTTTTCTTCACTACGACAACGCACCTGTTCAATGCGCATTCATTGCAGCTTATTCAGCAATTTCTGGCGAAACTAGATTTCTGTGATTTTAGGTTGTTTCCCTAATTGAAGTATCCTCAAAAAAGAAAACAATTTCAAGACGTAGAGAAAATGAAAAATAATTTGAAAAAGTAGCTGTTAGCTATTTCCAAAAGTGACTTTAAGGAATGCTTCGGAAAGTGGGAGGATCGCTGGAAGAAAGTTGTGGCTTCGAAACTAAAAAATCACACTATTTTTTTGCAAGAATTTGGAACTGGGAAGTCTATATTCTACAAAAATAGGTATTAACTTTCTCGACATTGGTGTATCACTAATGGTACAGGAGAAATTAATTTCATGAGCGCACGGCAGAGACCTATCGCCCACTGCATCGCCCAGGCTCTTACGAACAAAGTAGTATTCATGTGCAGCACTCGTTTTCTACGACGACGATGACGACGGCGAGAAACGAATGTTCCATGTTCCTCTCATCACACTTCCTCTCGAGCACTTTCATACTTTCTTTCACCCCTTAAACTCTGAAAACACCCCAGCTTATCTGCAAAAGCAGACGCGACGTGGTGAGACGGAGCCATTATACTTGCAATAGACACCCGACCAGACGCAATTAACTGCTCTCGTTCGCCCCCAAAGAAGCGTATTCTCACGTTTCGAGATTCTTATGGAGAAGTGTCATTGATCCCTTCCCTTGACCCCTTTGAAACTCATGTATGAGGTGTCGAGAAATCTGATACAGGGAACTACGTTTTTTGGGCTGATTAAGAAATTGTTAGGATTCTTCAGTATAGCATTCATGAAGGGAAGACCACTCAATAGTAGATAGAAAACTTTCAACAGCGTTTATCTAATTCAATTTGCAACAAAAGGAAAAGATTTTCGTATTTCAATAGAATTTTTGATTTATTTAATTACCTATCCATATTGGGGCCGTGCCTAAATCACGTGAAGTTTTTTGTAGGAGGAGGTTAACGATTTTTCTATGCTTCCTTACATCGGAGAAGGGGTTGTGCTCAAAACCGTTCCTTTCAATATTAGTAGTAATTTTAATGTAATAATTATAAATTCACGAAATAATAATAAATTAATAAATAAGGGGTTATCTGCAAACACGCAAATTTTCTGTTGGAAATTTTCAAGACCCCTTCCACCTTGAAGGTCCCTTAAATTGTGTTCTGAACCCCGCTTCCCTCGCCAAAAAACTATAAGATTTCATAGTCTTAGAGAAAGAACAAACATATTAAGTATAAATTCTTTGGATTAAAAAAAGTGAAATCATAATCGAATTAGTTTTAGATAATAAAATGTTTTGATAATAATAACTATGGCATTTTACAATTTCATCATTTTTTCAGAGTCTAAAATTTCGCGTAGTCCAGTACAATTGGTGTATTAGAAATTGCAAACCTTTGTAGTCAGAAATAAAAAAAGTATTGAAATCGAAAACACATTTTTTTAAATCAAAATTTTAAGTTTTCTAACCTAATATGAATAAATTATTAAAAAGAAACTTTAATGTTTATTTAACCTATGTTAATTTATTATATTTGTGTCGCAGGCTTTATAGTCTTTCAACTTTTTCTCGCTTATCCTCTTTAATGCTGATTTAATTGATAGAATACAATAAAATAATCGAACTATTTCAGGTTGAGAGTTTTTCTCTTTGGTTGAAAAGTCTAATATTATATATTTCGTAAAAAATTGATCCTTTTTGGTTGAAAGTTCATTACTTGAGTTTAGAATACATATCATTGGTTTAAATCAATGTCTTTAACTTAAAATTCAGAGATTCCATTTTTGGATGGAAAATCTACCTTTTTTAGTTGAAAATTCGGCTTTTTTATAAAAAATTTACATTCTTTTGGTTAAAAATTGAACTTTTTCAAAATATACTCTTTTAGTTGACGATTCAAGTATTTCGTTGAAGATTTCTATTTTTAGTTTAAAAATTCATATAATTGGTTGAAGTAAAAACTATTTTCTCAAAGATTCATTTTTTGTTGTCGTAGATTAATAATTTTGGTTGAGAATTCATAGTTGTGGGTATAAGATTCAACTATTTTCGAGAAAATTCTTTTACTTTTACTATTTGGTTAAAAATTCGTGTGCTTTGATTAAAAGTTCCACTATTTGGTTATAAATGCAACTGTTTTGTTGATAATTATTTTTACTGTAGTTGAAAATTATTTTTTTGATGAAAATTAATAATTTTTAATGTAAAATTGAGCTAATATTTTCTTTAAGATCGAAATGAATTTTAATTTCTGACGAATAATTGTAAAAATCCTTTCATTTTGTTGAAAAATAATCTGTTTGAATAGAAAATTAATTCAAATATTTTTTTTAATTTTGTCTTTTTATTGAAGTCCGTTGGTTACAAATTTTATTATTTGGAAGAAATACAAAATTTTAAACTGAAAAGTTAACGATTCCATTTTTGATTGAGAACTTATATTGTTTACTTGAAAATTCAACTATTTGTTTGAAAATTCATATATTCGGCTGAAATATCGTCGTTTAGTAGACAATTAATCCTCGTGGTTGGAAATTATTTTTTTAATTGTTTAAAAATAAACTGCTTTGTTATAAATTGAAAAATAATGTTTTTGGTTGAAAATAGATATTTTTAGTTAAGCATTACAATTTCTTTCCTTTCAAATTTTCGTTTTTTATAGAAAGTTCATATTTTTTCCTTTAAGGCTCAACATTTTGGATAAATTTTTTTTCTTTATTATCTGAAAAAGCTTTTTGGTTTGAAAATTAATCTGCTTGGGTAGAAATGTTATCATATAAGTTAAACTACTTTGTTCAAAATGCATTTTTCTGGTCAAATATTCATCATTTAAGTGAATAATTAAGCATCTAGTTACAAAATGTATTCATTTCTTTGAAATTTCGCCTTTTAACTATGAAAATTTATTTTGTACATCAGCGCAGTCTTGTTTATTAAATCTCTGTTTAGAACAGTAAATTCACAGGAGAATAAACACTTCTCTGCAGCAAAATTTTTTAACAATTTTAAAAGCTTCGTCAGTTGACCAGTGGACTGACGTGTCTACTGGAGCCTATTGATTTGGATTCTTTTTGAAAATAAAAATCTCAAATTTCACAAAACATATTTTTTCTCGAATTCACCCGATGCGGGACTTTGATAGCATATCCATTCAGTGAAGCGACCAGATTGTGGGTGAAATCCGTCACTCTTCGTCCCTCGATAGTCTCCATCCACTAGTAATCCCTGGTGGTCGCTTTTAATTCACGCAAATGACCGCCTGGTTACCTACCCGCTCTGTTAGCGTTGTTTAAAATGCTGGATTTAACCTACTCCTACCCCCTTTTCCATAGGGGTTTCCTTTACGTCGACGCGCTATTCGAGCTGTGTTCCACCCTCGGGTGCAAAATACAGTCCTGCTGAAAAGGAGCTTTCGCTTTCTGCGTATGTATCGGGCTTGTCCTTTCTACCTTTGTCGGAATGCGAAACCCCTTTTTCACGAAGAACCATAAGCTCCACTGCACTCGAGCTTTTCTCCACGCGACGTTATATATTTTCTTGCGAGCAGAGGGGACGTTTTTGTCAGGGACCGCCGAGTGGTTTGGAAACAGTGAAAGTATTTCCTCCGGACAAACGCAATTTGTCTTTCATCTTCCTACTTTCCGAAAGAACGACGTTCAATCTCTCTATGGCTCTCAGACGGGGCCCATCTCGACAAGGTAAATTTGCCTTTCGGTCGCGATAAATACGTTAGAAGCCGGAATTTCAACGATTTTTTTTTCAAATCGAGATTTCTATTTCATATAAGGAAAAAATTTTTCCTTTAAAAAGTCACGAAGTAGCTTGGTCTTGAACTCGAGAAAAATGTATCGGATATTAATGGACTTTTATAAATAATCTGCGAACTTTAAAAGAGAATTGATGAACTCGAGGTGAACATTCCGAAAAGCTTCATCACTTTTTTTATAAATAATTATAAGAATATTAAAAATGATTGAAATAAAATGCTCAGAGAACTCACAAACTGGGCCGATAATTATAGGAACTGGAAACTAGGATCGCCTGCACATGGGCGGCACAAACGCTGGTAATGCAGTCTTCGAGGGATTGAATCCTCCAATTTGTGAATTTATAAATTATATAAATTAAATCACACATATAAAAACTTTTTTATTTTCAAGTCTAAAATTTTCAGTTTATGCTAATAAAAAATTCGAACTGTTTTTAAAAAAGTTCGGATTTTGCCTGTACAAACATTTTCTGCACCATCAATTTTTTAAATGAAAATTTTGAACATAGGTAATTGTATTTCATAACAAAAGTTATTCTTTAACGGTTCTAAGCATTATTGATAAATGAGACAAATTTTAATTCTGAACGATTTTCTAATAATGGGAAATATTTCTATTCTTACTATTTTTCGACCACACTATAATTTGTAAAACAATAAATTACTGATACCCACAATAAGACTTCTGGGAAAATTTAAAGTGATTTTGGTTTTATTATAAAGAATTAATTTTTTTTAATTTTACAGGATTTTGACATTTTTAAGATAAATTGATTATTTAAAAAGATATTTTGAAGTTCTAGAAGCTTTGAGAAGATTCGAAAATAATTTAAATCTTGTGAAGATTTTTAAATATTCCAAAAAAAATGTAGCTGTTAGAAAATTTTGAAGTGAATATATATATATATATATATAATTTTAGAGAAAAATGTTCAATTTTGCAAAACTAGAAAAGTTTAGAAGAAATTCTAATAATTTTTAGAGATATTTAAAAGTTAAAAAAAAAACGAAAATAATTTAATACTAAAAAAGTTTTTTTTCATATCTAAAACATAATGAAGATTGCTGAAAATTTCGTACAAAAAGTTTGGGAGCGTTTTAAGAATTTGTACCATAATTTAAAATTTGAAAATATTTCAAAAATTTAAAATAAAATATAGGCTTTATTGAAGATTTTGAAAAGTGGATGATTTTAATGCAAGTTTTTCATTTTAATCGATTTTTCAAAATCTTAAAGATAATACAATTTATATTAGAAGATGTTTGAAATTTCTTTTCTTGGTAGAAATTTCACTTCTTTGGATAAAAATGGAATTTTTTGGTTGAAGATTAATTTTTCGCCGCAGTATTCAATTTTGTTGTTAAAGATTTGTCTTTTCTGGTAGAATTCAACTTTAATTGGTTAAAAAAAATATATTTTTAAACATTCATCTCCTTGGTTTAAAATGTGTTTCCTTTTTTAAAAAATTGATTGTTTTGTTAAATTTTTCTTTTTTGTAGGTAAAAAATTATTGATCTTGATTGGAAATTAATATTTTTAGCGTGAAACTAAATTAATTCTTGAAAATGATTCTGTTGTTGTTTAAAATTTATATTTTGGGATTGAAAAGTCAGCTGTTTGGTTCGAAATTCAACTATTTTGTTGAAAATGTATATGTATATGTATTTTTGGTTGAGAATTTATTTTTTGTTGTAGAAAATTCAGTTACTAGGTTAAAAGTTGAACTACCTTATTAAAAATTATATATATATATATATATATATTCACTAAAACGTCGTCTTTTTTTTAGGAATTTCATTAATTTGGTTCAAAATTAGCCTTTAGTGTGTATAATCAAATTTTATGTTAAAATTGAGTATTTAAGGTTAAAAATCATTCTATTTTG
>JAWWLR010000092.1:42908658-42929027 GCA_035041075.1 Acraspis erinacei | reverse complement strand
TGAATATTCTGTATAAAAAAAATTTTATAATAATTGACTGAGGAGTACCTGCATCGAGTGCCCAAATCTCGGAAGCATGTGTAATACCCGGGAATACAAAATAATTTTTGGACTACTTCTTTTGACAAAAGGATTTAAGAACTTCGCGGTCATAAAATAGGGCGAGTTCATGATTCTCTGTAATTATTCGCGCTGATTGCAGCCCCTGGCACTCGAGACTCATTAACACTCTGTGTGCTCAATGCTCATACCTTGGTGCATTAACTTATTCACTCAAGGAGTTATAAGCTCCTCTTTTTTCAATAATATTTACCCTCAAATAATTAGATTGAATTTTTAGAATGGACTAGAACATTATTTTATTCGTATTACAAACGACAATTTATAATTAAAATACTTTGTTTCCAGTTTGGAATAAAGTGCGCTTTAAAAATCTGAGAGCCCACCCTAGGGAGAAAATAGCTTTTTGTGCTTAAGTATTTAACCCTCATAGCTTCAGAGTAAAAAGCACCGCGTAGAATGCAACCACCCAGAATGTTAAGCAACGTGCCTTTCTGTCTGTGTGTTGTCTATGTATTTGTGTAATATGTGTAGTGCGTATTACATACATATTTTCCCATAAACCGGCGACGAATATTACCCAAGTGGTTTATCAGAATATTTTAAGTATAACCAGAGGAAATGCATTAAATGAAGTTTAGCACCTACTTAAACAGAAACGGTTTCCTATGATGGGAAAAAAGTGTTATTTCTTCACAGTTTCATTAAATATTATTGTTGTTATGTTAGAATGGGACACTTAAGACTACTCTTCGCCTTTTACTAATGTGAGTTTAGAATCACTGTGTGAATTTAAACACAACCAGTGATATTGACCGGGAAATTTTGGCCAGGGGAGAGGAAAACTGCAGAAGGCAGACATTAGAAACTACCTCATCGAATGCCCACAACCTGATCGTAAGTCGCAGGCAGCCACCCAACCGAGTGTTATCCGCGATCGAAATGGCTTAACCTCCAGGCTTTTCCGGAGTCGAGGTGCACTGCGCAGCAAATACCGTCGGTTTTCGTGAAATATAGTTAGAAAGTTACAAAATCTGTTTTAAAAATTAAAAAAAATGAAGCTCTTCAAAGTTTTACTAACAATATATTAATTAAGTTTTCTTCTGCATTTTTGAAAAACATACCCCATTTGTTAGAGTTTATTAAATCATAATGGACTTCCTGCTTTTTCTTATGAATTAAAAATGTAGTTCAAGTTTCAATCAATTAGTTGATTTTTAAAAAAATATATATATAACTTCTCCTGAAAAGTCAATTCGAATCAACAAACATGAATTATTAGGAAGATAATTGAATCGGTATCTGAAGCATTTCATTTTCAAGCAAACAGATGCATTTTTAACCAAAAAGGTGAAATTTCTACTAAAAATGATGAATTTATAAATCATAAAGACTCAATAAGTAGAAAAAATGTCATCCATAATGTTTACTTTTCAAGCCAGAAACATGAGCTTTTTATGAAAGCTTCCTTATTAACCAAGTAGTTGAAATTTCAAACGCAAAAAGATGAATTTTCAACCACATAGTTCAATTTTTATATTAAAAATTAGTTTGCAATAAAAGAAAACGAATTTTATTTAAAAAAAATGAATTTTCTACCACATAGTTGAATCATCTATCAAATGTGGAATTTTCAAGGAAAAAATGTTCATTTTCTACAAGATAGTTCAATTTTCCACCCGTTAACAAAATAGTTTAATTTTTCACCAAATGCATGCGTTTTTAACTAAAATAATACCAAAAAGAAGAATTTTCTACAAAATAATTAAATTTGTCAGCCGAAATTATGCACATTTAACAAAAAAGTTAATTTTCAAGTAAACAGTTCAATTTTTAAGCAAAAAAATATTTTCTATAAAAAAGAAGAATTTTCAACAAGATACATTCAACGAAATATGTACTTAAATTTTGAACCAAAAAATTAATTTTTCTACAAAAAAATACGAATTTCAAACAAAATACATAAATTTTTCACAGAATATATATATTTGCATTTTTAATGAAAAAATCTGAAATTTTGACAAAAAAGGGATGAATTTTCTACCAACAAATTTTTTGTAGTCAAGAGAGAAAACAATTGGAACCAAATTATGAAATTTTCAAGCGAAACAGAAAGAATTTTCAACGAAGCCACATTTTAGGTTTAAAAAAATGATGAAATTGTGCGTTTGTAAAACTCAAGACCTATTTTTATTAAAAAATTTTATATCGAATTAATCATTAATATTCTAGTCACGTTACATATTAAATCATTTTTTAATTAATTCAAGTTTAAATGTTCCTTTTACATACGTTTGTACGTCGTTTGTACTGTTTGTATATCAAATATTTTCGTTTGTACCCTCCTCGTTACGGAAATAGGGGCGAAATTCATTTCGGGGGGCTAACTTCACGCATCCCCCCGAAGTTCAAATTTCTCAAATTTTCTTCCTGCATACGTTTTTACGTTGTTTGTACCGTTTGTACATGTAATATTTTCTTTTTTACTCCCTTGTTTGCCCGGCTAGGCGAAAATCAAAATTTGGAGTCATCCCCCTGAAATTCAAATCTCTCCAATTTTCTTTTTGCATATGTTTGCACTTCATTTGTACTGTTTGTACATATAATACTTTAGTTTGTACCCTCTTGGTGTCCCGGCTAGGGGAAAATCAAAATTTCGTGCCATCCCCGCGAAATTCAGATTTTGCCAATTTTCTTTTTGCATAAGTTTGTACGTCGTTTGTACTGTTTGTACATTTAATATGTTAGTTTCTACCCTCTTGCTTGCCCGGCTAGGGGAAGATCAAATTTTCATGCCATCCCATCGAAATTCAAATTTCTCAAATTCCTTTGCATATGTTCGCACGTCGTTTGGACTGTCCGTATATTTAATATTTTCGTATGTACCCTCTTGGTTGTCCGGTTAGAGCCGGTAAAGGGAAAAATTAAAATTTTATGTTATTCCGCCGTAATTTGAATTTTTCAACTTTTCTGTATGCTAACGTCTGAGGTCTTACGTCGGGAATTCGCAAAATTTGGATTTTCCCTTAGCCGGGTAACCAAGAGGTTACAAAGGAAAATATGAAATTTAGAAATAGTAAACACAACGTAAAACCCTTAGAAAAAGAATAATGGAAAAATGCAAATTTCTGGAGAATGACACGAAATTTTAATTCACCCCTAGCCGGGTAACCAAGAGGGTACAAACGAAAATATTAAATGTACAAACAGTACAAACGACGTACAAACTGTATGTGAAAGGAAAATTTAAATAATGTGAACTAAGGGGGGCCAACTTTATGTGGGTGATTAAAATAACCTGTGGAATAGATTTTCTTTCTTAAAAAATTGAATTGTTCATTTCTGTCTGGGAATAAAATAAATTTATCTGCGAAAACTATAATTTTTATGATTTAAAAAATTTTGAACAATTCAATTATTAACTGATAAACAAATGATGTATCATTCTATAGTTTCCTCGGGTGAGAACTTATCTTAGGAATTGTAACATATTTCCTGGAAAGTTTCTAGTTATTATTGACAGGCATCAACTTACAATTTTCTCAGAAGACAAGAATACCCTGGTATTATTTATATCATAATTTATGAAAGGAAATTTAAAATCATCCCCTGAGGTCTATTTGAAAAAATTAAATTTTGTTTTTAATGATGGAATGAATGATTTGCATACAAGTTGATGTTAAATGTTGCTTTGATTTTTTGATTTTCCATTTGATTAGGTAGTTTTGTACATTTTCATTGAAGTGATTAGTTGCCGAAACCAAATATCCGGATTTATGATAATTTTAAGCGAAGTACTGGACTAAAATGAAAAATTAGCAAGTTCAATTAAATTTTCTTTTAATTACTAGTAGTTTGCGGTAATGTATGGTAAGTAACCATTAATCCGACTGTCGGTTTCAATAAAATGTACCCACCCCTATACTAATTTTAACCGAACCGTTGCATGTTTCTAAAGTAAAGAGAGAAGTCAAGATCAGCTCAAGTGTATCGTATTAATGGTTATTAAAATTGAATTCATGAACAAAATTTTAGTTAAATAAAGTTACTGTAATTGATGATGGACCCCGTATCATTTAGTGGATTTAAGCATAATTAATTTGTCCTTTTTCCCTTTGAACTATCGACGTGCGCTTCTGTGCCAGTTCAAAGGGTTGCCAGGACGACGAACTCGGCATTTAGAGAAATCCGAGTATTCGCGGTACATTGAATCGCTTTGATAGTGCGTGAAGATGCGCCAGTGCGTTTCAGTTTTCGTTCGCGTAAGCTTTTACGACCCAACAGGCTAAATCCACCACTGCTTTAGGAATCCTCAATTGTAAGCAAGTTTCGTTCAACCGTGAAAACTTTTAAAAAAAGTACCAAACATTATTCAAATAGGGCACATAAATCGCATCCTAGTTCTTCCCCTATCCATTACTCTGAATTCCCTACCCCTACTCACTTTTACTTTCCTATAACCTTTTGCCACAATATCATTCTCGTCATTCCTATCCCGTTACATTCCTAACTTCAACACCCCTCACTCCTCTACTCACTGCGATTCTCATTTTTCTGTTTTTTTCCCTTCCGTACTTCACGGCTCATCCCCTAGCGTACACTCACCTCGCCAATTCCTCTCCTCTTACGTCACAAACTTACACACACTTCTATACTTACTCTCCTCTCACTTCTTCTGCTTCAGCTTTCCTTACTTTCCCTTCACACATCGTAATTCTCCTGCTCTACTTCGCCTAGCATCCCTTCTCCTTCGATACTCATCCTGACTTTCCTACAACCCCTTGCTTGAATATCCCTCCCTTCCCCGTCCTTCTACTTTTTTATTTCCCTTACCTCCATTACTCCCCTTACTTCCCTTACTTTCTTTAATTTCTTTACTTCCCTGATTTGCCTTATTTAACCAACCCTCACTTCTATACTCCCCTCGCTTCCTATTCTTCCCCTCATCACTTCCGCCAACCTCACTTACTGTACTTCCTCCCCCCTCCGATTGCATCTCAGAGTGAAGTTGACTAGAGTAAATGTAAATTTGGCTACGGTATGGGATAATATCGGTGGGCGAAAGGGATAATATCAGTTCGGGTACGGGGTAAAAGTATATAATCTACGAATTAGAGGCAGATAGGGTGCGGGATAAGGTCGTCTAGGGTGTCGGTTAAAATCGGCTAGGACAGTTTTTATATAAAATCGGCAAAATCGGTAAAATCGGCTAGGATACGGGGTAAGGTTATTTAAATTACGGGGTGAAGTCAACTGGGGTACGGGGTGAAGTCTATTAGAGTCCGGGGTAAAGTCGGGTTTTGTACGGATTAAAGTCGGTTATGATACGGCTACGAAACCCTAATATATTGGTTAGTTTTCTCAACATAAACGGTACCTATGAACGCATACACGTGCAAAATGAAATGAGTACGTTCCCAGATTTAAAAAAAAACAATAAATGACTTTAGCAATAAACGTACTATATTAACACTTCACATTTTTTTAACTTTCTGCAGTAATTTATTATAATTTAGTACGTAATATGTGCAAGAGAAATATTTTATGATCCACCTTGGGTGCAGTGCTCCATAAACGAAACGAAGTTGTTTATGACCCCTTATCAATAATTTATAACTCTAAAGAGCATAAAGTAAATTAGGGTCATTTCTGAAATAATGTGACATAAAAGTCACCGGAGTTTGAACTGAGTTAGACAGGGTCGTTTAAAAATTACATTTGCTCTATTCCCCTCTTTGTAGTTAAAAATTCCACTATTTAATTTTTTATTGACTATTCTTCTTTTTAGGTTAAAAATTGAACTATTTGGTTGAAAAATTATGTAATTTGTTGTAAATTTATTTTTGGTAGAAAATTATTCTCCTCAGTTAAAAGTTTAACGACTCTTGATAAGCTATTTTGTTTAAAAGAGTAATATCTTAGGGATTGAAAATGAATTTATCGTACTAAAAATTTAACTTCCATTTTTAATGAAAATGAACTTTATAGTCGAAAATTCAATCTGTTTTGACAAGAATGTAACTATTTTGATGGAAAATATGTATTTTGCCGTAACTTCTTACTGTTGGCAGGAAATTAATCTTCTTGGTTGGAAATTCAACTATCCGTTTGATAGTTGAAAAACTTTATTGAAAATTCATTTTATTGTTAAAACATACATCTCTTTGGCTTACAATTGAACTATTTTGTGCGAATTTTATTTTTGTTTATTGTTTATAATTCCCTTTTCTGGTTGAATATGCAGCGATTTAAGTTCAAAATTCAATTATTTTAAATGTGTTTCTTGGTTGAGAATTAATTTCTTATAGTGGAAAACGTATTCTTCTGGTTTAAAGTTCAAATGCTTGGTTAAAAATTAATTTGTTTCCTTTGAGGATTCAACTATTTTGTAGAAAATTCATCATTTTTGGTTGAATTTAAGTGATTTTAATTTAACATAAATATATTTTTTGTTAAAATATCATATATTACGTTTTTCGTTAAAAATGTATATTTTTAAATGAAATTCAATTATTTTTTATTTAAAGTAAAATTTATCTGTTTGTTGAGATGTCAACTATTATATTCTTTGTTAGGAACTAATCTTTTTTATTGAAAATTCAACTATCTTTTTAAAAATTGGTCTTCTTGGTTTTAAAACTAAAATATTTCGTTGAAAATGCGACTGATTTTGTTTAAATTTGATTTTTTTGTTTAAGAACTTGACCATTTGGATGAAAATTAATCTTTTTATGTTTGTCGGTTGGAGATTCAACTACTTCTTTGAAAAACAAGCTGTTTCTGGTTATAGTTTAATTTTTTTTCATTTAAAATTCGACTGTTTGGTTCAGAATTAAACTATTAAGTTAAAAATTAAATGTTTTTGTTAAAAATTCTTGCACATTTGCTTGAAAGTTGAACTATCTGGTTGTAAATGCAACTGTCTCGTCTAAAATAAGTTTTCCTATTATTGAAAATTTAAGAATTTGGTTTAAAAAATCATCTTTTTCGTTGAAAGTTAACTTTTTCGAGTTTAAAGCAAATTTGTAAAATTTGCAAATTTGCAAATTTCTAAAAACTCACATTTGTCGTTAAAAAGTCGTTACTTTTGATTTTGAGGGTGTGATTGATATTTTTAATGATATCCTAGATGGTTTAACTGTTGCGTGATGATATGTGATAAACAAGAGAATGGATTGAAAGCGTTTTCTAAACAGACTGACGTAGTTTTTGAACGGCCCCTAAAAAGACTGCAGCAATATTAAAAAAAATCAGTATGATTGAATTAATTATCTTGACGTGATGAAAGGGGTTAGCAGAAACATGAGACTTGGAATGACCGTAGGATAATTATAGACAATGCCCGTAATCCGGAGAGCAGAAACCAACCAATCTATGGAACAAAGAAACTTGATTGTAAATTTAATTGCATCACGTGGGAACGCAGTGACATTCGCCGCAAGAATCACAATCACGATACAGGATAAAGCAGCTACATATCTGCACTAGGGCCCAACTACCGGAGCAAATTATTCGATGACAGAAATTAATAAAGCTCGTAATGGCGACCGTGTTGATATCGCAGAGGCCATAGTTTCTTCGTCGTTAATCACCTTAATTAGTGCTTTTGTTAACACCGTTGTGACGTAGTGCAAAGCTACGTTACCCTTCGTACTCTTATCTACGGAAAAAAGTACTGACTCCTACCAAAAGCCAGTTTGAGTTACTGAATTCGTTAAGCACTCATAATGGGAATTGGTTTACGTAGTCAGAATTAAAATGGACTATTTTTTACATACACAGGGGTGGATTAGGCATGAGAATATATAAACGCAATCACTAATGGGTAGGAAGATATCAAAGGTCACTACGAGCGTCCCTTAAAATGAAAGAATGGTCAAACTAAGTGATATACGCCTACAAATGGTTTTTTAGCCTATTAAGACGCTAGGTAATTAGATCAACCTCTCCCTATAACTCCCCCTCTCATTTTCCTTAGAAACTGTCAATTACAACATTTAGAAACAATAAATTACATCTACTGGTAGTAACAGTCTCCATGACAGCCTTAACAACAATCAGTACAACTCCCTAGAAACGAACAAAAAGAATCCTTAGCCACGGTTAATAATATCCCTAGCATCTGGCGATAGAAACCCTTAGTAACGTTAAATATAGTTTACTAACAACGGATAGGAACCACCCTTATCAACTGTTAATAACATTCCCTGGCAGCGGATATAAATAAACCTTATCAATGCCCATTAACATCTTCTGACAATGGTCAGTAACGAATCTTGGTGACAGACAATAGCAGCGCTATGCAATTATCAATACAACTCCCCAGCTATAATAAATAACAAATTTTAGCACCGGCTAATGACATCCACTAGAAACATACAATTAAAACCTTTAGAAACGATCAATAAAACTTTCTGCCAAAGCTGAGTGATAAATATTTGCAACGGACACAAACAAATCTAATTAGTGATCAGTAAAAACATTTAATAGCGATCAATAATATGCACTAGGAACGGCCTATGACAACCCTTAGTAACGGCCTCTAACATCCTCTAGCATCGTTTAGGAAAAAATCTTAGCAAAATTTAAGGTCGACTCTTAACACTGGCTAATAATATACACTAGGAACATACAAAAAACCATTAGCAAAGATAGGTTCAACTTCCCAATAATTACCAGCAACAAAATTTGACAACGGACAATAATAACCATCATCAACGATCGATAGATTTCCCTAGCAACGGCCAATACATTTCAGTAGCTACGGTACATAAAAATCATTGGCAACGGTTAATACAAACCATTGATAACTGTCAATAGGGACCATTTTCAAAGGTCAGTAACAAACCTTTAGAAACGTGCAATAAAAAACCTTAATATCAGTTAATAACAATCCTTAGAAAATAATAAATACAAATCCCAGCAACGGTCAATAAAAACCTCCATTAGCAACAATTAATAAAAACTTTTAGCAACGGTTATTAAAATCTTCTTAAAAATTGACAATAACAACTCTTAGAAACGAGTAACGGTTTCCATCCGGAGATGGGAAACTCTAAAAATAATTAAAATCTCTAACAAAAACTGACAAATTCTATTAAAGTCCTTTAAATTTTATGAATATCCATTATATTTAATGATATTTTCTGTCATTCGAGAAATTCATTAAAATACATGCAGAGGTTTTAAAATGCCTCAAAATCATTTATATCCTTAGAAATCTGATGAAATGCGCTTATGTTCTTCAGGAATTCATAGTAAAGGAATTTAAATATCTCGGTTTTAAGATGCAAGTTAATGGGCTATATGGGACGTATATTAGGGAAAGTAATAAGAAAGCGGCGAGATAATGAAACAAATATGAGAAATAGAAATAGGAAAAGGAAGATTTAAAAAAGATTAGATTTCGTGAAAATTATTAGAAAAACTAAGGGTGAGAAAGAGAGAGGAGTTGATAAAGTGACACATAGAGGTGGAAGAAAGCGCGATGGGAAGAAGAAAGAAGTATGTTTCTTTAGAGATCGACTTGATATGGACTATGAAGAATTGGAAAAAAGTAATAGAGAAATACAGGTAATAGATAAATATGATAGGATAGGGGAATCAAGACACAACCAATGGTGTAAAGTGATAAAACGAAAATTATTGCTAAAATATCTAAAAGAGTATGGACGGACTGGAGATGGACAAGAATATCAGAAGAGATTGCTCAGAAAATTTTAGATAATACGCGATGTAAAAAGGATGTAATTAGGATGTAAAGGAACAGAGGTTATGTAAAATGTTACAATTTTTAAATAAAGAAGTATAACAACTGTGTTTCGATTTTGGAAATAAATAAAAATGCAAGTAATTTAAATAGCTGTTTTCACATGAAGAAGAGCAATCGCCAAAAGATATACTTTTAAAAAAAGTTGAATACATGGCTGGGAAGGAAGTAGGAAACGGAGCCTGGATAAAGGCAAGATAGACCTGTCAGGAAGAAGGATGAAGAGAGCGCGTGCCACCGGTACCTGTGAGGTGTCTTGTTTGTTATCTTTATCTTTGTCCGTATGCTTTTCAATACTGTGTGTCTCATTCGTGTGCGTAAGACCACTACTATCATCTGGTTATATTATTCGCAGCAGCCGCCATTCCCAACGCAGAAAAACGTATAAGGCGAAATAAAATAAAGTGTAAGCGAGCTTTACCGCTGGGAGTGCGATTCTACTTTAGATTAAATTCCGAAGCAACCCTCCATCCTAAACTTCCTTCCTCAACTCTTCTCTTAACCCGGCCAACCAACTCGTTGTTAATTATTTTTCACTTTTTCTCTGTTTTTATATTTTAATGCACTTTTTTCTTATTCTTTGTCCCTAATTAATTCATATTCTACTTGCTTCATTTGTCATTCTTTGAACAATTGTGCCTTTCGGTAAAAGAGATACCATTTCAAGCGCAAAATATCATTACTAATTATATTAATCTTCGAATGCAATTATTTACTTTGTCCACATTTCAGCTTCTATGTTTCCGCTCACTTATCGCATGCTTTTGTTTTTTCATTTTATTAATGTGCGGCAGCTTGACATATTATAAAATTCTGTTTTCTCTTCCTTTTTTATATTAAAAAATATATGTTAGACGTGTCAAATATTATAAAATTAAGAAAAAACACCGCTCTTACTTTTATTTATCAAATTTTAAGCATTTTAATTTACATTTCTATAAAACTGAATAAACTTCAATAGAAAATCTTGAAAATTGAATCAGATATAACAAAAAAACTTTCCCAATTCGATTGTAAATCTTTAAAAATTATATACTATTACAATATAAATCTTGATAGTTTAATAATTCGCAATTCTAGATTTTTGAAATTCAAGAATTTTTAATTTTAACTTTCAAATAGAAGAACTTTAAATTTCAAATCTTTAAAACGAAAGAAAGTTTTATTTAGACATGTTTAAATTTCAACAGTTTCCAAGGTTAACTCTATAAAATTGTAAATCTTTAAAATTGAAAAGTTGTTATGTTTGAAAATTCGCAATTAAATATTCTGTAATTTTTATTTACATTTGAAATTTCTTAATTTTTTAATATTTAGAATTAAGTGAAATTTTCATTTATAACTCTTCCAAACTATAGAACTTTTCATTGTTAATCTTCCAAATTCAAGAGCTTTAAAAGTTTTTGAAAGTTCTGAAAATTTTCATTAAAGTATTATGCAAGTTTGAACACTTAAAATTAAAAATGCTGTAATCGTGCTGATTTGCACTTAAATTTCTACAATCGGGAATATTTACAAATTACAACATGATTTTTTCAATTGTAACTCTACAAAAAAATTTCAAAATTGCATACTTTTTAAATATAAATCCAGATAATTTAATAATTTTATATTTTGAAAATCCAATAATTGCTTAGTTTCGTCTGCAAAATTGTAGAGATTTAAATTGAAAATCTTAAAAATTAAGAGTTTTTAATTTTGAAAATTTACAATGCAAAATTATTCAAGTTTCAAGTTTCCCAGTTAGAAATTAAAAATCCCACCGAATCATTCGTTTCTATTTTTTTACTATATACTAGCAAAGATAATATAGAAGACAAAACCCATCATACTCAGTGATTACTGTGTTAACAAAATTGGTTAAAACTGAATAATAAAGGTGTATCATATCAAACTTCCTCGAGGTATGTTTGTTTCAAATGAGCATTTTCAACTACCTGACCATTACGTGATCGTCACATCTATCTCTTATTCATATCTAATGATCCAGGTGGGTCAGAAACATCTTCCTCGAGGAAGGCTAGTTTCAAAGGAACATTTGCTAATCCTTGAGCATTATCTGATCATCATGTCTATCTTCTATGAATATCCAACGATCCACGTGGGTCAAAAACATCTTCCTCAAGGAGTGTTGGTTTCTAATAAACGTTTTTCAATCCCTTCTCATTATCTGACCGCCACGTCTCTCCTATTAACACCTAATGATCCTGGTATGTCAAGTCCAACTTCCTCGAGATGTGTTGGATTCAAATGAAGATTTGCAAATTCCTGATCATTACCTGTTCGTCACGTTGACTTTCGGTTAAAGCTGAATGATACAGGTGGATTGTAAACATTTTCCTCAAGAAGTGTTGGTTTTAAATGAACACTTATTACTCCTTGATCATCGCCTAATCTTCACGTTGACCTCCTGAAAAAACCTCATGATCCAAGTCAGTCAAACCCAACTTTCTCGAGGTTTGTTGGTTTCAATTGTACATTTGCTACTCCCTGATCATTACCTGGTCGTCACATCAACCTCCTATAAAAACTTAATCATTTCTTTAGTTTAAACTAAATAATATAGATATGCCAAAACCAAAATTAGAGCTAAAACATTTGTATGCTTAATCTATAAAAATTAAATATTTTTGAATTGTAAAATAGTTTATGTGCTTAGATTCCAACAATATGTATTAATTTCAGTTTAAGAGCATTGGTGAGTGATGTTCCAAATTTAAATAAAAACTATTAATTATAATAAGGACGGAATGACAAATCTTGGAAATAAATATTTAGTTCTACTTATGAGGGTCATGTTTTAATTTTTATAGTAATGATGGCATTTTTAAAGGGGGAAATAGTTGGGATTATGAGAGCGATCTTAAACATATGAAAATGATTTATTTAACAAATTTCTATATTTCCTTAACAGCACCGTGAATGGATCTCAAACGATCTAAATATATCCAACTTTTTTAGAGAGGAGACCAGAGTTAAATTTATAATACTTATTCATTATTATATTGTATGTTGTAATAAGTTAATTTTCTCTTGGCCCAAACCAAGACTTATTCAGGAAAGTTCTGTAGAAGAATTTCCTTCTTCTGATTGCTTTTTGGAAGTCAAAGATAGGAGAGTTATGTCAGTCAAATGCTTTTTCAGACAGTTAAAATGAAGGAAAATTGTGGAATGTAATTTCTCAGTTTTGTTTGTCGCACACAAACCCTCCTTTTATTAATGAAATTTCCCTTATTCAGAGTTTGAAGAATCATTATTTTCTTCACGACGACCTATACTGACAGTTGCAAAGCGTGAACGCCGCATCGCACACAGGTTACAATGCAACCTTTGCCATCGAATATTTGCTCAAGATTTATACATTCATGCTGGAATTCTTCAGGATGCTCTCCGCTATTGTGTTCGACCAAATATCTTCTTCTCGCGTAATTTTAATAACATTCTTTTCACATCAGGAAAAAATGTATCTGAAATGATATCAAAACAGCGTATAGAAATTTATATAAATCCATTCACAACAAAACGAATTTTTCTTCATCAAGAGATTCTAGGATAGGTTGTAAAAAGTCTCGCAATCCTTCATCTTGCATCAGTGAAAAGGGTCGGCCATTCATAGTGACCAATTTAACAAGGCCTTTTCTATTTTTTCGGCGAAACAGAAAACTTTTAGAAATGATTGCCTTAAACTTCTTGGTTGAGACTTTTCATTTTCCTTCTCTTCTTTTTCTCTGAGTACTTGGCATATTCCTTGCCGCGCGAACTTCTTAAATAATTAGCCAATTTACCAGCATGTTTGCCCTAAAAGATGTTTTATTAATAAGTACATTAAAATATTTCCGAATATTCTATTATCCATATTTAAATTTACACGTATGCAAGCTTCTCATATTTTTACTTTAAATAAGAAAGTATCTTGAAAGTTTGTATCTCTATTTGACATGAGAAAGAGTAATCTTATCGTCAAATATCAATAAAAAGTTTTATTTTTGCAGATGCGGTAAAAATTTACCATTTTTTAAACATTTTCATTCACTCAAAAAGATCTATTTTGAACAAAAAAATACAAGAATAAAATTAAAGCTTCAGTTAGAATAATTAATTTCCGACGAAAAAAGTGCATTTTTAACAAAATAGTTATATTATTAACTAAATTAAACATAGAAACATACATTTTCTATCAAAATAATTAAATTTTTAACCCAATAAAGACGAGAAGGGAATTTTTAACTAAAAAATATCATTTTTCTTACAAAAATGAAATATCTATATTTTCGGTCAAAAAAATTAATTTTCAATAAGAAAATAAATTTTCAAGAAAAGAAATAAATTTTCAACTGAAACAAATCTTCAACAAAATAATAATAATAGTAAAAAATTCTTAATCGAATAGTTACATTTTTAACTAAGAAGATTAAAAGTCTATGAAAAAAATAAATGTTAGACCAAAGATAGAATAGTTAAATTATCGGTTAAAGTACGTATGAAGATTAAATGTCTATGAAAAAGATAGAGGTTAAACGAAGCATTGAATAGTTAAATTTTCAGGACAAAAATTCATTTTCAAAAAAAACTGCAACAAATCCATTAAATTGTTAGTTGGTGTTTTGTACACAATTTTTAATTTCTCAGAAAGATATTAGTGTCCAGTCGTTCGCGTGATTGTTTTTTAAGTCCTTGTGCTTTTATTTCGTTAGAAAAATCAAAAATTGCGAATAAAAAATAGAAAAATAAATTACTTACATGGTAAAGTATCACATGCCCTTAAAACATGATTTTTAATTTAAGAATCATCGAAATTTAATAGTTTTGAATACTAAACTATTCCATCAAAAAATACATTGAAAATTAAATTTTAAGTTATACGAATCAAAAGCAGGATCTTTAATTGCAAATATTTGAGATAGACCTATTCCAAAAATATTATCAAAATTTCATCATTAAAATCAAAATGAAACAGAAATTAAATTATGATTACAAACATGAATGTATCGTTCTAAAATGTTAGGAAATGGTTCAAAATATATCAGTTCGCGTATGTTACATGTCAAATTAGAAATAAATACAATTGCACAATTTAAATAGAATAATAACTCAAATGAGCCATCACAGATTGACTGTTGTATATTTTGAACCATTTCCTAAATTTTTAACAGAATATTAAGATTTTGAAATTATAAAGCCATAAAATATACACCATGTGATTAGTCGAATCAAAGTCTGGTCCAAGCTTTTAAGATATTTGAATACTTATTTTAATAAATGAGTATTCATTATATCTTATATTATTTCAAATTAAGCATATATTTTAATTTGCTCATCAGGTAACCAAAATAAGAACTAAGTTATAAGCGTTCATGGTGCGCTAATTTCTGCTAGTTTATAATAAATAGTAAAATTATAATTGGAAGCATTAATATTTTTCTAACAAGCTTCATGTGACACTTGTATGGAGATTTAATTTCACGTTGGAGTTTTTAAGTTAAGAATATGAATGGCTGAATTACAAGAAAACCGCAAAATGTGTTGCGAAACATGGGTCAGAATTAGTCGAGGCGAGATTTTGTGGATTTATGGTAAATCATAATTTGTTACGAGGGATCTGAGTAGAGCAACTTTTGAAAAAATATCCACGAGTTTCGCGTATGTATGACCATAACTAGGTCTATAGAAAGTTAGTTTGAAAAAGATGAGACGACCTTTTTCTCTGAATCCAATAGCAAAGTCTTCCGACTATTTTTCACATCTCTCTGTCGAGTAACAGCGAACCTATAAGAAAACCTTGCAGAAACTTTTCCCTTGAAAAGTTTTAAAAATAAAAAAGAACAAATATTAAACTCCGTACTGCACTATGCTTTCGAGTGATTTTTGTTTTTCTTGTTTTACTCGTGTTTATGTTCGGTGATTTATTTGAACAATTATGGAAATTTTAAATTTCTGTTAACTCAGATTTATTTGAAAAATTTGAAATCCTTTGACATCCTTAAAGAAGCCGCTGAAATCGGCTGAGGTTCTCTAAAAATTATAAAAAAAAACTTGCAAATATCTTCAAATCTTGGGGGAATGTCTTTTAAATTTTGAAACACTATCCCAAAATAATTTACAACCAATTTCTACAAACAACATGGAACATTGCCCTAAAATTTTCATATTATCTTACGAAGTTCTTTAAAATCTAAATTAATTTTCAGATATATTTCACAATTCGCCCTATATTTTCTGAGACCCCATAAAATTAAAGAATTTTTTATGAAATAGTTGAATTTTCAACTTGCAAAGGAAACAATTTTCATAAAAATGGAATAATTGCAATTTCAGATAAAAAAATAATCCTTACCCCCCCCCCCCACCCACAAAAAACGAGCAAATATCCGACAAAATAGTTACAATTTCATATTATAAGATTAAATTTTAGCAAAATAGTTTAATTTTCCACAAGACTTGAGTACCAAACACATAAATTTTCAGCAAAATATTTTAATCTTGAACCAAAACTGATGAATTTTCATGCAAGCAGTTGTATCTGTAACCAAAAAGGATGAATTACCAAAAAACAAGAACATAAATTTTACACCAAAAATTAGAATTTTTCAACAAAACACATGAATTTTCAACCAATGATAAATTTTAAACCAAAAACGAAATAATTACATTGTTAGGAAAGGAAATTTTGTTCCGTATTTTTTTTTTTTTGATAAATAGTGAAACTTTGAAACAAAAAAACAAAAGAATGAATGTTTAAGAAAACAATTCAACATTGAAATGAAAAGCTGAATTTCCAACCAATAATTTCTTTTTTATTCTGGAAAATGAATTTTCTACACAAAAATATAAATTATCAACAAAATAGTTGAATTTTTGAACAGAAAAAATAAATATTCCACCAAATAACTGAATTTTTGACCTTTAAAGATTCATTTTCAATTGAGAAGATTATCAACGAAACATGAATTACACTGCAAACAAATTCTCTTAATTTTACCACTTTTAGAGTAGGTCCGATTATTACCTACTTCTAAAGTAACGTTTTCACTGACAATAACCCATATCCACTTTCAATATGGAATGTATGAAATTTATCTTTTAGGTTATGTAAGTTTCCAGACAGATTCTGTAAAATTACAAATGCATTATGAATTTTAGGTGATGGAATTCTAACCAAAAATATTCGTGTTTTTATTCAACATGGTAACTTTAGCATCTACATGAGAAATGTGAATAATGGTAATTTGACTGGAAACTATAAATTTCCCTTTCAAATAAAGAATACAGGAGTAAGCAGTTTTTTAAAATATAAAAAATTATTTTTCAATATTTTTTACCAATTTTGCAAATAAATTTTTCCGTAATTTATACCGTTCTGA
This sequence comes from Acraspis erinacei, assembly GCA_035041075.1. Lineage (NCBI taxonomy): Eukaryota > Metazoa > Arthropoda > Insecta > Hymenoptera > Cynipidae > Acraspis > Acraspis erinacei. The sequence goes on along the minus strand of JAWWLR010000092.1, from coordinate 42,911,837 downwards.
AACACGCTCTTTTACATATAATTTTAATTTTTACCATTTTTTCATTATTCTCCGCAACTTTGAAACTTTACAATTACTTGTACTTACAGTACGTTCAGAGCTGTGCAAGTATACGCCGCGTGATCAATTATAAAATTGAAAGACGTGAGCTTACGTTAGAAAAAGGAGTTTTTAACGGTTTCTGTACTTTTACCAGCGTCAACAAATTCAGCACTCTAAAAGTAGGTCCATTTATTACCTACTCTGAAAGTCACAGATTCACAAGCAGAAAATGTACTTCTACAACGCCTTGCTATATTGCCAGTCTAAAAGTGGTAAAGTTACAAGATTGGTTGGACCTTCTAGCATGCAAGTTGTATTCACCCTATAATCAGAGTAGTAAAATTGCACCAATTTGTGTATGGTAATTTTACCATTCTACGTGGTATACATTTTTAAACAAGAACATTAACTTTATACCAAACAGAGATAAAGTTGCACCTAAAATGATGAATCTTCAAATAAAAAAATTAATTTGCAACACACTAATGCAACTTAAGACCAAGGAGTGAAATTTTTTATAAGACAGATGACTTTCAGCAATGTGGTTGAATTTTCAACAAAATGAGTCAATTTTCGACCAATCAGTAGAATTTTGGACCAAGGAACATAAATACGAATTCATTAAAAAAAGGAAAAAAAGAGTTTATAGACGGACCCTCATCTGTGAAGTTAATCTGCCGTCTAACATATAATTTCTAAATGAGATGAATGTTCCAAAATATAAAAAATTACCAGAAAATGTAATTAAAAGTCCAAAATCACTGAAATAGCGTCACGTGAAATGTGAACGTTCCATAAAGTGAATGATTTATATAAAAGAAAGTCGACAAAACCGAATTAAAAAATTCCCGATTTTTCTTTTTACCTCAAAAAAATGGCTGAAGGTTTTTCTTTATAAAGAAGATAAGCATGTGCGTAAAGTCTTTGCTGGTTTTATCCCCTTAAGGCTATTCCTCTTACCGTCTACTACTTCTTTTCTAGAGTCGAGTCTCTTTTTCATCCTCTCTTCCGCCACTGTGTCTCGCTCCGTGAAAAGCGTGGCCCATTACTCGTCCAAAATCCCAAAATCTCCCGGGTCGATTTCCCGGAATTTGCTTAAAGTACAGCAGACGTGAAGGTAAATGACATAAGGGTTGGGAAATGGAGAAAATGATCAGAACAACCAGACACGACGTGGTTTCACGTCTGAGAGGAATATATTTACTCAGGGACTGAGTACTAGTAGCTTAATGCTGACTACTGGGTGTTTTGACTCGATTCTAGTTCCGAGCCTCAAGTGATCCTTGTAAAGGCGATTCAAGTGCCTCGATGTTGTGCCTTCTCAGTATGAACAGCTCCTAAAAGGTCTATTCTTGTCGATGTTGTTTCTGACAACAATAAGTGCTATCGTTCTCATTATTACATTTTTCGAGAGATATAGAGTTGTATAAATAATGAAGGGACTTTTAAAGGGTTTCTAAGAAAAATTCAAATTGCAAAGAAATTAGCCTTTTAAAATGGTGCGTCACGCGCTCATGTCGTTTTTTTCTGAAAGGGAAAACAATTTCAGAGAAAATTCAAAAAGTTTTTTCAAGATTTCATGCATGTCAAATCAAAATTCCAACCAAAAATTTAATTCTCTACCTAATAGTGGAATCCTAAACCCAGAAAGATGAATTTTCAATCAGTTGCATTTTTAACCAAAAAAATATGATTTTTTTATTAAGTGAGAGAGAGAGAGAGAGAGAGCGAGAGCAATGCTCTACAAAATAATTAAAATTCTATTAACCGAAATCTATGAATTTTTAACAGAAAATATTATTTTAAATCAAATACTTACATTTTCAACTATACAGTGGAATTTTTTACGAAGAAGATTAACCTTCTACTAACAAAGACGAATTATTAATGAAATGGGTATATTCAAACAAAGAGAACAACTTTAAACTAACACAGTAAATCCCCGAGATATTATTTACCTGAAGTTGGATAAAAACATTGCACACAATTGAAAACTACAATTATCCGATAGCAGATAATTTTTATTACAAGGCAGATAAAAATTATCCGTTGTCGGATAATTGTAGTATTCAGTTGCTTGCAGCGTTTTACACAACGTAAGATAAATAATATATCAGGGGTTTTCTGTGAAAATATTAAATCTTCAAACAAAAAATACCTTTTTTACATACAAAATATGTATATTTGTAACCAAAAAAATGGATTTTGAAAAAATTTAGTTAAATCGTGCAACAAGAAGATCAATTTGCAACGAAACAATTGCATTTTGTTTTAAGGTGACATTTTGACGAAAATAAATGCATTTAAAAAAATCATTTAATTAAAGTTAAAAAGGATCGAAATATTTCTTCAAAATTTCCAAAAATCGTCCTTTTTTAAAAAAGTATTTTTTTAATGTTTAGAAAACTTCTAAACATTTTTAATATCTTTAAAAATGATTCTAATTTTCATCTGCAATTGTTTAAAATGCTGAAAAGAATTATAATTAGGGAATTTCATTACAATATTAAAAATTGCCTTAAATATTCTGCTTAAATTAATTATAATAATAAAAAATATATTAAAAAACATTCCTAAGAATCTTAATCAGATTTTTTTATTTAAAAAATTGTTTAAAGCCTATTAAAATTATTTTTATTTTTATTTCAGGATGAGTTGTTTAATATTTCTCGTAACTTTTATTTCTTTGAATTTTTGAATCATTTTTCACCGTTAAAACTTTGATTTTAAATTTTCCAGATTTATTCTATAAGATTTTTAGAAATTATTTGAAATGTCGTTTTTCAAAATAAGGAAACATTTTAAAATTTGTCGGGAATCTTAAGAAATTTCGTATTCTCTTGAAAGTTTTTCAAATATTTCAAAAGCTTCTTTTTTCTGAAATCTTCGAAATTCCGCATTTTGATTACAACTTTTTAAAGTCCTCTTCAGATTAAAATTATTTTTGATGTATGTAAAACTTAAAATAATCTTTAAAAATAAAACAAATTATTTCAAATTTTTCCATAAATCTTATTTTTGCTGCCGATAATTTTTCGAAGACTGGTAAGAAATTTTTATTTACTGTTACTGATAATATAAATTTCGTAAATTACAATTCTTCAGGGGTTTCATGATTTTTGGAACGAAGTTCTTTA
>JAWWLR010000092.1:42824190-42838275 GCA_035041075.1 Acraspis erinacei | reverse complement strand
GTCAATTTAGCTCATATTTTAACAAAATTGCATATCAAACTTTGCAAAGCTAACTCTTCCAATTTCTGACAAATTTTCGCTCTGTCCAAAAGTGACATTCTAGTTTATTAAAACTTCGCAAACTTTTTCCATTTTTTGGATCGGTTATTTTTTCCGTGTACTGTTAATAGAATAAAATAAATACTCCTGATAAATAAATAAGTATAAAAATGCATTAAATTTACTATTTCTAATCAGGTTCGGACGCAAATAGGTGCACGAAAACTAATAGGTGCACGAAAACTAATAGGTGCATTTACCTTAAATGAGCAATTGAAATTTCAAAATATGTTTGTTCATGTTTTTATATCCTTCTGTGATAGTTTAATTTCTATGCTAATTTACATTCATAATAATGGGTAGTACTAGAAGAGTAAATTTAAATATCATACGACAAGTGATTCCTGATTTTGAAACTGTGAACAGAAAAGCAATTTATAGTACAGTTAATAGCAGATTTTAAAACAATAAAAAAATGTTTCTGTTCTGCTATAGAACTTTCTTAACTGCCCAAACTGTTTTTTTTTAATTATCTAAGACTGGTTTTTTGAGAAAATCGCCTTTTAGTATTTTCAAAAAATTAAATTTTCTCGCGGATTTTGAAAGAACGCGATAAGCTCTACCGGAATTTGGAAAAATCTTAAATATCTCAAATAGGTCAAAAGCTATATAACTTTAAAGAAAATAATCGTTTTTTTTTTAAAAAAACAAACAATTCAAATACTCATAACTTCGTGCAATTTTTTCACAAATAGCAAAATTCCGTGTCGCCTAATTTCTACTAAAAAAAACAACGTATTTAGTCCCTGAGAGATTCTGCGGCTTCAAGTGTAAGATCTGCCTGATTTGAAATGGATTCGGTCCTACAAGCTGCAAAATTCATTAAAATCTTCTAAGAAGCCCCGAAATCGGTTGAGAACATTTTGAAATTCCCGCAAAACTTGTCAATCTTTTTCAATCCTCTGAAATCTTTAAGCTCCCTTAAAATTTTCCGACATCCCTAGATATCCCTAGAATTGCCTTGAAATTTCATTTCATTTTATTTATCCTCTAAAAGGTCGCCAGAAATCCATTGGACTACTTTGAAATCTTGTACATATCATTGCTATTTTGGATAACTTTTTAAAATTCATTCAATTATTTCAAATGCTACAAACTCCATTGAATCATCTTAATACATTTTTAATCTCATACAACTCTTTGTAATATTTTTAAATACTCTTTAAAACTCTTGAAACGCTAAAAGGATTTTTCAAGTGGCATTCTTTCAAATTCTTTGATATCCTTCTAAATGTAAAGAATTTCTTAGATCTGGTAAAATTTCTAATATTTCCACAAAGATCAAGTAAGATACCGTGAAATATCTTTAAATCTAGAACCTCTCCAAAATTCTTTCAAACCTACCAAAATTTTTTTAATCGTTTAAAATCTCGTAAAATATTGTAAGTTCTGATAAACCTCCTTTTGAAATCCCGTGAAATATTTCCTGACATTTCTTGAAATTGTTTAGATTGCCCTATAAGCTTTAACAACCCTTGAAACATCCGTTAAAGTCTTCCAATACCTATAAAAATCCTTGAATTCTGTTTAAGTTTTCAGACATCCTTGGAAAATTGTAAAATATTCTATAAATTCCTTGAAATGTCTTAAAATCCTTTTAAATTTTGGCATATACTTTGTCAATTTATTGAAAGCTTTTAAAATATTCGAAAACATTTGAAATTCTTTAGAATTTTTTTATCTCTGAAAACTTTGTATAATCATAGGAAAGTCTTTGAAATGTCATGATATTTCTCGGAATATTTTTAAACACACCATATTCTTTTAAATCCTTTAAAGTGTTAAAGGTACTTAAATCATTTAAAATCTCTAGATAGCCCATCAAATTCTGTAAAACATCCTGAAATCTGCGAACCCATAACATTCTTTGAAATAATTAGAATTCTCTTGATATTTAAAATCCTTGGATATCTTTGATACTCTTTTGAAATTCACTAAAACTTGTTTAATATCTTGAAATATGGAGATCATGTAAAAACACGCAGGACTGGTAAAACCCTTCCATTCTTCTAAATTCTTTGAAATTCCTTTAATTATCTTGATAATAATAAAAATAAAAATAGTGGAATCCTTAACCCTTCGCCGGGCATTTATTTTTTAATTAACACGTTCGCGCATCTATGACGATATTGTCATTAGCTTTATTTAAACTATTTAGAAGTGTCAGGAAATTCCCAAAAAATTTAGGAAATCAGTTTTAGGTCTCTTCTTGACATTCCAATAGTTTCAGATTCAATTTTTTAAAACAATTAATAAATATAAATGTTTAAACAATAAACAAAATGCAATTTCTACAATTTTACTAAAAAATTAATATCTTGGCGGTAAATTATTATTAGGAAAAAATATTTGTAGTATTAACTCTTTATTTTTTATTCTTTCAAAAGCAATTACTTTTATATGAATCGATTTCAAAAACCATATTTATTTTGTCGTCTTAAAATGATCTAATTTGAAAAGGAGAAATTTGGAATAAAATTGAAATATTTAGAATGACTCAGCTTTTATTGTGAAAATATTTATTTATACAATACCAAAATATAAAAACAATTGAAAAAAATATCAAAAATTATAGAAAGAAATACGGAAAAAATATATTTGCATGATTTCACTTATCTCAAAAATCGCAGAAAGTTATGCCGGCGGACATCGATGACGAATTCTTCATCGAACAAAACTTTCACCTATTGTTAATCGGAGGTACATCCACGAATACTGACGCACGTTGGTGTATTCGAACACAGTGCCTTTAAGTTTCTTTGAAGTTTCTTTTTTATTAAAAAATATTTTCTTTTTCTTAAATTATATATATTTTTTGTCTTTTGGATTGAATTGCAGAATTATTGGAAGTGCCCAGACTAAAATGCCCTTTTTCCCACAGATGCGTCCATCCGGTACTTTGCCGACAGTTTTAGCGGGTGGCCGTAGAGTGCAACCCCCCGTTCCTCCAGTACCACCTCCTCAAGCCGTTACTTCGCTCCACAGCAGTAACGATAGTGGATTTTCTAATGAGCCTCCGGTTCAACCGGATATCGACTACAGCGATGACGAGGCCGTGAGGTGAGCTATACAATTTTTCATCGCGAGCATCCCTGCAGTGATCGAGATTTTAGTTTCAAATGCCACTTTACTTACCAATATTTCTTGCCAAATTTTCCAAGTAGAACGCTTCACCTCATAGTCTAACGAAATGATCTCCATGATGCTTTGTACAATAATTGCTGCGGCGCCCCAGTCCCTGTTCGTGTTTAAATGTTGAGTTCAAAGAGATACCTTTGATTTTTCAATTCAAAAATTAATTTCTGATGAAAATTTAAACATCTGACCAGTTGAGCATTTCAAGAAGATCAATTTGACTTTATCGATTTCAACTCTTTCACATCAAAGTATCCCTTGTTCTCGATTTCAGAGAAGGACAAGCTTATTTTTAGATTACCTTCTTTTTTCTCATTCTTGTAGATTCCGCATGCGTTACTGCGATCGATGGAATTAAACACGGCGGTGGTGGCCCCTTCCCTCTAATCCTCAGCCTTCCATCCCTAACTTGTTTTGGGCTCCCAAGAATTGATCCCTACCTGAGTAATCCGGTAATCCCCGTCCTGACTTGGCACGTAGGAGATCCGTATCTACTGGCTGTTGGTCTCTTGGCACTGCAGACTTCCGTTTTTTTCTTTTTTTCTTTTGTTTTCTCTTCGTTCACAAACCCGACCCCAAAACAGACTGCGACGCAGAAAGCCGCGAGAGGCCGACCGACCCAAGAAGCAGCAACAGCAGCAGCCTCAGAGGGACGAAAAGACACCAAGCAGCCAAAAGGACTGGGAGAATGATTCATGGAAGTCTATCCCGAGGGACGAGAAGAGCTGGCATCTTTATAGGGCCGCGATGGACGTTTGGGCCAATTCTAACGCCCAGGACAACGAAAAACCGGAAGCTGGAAGATATTCTTCTGGAAAGAGCAGACGACGTGAGACAGATGAACGTGAGTTTGTCAATAGAGAAAACGGATCAGCAAAGAAGGAGAAAAAGGAGAAATTGCATAAGCCTGAGATGGAGAATCGTCGTTCCAATCCAAACAGCAGAAACACATTTTCCAGGGAGGAGAAGGTGAGGAATTTCAACAGCCGGAATGATGAGATAGAATCGTCTAAAGTCGAGAGCGATGATGAGGCAGAGATCGAGGAAGATGAGGAGTCCTACGGAACTATGGAGTACTCTGAAAAGTACGAAAACAAAAAGTACTACGGAGAGAACAGCGAAGATAAGAATTCTCGTCGAGGATATAGGTCTGAGAGAGAGGAGACGAAATACAACAACAACAAGAGCTCTTCCAGCTCAGCGTCTTTGAATTCTGATGACGAAAGCACCATTACAATTCCAGAGACCGGCCGGAAGGTCGAACACATTGCGCAAAAATTAGAGCAAACCGCGCAAAAGTATGCTAGAGAACATAGTCCTCCGAAGTTCGTTGAAAGAAGAGGTGACTATAAAAGTCAAGAACGCAGGGAGGAGAAGCATCAACAGCAACCGCAGAAGAAACAACAGAGTAATTACGAAAACTTCAGCGATAGAGAAAGAAGACCTCAATCTCAGAGATACGAGAGGGAATATTTTGAAAAGTCGGCTACTTTGGGCTACGAGAGGGAGAAGAACTCTGAGAAAAATCCTGAGAGAAATAGAAACGTCGAGCGGATATCAAGTCGTCGATTTGAAATACCAAGACCACCAAGTGTAGAAGCTCCCGAGAGACCAACTGATCAACGGAATTTTCGGGAACGCCGGTACTCAGAGAAGGAAGAAATTTACGGAGAGACCGGCAAATACATCCGTGATGCCCCTATTGATAAAGACCGAGGTTATGAATCAAACTTTGAGACCAAATTGGAGAGGGATAAAATAATTGAACGCCATACTATTAGAGATGCACATAGTCCTTCAAGGCCTGATAAAAGTTTTTTGGAGAGGAACGATACAAACAATAATACTTTGAATAATGAGAGAAAGCCTCTTCTTCCGAGGCAGAGCACCGCTATGGGACACTTAATTCAAACTGGCAGAGTCTTCGATATGGAAGCGAAGAGTCCAAAGCTGGTAAAAAGAACAAAATCTTTTTGGAGATTCAGGCGTGATTCGGAGGTTCTCGAGGGCATGGCGCTCTGGCAACACAGGTCTTTAGTCGACATACCTCAGATGATCAAGAAAGAGGCGAAGGATGAAAAAAATGAAACCAATGAGTCATCCAGGAAGTCTAGCTATGAAGGAAGTCCAAAAACTCATCGTAGTTTGGAAAAAAAGAACAGTGACTCCACAATCACCAACGAGAGATGTGTTAGTGAACCAAAACCTGCTGAAAGAATGCACGTTCCTGAGAAAACTGATTACTTTGAAGACTTTCCGACGCCAGCTGAAAGACCCAAAGTTGTAGAGAGGTCTGAGTATCGACCCAGACAAGAAGAAAGGACCTATTTTGTTGGTAACGTTTCTCGGAAGGCTATTCTTGAGAATGAAAGAAAACGTAGTTTGGAAGCTAAAAGACATTTGATTGTCACTGAACTGAAAGAAAACAACGAAGCTAAGCGAAACGAGCGGAGGAAGAAGCCTTATGGGGATGATGATGATGGACTCATTCAGAATTTCACTGAGACAGAAGCTTCAGATGAAGAGTCAACTTACAGTTGTATTGTTGTCAAAGATCAGGTCACAGAGAAAACTCTTCTTCCACGGACCAAACTTAGGAGAGATAGTGATCGAGAGAGGGGCAGAGACAAAGAGAGGGAGAAGAATACTTGCGGGCCATGGTACGACTTGTGGGGAGTTGACTCTTCGGTGAACAAGAAGAAGAAGAAGAAGTAATCACTGGACGATGGAATTCATTTATTTAAGTTTTTATCTTTCTGGCGACTTATGTTTTGACTTTTTGACGTTGTATGTTTCGCTTTAGTTTTTTTAAGATTCACAATCAGCGGAGAGAATGCAAATGCAGCCGCTGAAATTAGTTATCTGTTTGAGATCCTGCTTAAGAAAAATAGGAACTTTGGAAGATTTATAATCTCGTTGGTCAACAATGTTCCTTATTCTCAAGCAGAGAGACAATTTAGTGGCGCTATTTGATTTAGCTACTCTTTTTTTGTGGCGAATAGCTATACTGTTGCCAGATTACAATTTGATGAAATGCTTCTTCCACAGATTGCTTCAAATTGTTCTCGTTTTCATAAGCTTAGATATAATAGATATCCTCAATTGTTTGCCGCATGGAAGGAAAATACAATATTGTTTTCCATATCATCTTCCCCATAAATTGCAGTTTAGAGTAGACGTGGGGATTTTTACGATAGTAACGAACTTGGAGTTATCTAAAGTAAACTGTGCTTATGGTTCTGGGACAACACGGAATGAAAGTACACATGTGTCCCAGGATACTGGGCTTCTGTTTACTCATTTTGTTCCTCGGTCGCGTTCAGCCGTTCTTTTTCGTTTTCGTTTTGTTAGTTCCGCTCGTCTCTTCCGGCGTTATAACCTTCGTGTACGTGTCGCTTTTCCTTCGTCTTTTCTTTTTGAGTGTGACACACCTCGGGCCATGCTCATTTACTAACCTGAGTTTCTTTCAGGAGCAACATGTTTTCGACCATCAAGCTGCGAAAAACGAAGACCAACGACCGCTCGGCACCTGCTATATCTTGAAACAAGTCTCTGATCTAGAAAACTCTTTTCAGGCTAAAAAATAACACCAAACCCCTTTGTCTACTCATACCTAGATAGTGACATTTGAGAACTAGAGCATTCCATTATATTTAAAACCGCGTGATTTTTAATTTCGACAGAAAGAGTATTTGTAAGTAATCTTTTTCGAACTTTATAATCAAACGAGAAATCGTATGGCGGACTTTTGTAAGGACCAGAATCGACAACAACGCAATTGTTAGAACTAATTTTGAAAAGAGGATCGACTAAATCTCTCTTATTTAAAAAAAAGCTTCCACAAACACGAATCGAAGTCGGACAATATCGTAATTCCTTTCTCATGTTTATTCTCGATCCGTCCAAGGAAATGTAATTTCAGGAAATCGTCCAGTCTTGGTTACATGTACTGTTGCCAATCCATCAGTTAGATTGTTGCACGTCTCGGCACGTGTCGAGCAAAGTCACCTCTTGCCAGAGAGCTTTCGAGTCGAACCGCCCATCCCCAGGACCCAAGAAAATGAAACTTTCATCTCGAGGTAGTAAAACGTCTTTACGCTCGTAGTCGTGGTCCCCTCGCGAGGGGCTCGTAAAATTTCAACTCTTTTTCAGACTTGTACCTTCTCGCGAACTACGTCCATAGCTTCTTCGGAGATCCTTTGGTCGTTCTACGACGAAAGTATCTTCCCGTCCTGCGAGAATGCACGTCGAAGAAAAGATACTATCACTTCCCGGGCGACCGTAAACCTCAAGTGTGGGGAAAGTTGCGTTCGGTTCGATCATTTTCCGAACGAGTTTTGCTCTGCGCGTCAACCTTCATCATTTTCCCCCGGGAGGGGACCTTCGATACTGTCGGAGACACTGACAATTTCAATATGAGGAAAAGGAATATGTCGACGGGATCTTCCGCCCAAGGAAGTCTTTTATTCAGTTTAAAAAGTTTCATTCCAATGTGAGCAATTTATTTGGGGTTGCTGAAGGAATGATCAATGTTTGGAAACATTTATTATTAAGTATTGTAAATATCAATTCAGTAGCGTAAGGATATTCTCTACGTATACTCCACTTTAAATTTGAGTAATTTTTAAAATATACTCAAAAAATATTTTGTTTAAAGTTGAGGATTTCGTTAATTCCTAAAAAATTTTGGTTAATTTTGAGATTGATTGCACGTAGAGCACATCCTTAAATCCCCTTGGGAGCCGATTCTAAAATGAACCAATGGATCTTTCGGAGAAAACGTTCCTTGCGTAGAATGCAAAATCTTTTCATCATTGAAAAATACTGTTTACCTATGACTAAACTCAAGTCCCAGAATCTGTTTTACGAAATATAAAATTGATAACTGGTTGACTTAAATGAACTCAGATTAAACATGGTGTCTACTAATTTTGATCCAAGAGATTTCCGGGTTTTTAGTGGTTGAAAATATCAAGTCTCTTATCAGAAGCACGAATAAAATGCATTTTATATCAGGTTTTCCTGTGTGGTGATATCTTATTATATTTAAACAAAATAATTTGTTTAAATTATGATACAGTATTAGCGATTAATTGGTTATAATTGATTGAGGAGTAATTCTTATTTTTAACTTTTCATAACCACAGTTTAATCATGATTACACCTGTTTATAGCATAGTTATTGTAAAACTCATTTAATATCAAAATGAATAATTTTCATAATAGATATTTGCAATAAGCCTTCAAAAATTAATCAATAACACTAAAGAAATTATAAACTGTAACTACATTTTTTGTTCGAAATCTAAAAAAATCTACACTTTGAATAATGTTTAAAATCTCCGTCTAAATATCTTTTATCTTATCGATTCTTGTTGCAAATTTTATATTCTTAAACAATTGAATTTTCTTGATTTAAACTGTGTTAAATTTACTCTTTAAATTCTTTATTTTTCTCTTGGAATTCATTTTTGAAAATAAAAAATGATTCTAAAATTTTACCGTGAATATTAAGAAAAGTCCTTAAAACGCTTATAAATTCTTTTTCAAAATTTTTAAAGAACCACGTTTCGTCTAAAAAAATTTTAAACCTTTTCCAATTTTAAATTGTTTTTTTTCCTTATATTTTAGAAACTTATATGACTTCTCAGTATGTTTTTAAATGATTCATTTTTTTTCTAAAATTAAAGAAAAATCTGCCGAAACTTTTGAACCATTTAAACATGTTTTAAATTATTTGTATTTTTCCTACATTTTTTTTAAATTCTTCAGAATTGAAAAAGTTGCCGTAAAATCTTCCGCATTATTGTCTGAAAATAATTTTGAAAGTGTTATAAATGTATATAAATTTTTCTGAATGATCTTTGAAAATTTATTATTAAAAAGATAAACCGTTTAAAATTATTTTAGAAATTTTAAGAAAACTTTTTTATTTTCTTGAAACCTTCCAAAATTTTGAGGAAAATTTGTCTTCGAAATCTTCAAAAGAGTGCATTCTGTTTTCCATTTTTTTCTTCACAATTATTTTTTTATTTTTTCCAAAATTACAAGTCATTTAAATCGTTATAAAATATTTGTTCATCCTTTTGAAACTGAAGTTTTTTAATGCATTTTTTTGCAACATTCTTTTTAAAATTTAACGAAAATTCTGCACTAAGTTCTATACCTTCTGAATATATTAAAAATTTTCGGGATTATTTGCGTATGATTTTGGAATTTTTTAAAGAATTCTATTGAAATTTTTATTTTTGAAATAAGAAGTCATGCGAAAATTTTCCATGAATCTTAAGAATTGTTTTTTAATTATCTTGAAGCCTTTCAATAATCTTAAAAGTATTTTTTTAAATTGAAAAATCTATATTTTGCTTTAAATGATTTGAAATATTTAAAAAAATAATTATTTTCGAATGTTTTTAGAAGTTCTGTTTAAATAATTAAGTTTACCCACCATTTTTTTATTCGGCAAAATAAAAAAATGCTCCGAACACCCTCTAAATTCTGATTCGACACATTTTTCGATCTTCAAAATTTAAAATTAATTTTTGAAAGTAATCTGAATGATTTAAAATTTGCCTCGGAGTTATATTGTCGACTTCTATAATTTAATTTCTGTCGTCCTTTTTTTAATTCCTTTTTTAATTTTAAATCATTTATCATTTATTAATAATGTATGAAAACATTCATAAATCAATTTTCTCATGAAATGAGAAGGCTTATATGGAAATTTAATTTGAAAAAATTGATGGTTCAGAAAATTCGTAATCAGGTTTTCGAACAAAATTGTTCAAACTTCTCGTGACAAAAATTAAAAAAAACAGTAGACATTCAAATTTATTTCTGCTTCTTGACAAGATTAATAAAAAAATGTCATATTTTCCAAAACTGGGATCGTGATATCTGTTCGAATTTCTATTTCCGACTATTGCCAGTTTTTCTCGGTCAGTATACACCTTGTTAAATCACGAAAGTTAAATCAAAGAATAGATGGCTTTTCATTTTCGAGGGAATATTTTTCAACGAAAATAGGATTAGCTTTGAAATTTTTCATGACAAGTTTTTGTATTCGTGGTTCGGTTGGGTTACGGTAAGAGAAGGGCTTTTGCATTCGCATTCAAATCTCCCCTCAACATCCCATTGAACGTTTCGCCGACACGTTTGTTTATAAACCAGACAGGAGAGAATAATAATCGGGGTTTGTTTAAATCCGAAAAATCCCTGGTTCGTCGTTCGCTTCGCCTTTGTTGTGTGATGCGCCAATGTAAAGCGTCAGTGATGCGCAATTTGTCAACGAAACTGCCCTATCTATCAGGTATCGATTATAAAACATAAAATATTTTTCCAATTACTGTTTGCACCTGTAAAATACTCATGACTGATGTCCAATCGAATCTGTCCATTCAAATCAGCATTTTTATTGTGGAAATATGAACATCGCGAACAAATATACACACCCGGACAAAAATCTAGGACCAAATTGGCAAAGGGAAAAATAAATTTTATGTATAAAAGGGAGCGTTCGTTAATTACGTAAGCGTTTGTTTATTTATTTTTTGGGACGGGGGGGGGGGTCCCTGGCATTTCTTACGTAAGGTTCCTCTTTCTAACTTCTTATTCAAATACAGCTATTCAATGCCAGTTTTGGCATTTGAAATTACTTTTTATACTCTGTGGAAATTCCTTCAAATTTCTAAAAACCAGTTAAATCAGTTAAAATCCTTTATCATATTCAGAAATACTTTGAAATTCTATGAATGAAATCATAACAAATCCTCTAGAATTAGTGGATTTAATTTCAAATCTGTTAATATCTTTTAAAATCCCATAACATATTTTATAACCACTTTAAATGTTAAAAATCCAGTATTATCTTTTGAACTCTGTGGAAATCCCTTAAAATTTCTAAAAATCTGTAAAAATTATTAAAATTAATTTTAAAAAACCCTTTATAATATTTTTAAATCCTTAGAAATTTGGTTAAAACTAATGATATCTCATGAAATCCCCATAATTCCGTGGATATGAGTTGCATTCTTTTGAGAGTCCGTAAAATATTCAAACATTTTTAAAATCCCTTTAAAAACTGGGAAAATAATTCAAATCGCTTCAAATCTTAAAAATTCCTTTACCATTCGTTAAAATTCTGCAGAAATTCCTTGAAAGTATCTAAAAAAATGTTAAAATCGTGGGATTTTCTTAAAATTATCTATAATGTTGTTTAATTTTTTGAAATTTTGTTAAATATTACGAAATTTGTTAAAATCCGTGAATATACTTTGAAATATTTTGAAAAATTTTTTAATACTTTTAAATCCCGTCGAAATCCCTGTAAATTTCGAAAAACTGTTTAAAATCCTTCAAATATATTAAATAATTGTATAATATTCGGGTATACTTTAAAATTAAGATTAATATTATCAAATATGTTTATATATATATATATATATATATATATATATATATATATATATATATACGAATATTTCAAAATAATGTACAATTATTTGAAGTTCCGTAACATATTTTAAAATCTCATAAAAGCACTTTAAAGAATGCGAGCAACCTTGAAATCGTTTAAAATCTCAAAAATCCCATATAATTCTTCAAATCGTTGGAAATTCCTTAAAATTACTACAAGTCGGTTAAAATCTTTGAAATTCCGTGAATTATTTCAAGATCTGAAAAGATCCCTAGAAATCTTTGAAATGTCTTTAAAATTCGTGAAAATTTCTTAAGATGTCCTAAATAAAATCTTTTCAATATGCATTGGAATCTCTTTAAATCTTTTAAAATCCAGTGAATTCATCAAAACTTCTTTATATCTCTTAAAATCCGTTCAGATTCGTTAAAATCCTTTCAGATCTTTGCAAATCTTTAGAAATCACTTGAAACTTCCTTAAATTATTGAAAATCTTCCAAATTCCATTTCAAATTCTTGACAATACTTTGTTATCACATAAAATCCTTTGAAATTCAGTGAGCTATTTTAAAATAATTAGAACGTTTCTTAAAATCTCTTAAAATTCGTGAATATCGTTCCTAATTCCTTAAAATTCCTCAAGAGGCATACAAATCCTTTGAAATCCAGTAGAATTTCTGGAAATTCATTTAAACTCCTTAAAGTTCTTTAAAATCTTGTAAAACCTATTTACAAAAAAAGGATAAATTTTCAATCAAGAAGATTAATTTCCTATCGGAAAAATCGAATTTTCGACCAAATATTGAATTTTCAATTATAGAAGATTAATTTTTATTAAAACATGGAATAGTTGTATTTTCAGTGAAAAAAATGAATTCTGTTATGGCTGGAATTCTTTTAACAGTTTTGAATCCTTTGCAATATTTTGTAGTCTTTTGTAATATTTAAAAATCCCTTGAAACACTTTTAAATTACTGAAAATCTTTTAATTCTTTCAAATATTGTGAAATTCCTTGAAAGCTTGTTGACAGTGAAAATAATGCATAGTTGATGTATTGAGTAGAAAATGTAAAATCTAACGTAAGAACGGAAGGATGGCCATACAAATTTTAAAATTCTTACAGTAGCATTGCGGAAGGGGGGGGGGGTCTAAGATTTAAAAAATCATCCTCACGTAATTAATGAATATTCCCAATAATTTGCGGAAGTCTTTTCTTTCGTGTAAAAAGTTGTAGGTGACAAATCGAGCGCTACAGTAAAAAAAATTGTACCAGCGAATTGTAATTCTTCTTCCACGCTTACATCAAATATTCGAAGCGCGCAAGAGAGAAAGAATTCGATACTTTGTATAGTTTCCTTAAGAAAAGTTGGTAAAGCAGCGCCACAACCAGACTTTTAGTCGTCCGTGGCGAACTTGGGTTTTTCCTCTTTCCACTTTTCGCATCGATTCCACGCAATATCGGAAAGAAAAACTTGTATAGTGCAAAAAATAGAGAGTTTAAGCGAAAGTAGAAAAATTTACTGGATAAAATCTTTAGTTTAGCAAACTTGAAACGGTAAGCTCTTTTGGGGAATAAATATTTATGTTAAGTTAAAAAGTATCGCGTATACATTTTTATTCATTTTTTATTTTTATTTTATTGTTGAATTTAAATAGAATAAGGTGGAGGAAAACCATGCTCGCCATTTTAGAAGCGGTCTAAAGTCCGACGTTTTGTAAAACTGCTTTAGGTAGGGACCTTATACATATACCGATTTCAAGAAAAATGTTAATATATACATATTATATTAGATATTATATTACGTTATAATGAGGGACTGGATTGGAGACTCTGTGAAGTTAGTTGTTAAGCGCAGCTCGGCTCTCAAATGCGATGAATCGTCGCATGTGAGAGCCGAGCTGCGTTCGGTAGTTAACTTCACAGTGGCTCTGATCTTCTCCCCAGTTATAATAAAGGTGAGTCGAAAGTTGAACTGCAGCGGTCGAGACTCGCTTTTTTACTCCCTCTTTAATTCTGGGATTTTTAGAGTCAAGTTCGCGTGGCGCTTTCGACGAATTGGGTAGGCTAGACAGAAAATTAAGAACTTGTTGTCATAAGAATCATGTATACATGCATATAAGTTATATATTATTGTTATTATTATATTAACATTTTTGTGCATTTCTGTGTCTTTGAATTACCTATTTATTCCTAAGTTCAATATTTTTAAGACTGAAATAAGAAATATAATATTCATAATAATACAAAATACCCATCCAAATTGAGGGCCCGAATGAAAGAACTGCCTTATAATTACTTTTAATTTTAACCAAAAGATTAAATTTTAACATAATAGTTCAATTCTTAACCAAATCTACCCGAGTCGAAATATAGATTCTCTGTCAATCCTCCATAGTGCTAAATAAATTCTCTGTTGATGCTACTCAGTCCTCG
>JAWWLR010000092.1:42804553-42815112 GCA_035041075.1 Acraspis erinacei | reverse complement strand
AATTTTATTTATCTGCTAAAAATTCAAGTATTTTATACCTATTGATTTAATACATTTGTAATTGCTTCTAATTGCTGTTTAAATAATATATAATATTAAAGTCCCGTCTTATTTTACCGAAAGTAAAAACAAATATAGAAAGTTACATTACATATAAAATTAGATATTATTTAAAAAGAAATCAGAAGCAATTAAACATGTATTAAATGAATAGTTATAAAATATCAGAATTTTTAGCAGATAAATACATTTAGAGCATGCTGGTATGGAAATAATCATTATGATCTCAAGAAGTTTTGAAATTGTTCTACATTTGAAGGTTTAAAGAACATTGAAATATACTAAAGAAAAAAATAATTAATCGAGCTGGATTCAAAAGAACTGTTTCACGCGTTTTATTTGATAATTTTCACTCAGAAAAATAATATTATCTTTGACTTAGGGTAGACGAACATCTTTCCTTCGTAGACAAATTTTACTTTGATTCAAAGAATCTTTTTTTCTGAGTGCGTGCAGTATTCGCTTGAAAAAAGCTTCGAAAATATTTTCATGCAAAATGTAAGTATTCGACATTGAATTAGTTTTTGAATGGTAAAATAGTAATATCTTAGCATAAGCAATTCAAAAACAATAAGTTTATTTACAGAAATTCAAGCTCTGAAAATATTTTGACTAATTCTTTAGTGATTTCATTTATAATATGGTTTGAGAGATTTAAAATATATTTTCAAATAAAAATAAACTATATAGTAATTAGTTATGAATGATTTTAACGGTAATAAATTGAGTCTGTGAACGAATTGAGACTGTAAACTTTAAATTGACCCGATTCACTTTATTTATTCCTGCTTTGATTAATATAATCGGCTCTAAATGCATTAATTTATTTTAGCTAATTGCACATAATGTAAGGTTCTCCACCATCAAATTGGGAAATGTTTATGCAAAAAGTCGAAAATTAAAAAAATAATGTCCGTTTTCCTGATTTAAATAATAAGGCAGAAAAATATATGGAAAGTGTTTGTTTCCCCTGTTTTTGCACACTTCGTAATGTTTAATCTTTCTAAATATTCAATAAGGCAAGGTTATAGGATTGATGGAAAATAAAAATTCTGATATTTTATAACTATTCATTTAATACATTTTTAACTGCTTCTAATTGCTATAATGCTATATTATTTTTGATGACATAAATTAAAGATCTCACAAGTATTTTTTAGATTTTATACCTATCTCGCGTCTTTTTGCGAAATACTGGATTTTGATTTTTATATAATAATTTTGATAACTAATTAAAAAGCGGGAAGTTCTGTCCAAATATGGTCTAAAGAAATTTTTAAGTGCTGAAATTCATACAAAAAATTTTCCACATATTGACCTAGTTAAATGGCTCAAAACTTGAATTTTTCACTTTTTCATGGAATTTTCCATGAATAAAAAAAATGAGAAGCCCCACAAAAAGGTATTCAATCACAGATTTAGGACAGTTTGAAAACTGCGAATTCCGTTTTGAAATTTTGTTTCCTCATATCACGCTATTAGGTCCGATATTTGAATGTTGTGATTTGGAATTTCCGACAATTCTAATAGTTTCTTAAACACAAACGAAACGAATGTAAAAAGTTGCATTATCTAGAAGAAAGTTGAAGTCTTCGACTGAAAATATAATTTTTCAACCAAAAAGTTAATTTTCTACGTAACAGCTGAATTTTCTTCCATACAGTTAATTTTTTAGAAAAATAGTTAATTTTTAACCAGAAAAGGTTTGAATTCGTAATAAAAAAAGGTTAAATTAAAAAAAATGAATTTTTAAAAAAGTTGTTCAACATTCAAAAAGGTAGCAGAATTTTTTACCAAAAAAATGACTTAGTGACAAGATAGTACCATCTGCCACAAAATTAATTCATTTTTAAACAATTTTAAGACATATAACGATTTTCGCAGATTAAAAAAATTGTGAGAGAATTTCAAGGGATTTTCTAATAGGTTTAATTAAATTTTTAAATATTTCAGAAGCATTTTGGACACTTTTATTCAAGGGAATTTAAAGTATTTTCGGAATTATATTACATAATATTAAAAAGTGAAAAAATACTGATCTAATGTTCATATAGTCCTTCTCATACATATGTACAGTTGGAATCGGGTCAAGATAAAAACATAATGAAAAAACATGATTATGCAAAAATTTTAAATCCGTTAAAACTATAAGCAGGCTGTAATATTGATCAACTTTTAAAAAGGCTACGTCATCTTCACCATCATATATGTTCATACAAGACATTCCTTAAAAATGGAAAAAAATGAATCATTTACAGTGTCTAGCGAATCTTAATATATATCTCAAGTATTCCATTATTTATTAAAGTTACGCGAGTGCTTGTACGCCTTTATGGCATAATTTTGAAACAATAAACGTGGTGGCTTTCAAAATGAAAGTTTCACAGACCTTTATTAAAAGTTCCCAGATCTATGTACTACTTTTCCAGCAAAACTATCATAAAGTTCGGCTTTGAATTAATTAAACTAAAAGGCACGAACATACAGACAGACCTTTTTATCGTTCAAGAAAAAGTGAAAGCTAATTTCTATACAGTATATTTCCAAAAATGTATATATATTTTGACCACGCTAAGGTTCGCCATCCGAAGCTCACGTTTCTTAAATTTTCATTTTAGATACGTTTGTACGTTTCTTGTACTATTCTTGCATCCGATATATTTAATATTATATATAATATAATATATATATAACATTTCATATTTTCGTCTGTAGACTCTTGGTTGCCTGGCTAGAGGCAAATCAAAATGTCGTTTCATCCCCCCTAAAAGTTTGAATTCTATAGTACAAACGACGTGCATACGTTAGCAAAAATAAAATTGTAAAACTCAGATTTCGGGATCATAGCATGACATTTTTTTTTCTCCTACACAGACACTACTTGGGTAACCAAGAGATTACGAATGAAAATATTTAATGTACAAACAGTAAAAAAGGACAAAAACGTTAGCAGAAAGAAAAATTGCAAAATTCAAATTTATGTGGGATGACATTAAGTTTCGATCTACAGACGAAAATGTGAAATTTGAAAACAGTCCATGTGAAGTACAAACGTTATCAATAAGCAAAATAGCAAATATCTAAATTTCGGGCACCAAATTTCTGTTTCCCCCTAGCCGGGCAGCTAAGACAGTGTCAACGAAAATATTGGATGTGCAAGCGGTGCAAACAGTATAAACGACGTACAAACGTATCTAAAAATAAAATTTTAAAAAATGTGAACTTCGGGGAGCCAACTTCACAGGAGTTATATTTTTGTTCTTTCAAACATTTATGCATATTAGTAACTTCATCCACTAAGATATTACTATTTTATTATTCAAACACTCAGTTACGGTTTAACAATTAATTATTTCATTAAAACCTGTTCAAAAATAATTTCAAGCAAATAAAGCATCTGCAATTATTAATAAGAGTAGTGGTTGTGCAAATCAATTTTATTCAAAGAAACGCTTCTTATTCCAATAAAAATTTTTCTTCAATTAAAAATTATTTTTTTGATTTGAAGTTTTTTTTTGCGGTGGAAATTAGCAAATAAAGGGCATGAAAAGGTACGTATGAATAAGACTCAAATCATCTATTTTGCTTTTGACTTAATAAATCAAAAAATTTGAATTTTCATCCGTTCCTTTATTCAGATTTAAAGTTCTCAACATTAAGAAACATAGTTGTGATACTTAAATTTAGTTTAAACTCTCAATCGATGTAACAGCTATTTGCAGTCATGCTTTTTCATCATATGGGTGGTATTATTTATGATAAATAACATGATGGAAGTCCTTAAAAACTTATTTTCTCATGTTCTTTGTCACTTTTTTGCAATTATCTCGAAGTTACTGTATTTAAAAATGAAAAATAATATAAATTGTTCCATATATTTATATTAATAGACTCCTTATCATAAGGCAGAATCGATCAAAAAATTGTAGCAGTATTTTTTAATTCTCTAAAATAGAAGCGAAGGTGGATCGACTTCTTTAAACATGAAGAACTGATAAGTCAATATTTTTATCTGAATTACGCAGTTTTTTTTTGTTCTCACCTATTAACTCTTTTTTTACGATTTATCTTTTTGCTTAAAAATTCAGTTGCTTCGTTCAACTTGTTTCTCACACTTCTAGATAGAAAAGTTTGCCTTTGGATTGGATATTCATTTTTCTTTTAAAAAATACATATTTTCAGCTTGACAATTCGATTATTCTTTTCTAAACAAACTGTGCATTATTCTAAAATTTTATTATTTAAAAAAAGCTAAACGAATACAGCAGAGATAACATTTTTATTTGATAGCAACAATAGTAACTTTATTGACAAATAAGAATCAAAACTTAAATGTTTACAATAGGTTCAAGTTTACATTGTTTAATTGTTTCATGGTATAATTTAAAATTGAAATAATTATATTTGATATCTAATCACTTCATATATACTTTGATAAATAATTCCCCGAGAAAATCAAATCTCTCTATATTGCACATTCTCGAAATTATTTAAATATTTTTTATTAATTGAAAAATTCTTAAACCCCTAGTGATCCAGCGAAACTTCAGCCATTTTATCATTCTTTTTTTTTAATTGCCTTCGGATCATTTTATAGATAAAGAATTGCGAACACAAAAAAAACGGGATTGCTTCAGTCGTACATATTTATTTAACTTTATTTGCATTTTTGATATGATAAATATCAGTATATATAGCAGCCATTTAACGAGCCATTTTTCATACGCAGTCTTATAAAAAGTCAGTTTGATTTTAGATTTCTGTATTTTATTTATTAATAAAAAATGACGATTACTGTTGGCAGTCTACTCCTCACGTTTACAGGGCTTCTCTATTTTAATGGTGAATCTGATTCAATATTATTACTATTACTTTTAAAAAAGACTAGTAACTGAAAGCTTTCTAATTAAAATAAGTTTAATTACGCAAAATTCAAATTTAGACACTTTAACGAAATAAAAAGTTATAAATTGCGACATTTTGAAAGCGCTGGCTTTAAAAATTAGTTCGAGTAGTGAGCTCCGGAAAGTTTTGCCGCATTTGAATGTTTTAGTCCGGCAAAATTTGTTCTCAATAAGGAACTTTATCTTCTGATAAAATTATTTGCTACTTTTGAAAAATAGTACAATATTTTACTATTTTATCATAAAACAAGGAATAATAAGTTATAAATCCACACAAGGAGTCATATGATGAAGAACATTACCCACTGAAACACACTAAATAAGTGCCGATCACTTCAATATTCCTGTAATTGTACACTTTGATTTTTGATTTTCTTTCAAATTTTGAGACTTGGAAACGGGGTGCGAAATGTGACGGATCACACTTCTGTGACCAGAAAATAAAAAGTATTTTTTGAAATGAGAGCTGGAAAAGGCTTCGAGGCATGATGGATGGATCACGAGACAGTGAACAATAAAGTTTTCAATATTTTTTAAAGGAATGCTTACTGCCAAAAAATTGCTGAACTAAAAAATTTAAATAAGGCAAAGAATGGTGTATCTGTGTACGCTACGTAAAAATTAAACCTATTTGTGATGAAAGGCTCTAAAATTACAAAATGTTCCAACAAGCGTTGGTATTTCCTTTTTTTGTTTGAAAACTTAATTTTTTAATTCTCTACATGTAAAAACAAAATTTTTTTTCTCTTTGGAATATTTATCTATAACGCTTTGATTCCGAGATATTCAGCGTTAACATTTTTTTTAAATGCATAACTTTAAAACGGCCAAATAAAAAATGTCATCTTATACTCATTTTAAAGAAGATACAAATACGCATATATTCAACTTTGATTTTTTTTATATCTACGAGTGCCCTTAATAATTAGGATCGTTTTTTTGGAGCATACAAACAATTTTATTTTTTCCTATAAACAACTTAATTGTCAATTTTCGTAGACAAAGCGAATTGCTCAAAATTTAATCCACGGTTTTTTATTGTAAATACATGAATTTTTGACTGGATTATACATTTTTAATTTTCCGATTTCGTTGAGGTTGGACAATATTCGATGACTGGGAGTGTACATTTAAAAGAAATTGATCAAATCCGATTTTTAAAATAATAATTTTTTCCATTTAACAACAAATTTTTTTACGACTTTTTGAAAGTCCAATGTAATTTGATATTATTAATAAATTAATTAAGCAAACGCACATCTTAGCTAATTTTTGCTCTATAGACTGCATTCATTTCCAAAAAATCACAAGAAATAACTTCATAAATGTAACTTTTTTACCAAAAAAATTAGGTGCTGCTGCTACCTACGTTCAGGTATATATGATGGATGGATCTCTTTTTTATGGTTGCCTCATACCAGGCAGGGGGATTCCTGTTTGGATAAAGAACCAGACACGTGAAGTGTTTACGCAATATTCTGTTATTATAACATTGAAGAGTGGAGAATTTTATCAGTTGGTTGATAATCAACTCCATCAGATACCTCTCGTTCCCGGTCATGAGCCATCAAATGATCTTCGTCCGAAGCAAGTTCAAATAATGTTGGGGCCCGAACATTTTGTGACATCCAAGTTTTGGAATTATGAGAGTGATGACCCAGACTTGACTGTATCAAAGAAAATTTACATTACAATAAAAGGAACTAAGACTGTCTTAGTTGCGGGCGTGTTTATAGGTGTCGATAAAGCCATAAATCCAGCAGTTTGGACGACATTTCATGAATATATTAATAAAATACTTGGAAATCGTGGTAAGCCATAAAAATATAGTCCTGCAATTGTAAGTGCCATAATATCTTAATAAATTTTAAAAACACGTTTATGTTCATACTTCAGAGACATTCCCCGCAGTCCCCTATTTTTCCTTTTTTAAAAGCATTTGGTAAAAAATGCTACTACTTAATTGAATGTTGAACTACTTTGCTAAAAATCCATTTGCTTATATTTCTTTTTTTTTAACTGGCCTGTAAAAAATTTCGTCTTCTGGGCTTTAAACCAACAATTTGGCTGGAAGTTGACATTGCTTTTTATTTAATATTTTTGGTTGAAAATTATAAGATTAAACGAACTCACCTGTAAGTAAAGTTTTTTCTTAATCTTGAGCGCCCTCTAGCTGTGTAAGCATGCTATCTTTCTTAATTTTGTCTAGTATTTTTACATTAACAACGGAAATGGGGATCCTAATTATACAGAGTTAGGAATTGGGAATAACACTTTTTTGGAGGGAAGTGGTCTTTTAATCCCATAATTGTATTTCGCTAATAAGGTTACTACTTGTAATGTTTTCTTTTTTCAATTGAAGTAAATGATTCGCGCCCCATCTGGTGGAATAAGCTTTGTCATCCCTTTGAAAAACCGTTTAATTAGTGAATTTTCGCCTAGATCAGGAACATCAAGTAAAGCAATCGCTGAGCAGGAACTATTCAAAGTTCCATACGAAGCTTTTGGAACCATTTTTTTTTTTGGAGGCATCCCGAATTAGACTCCGGCAACCAGCGTAATCCTTTTATACAGTCGGTGTGGTTGCCTATAGAATGATAGCAGAAGCTTATTACTGGGCTAAAAATAAATTGGTTATGGCTGAAGCCTCGAAAAAAACTGGGTACCGTCGCTGGGCTGGACAGTGTCGAATAACCAAAATTCCTCTACATTTTTCGAATTTTATTTTCTCTAGAATGCGAAGAATAATAGAGAAGGCTAATGCGGTGGTGTTATCTACCCTAAGCAGAATATCAGCATTTGCTAAGTTCTTTGCAAAGCACTTAAGAGCAAAGAAAACTGCCTTTTACTCTAAAATATTAATCCGAAGCGATATTTCTTCTTCATTCCAAAAACTTGAACCCACTGATCCTTACAACACGCGCTCCAACCAGAAAGCGAAGCATCCGAAAAAGCCTGTATACTTGGGTCGAAATTTTTAAAGTAATTAATCGCAGAATGAATATTTACCCTCCACCAATGAAGGTCTTCTTTTGACTTTACCGAAACAGTCATACTTGTCTTATAATTGCTGTTATTAAAAATCTCTCTCTTTCGAAAGCCTTTATGTGAACGCTACCTTACTTTAAAGTTTAACAACCCGATTCTAAGGTCCCAATGAAGGAGGCAAAATTCTCTAATTTTAAAATAGTTTCTCTTCTCTATTGGAAGTTCAACTGACATTTTTTTTCGAATCGTAAATAAACCAAGAAATATTATTGTAGTAGACGGTGTCATCTGACTCTTTTGATCCTTGATAACGAAACCAAGTTTATTGAGCAAATTAAAGGTAATTTTAACATTTTCTTGAGAAGACGCAAATGATGATCCCAACAATAAAAAATCATCTAACTAAATCACTGAAACTTAAATACTTAAATATGACACTAACGGTTTCAAAATGTTTGTAAAGACATAGGGTACAACATTTAACCAAAAGGTTAAACACCCGAATTCATGAATTGTCGCTTGAAAATTAAATCTTAGGTATTTTTTTTTCTGGATAAGAGATAGGTACGAGATAATAGGCATCTTTCAGATCGAGGGTAGCCATATAACTATTCGCAGAAAGCAGTTTACGAATTGTTTTCTCATCTTCGAGATTAAAATAATCTGTTTTTATTAACAAGTTAAGATTTTTGAGATTTAAAATTAGTCTATTAGAGCCATCGAATTTTGGACTTTATTAATGGCACCTTTTTCTTGCAATATGACTGAATGTTCTATTATTTGAACCTTTTCCGACCACCAAAATTCCGTAGCGGGTTTAGATTGAATTATGTTAGCATGAAAAGGAATTGTGAATCCCTTTACTCAGCTCAGAATGGTTTTATCTTTAGTTAAATCAGACCATTGTGTCCGAATCTTTTTGAGACGACCGCTAACTTTACCTACATTGGAGCCTAAATGCGTTTCTTGAAGTTCGGGTGCCCCTTCGGTTTCGTATTAATATGTTGAGCAGTCGTTTTGAGCATATTGGCATTCTTAATTTTCTCTTTTAAATTCTCTCTGAAAAGCCATTTGCCAGGAGATGTTAACTTTAGAGTGTCTCGAAGTTTAGTATCAATGTTCTTTACCAGCAATACTTCTTGTTATTCTGTGCTGTTTTTATACAACTCGAGCATCCCTTTTTATTACAGCATCTTCAATGTCTGATGCTTTTATCTCAGGATTTAATTTCGGTGGATTGAAGAACAAATTGTTTTGCCAAACGGAAAACTTCCTAATCAATGATTCCTTCTCTTACTACCAAACTCGAATGCAAGGCTGGAGCTAAAGTTTTTTCTTCTACGAGTCTATCAACCAAAACGCCCAGAGTCTCTTCGTCCAGAATCTCTTCCCCAGGGTTTTTTTCCGAATAATCAGTCAGTATTTCTGGATATCCCATAGAAGTTTTTGGTTGATTCTGCGCAGAATCTACAGGTTTATCTTGGGACTGTCCTTCCGGCCGCGAACCATCGTGGACAGGATGATGATCGGTATCCCGCTCCGCAGATTCTTGACCCTCATTTCTGTCATCCGTCTGTAAATGAATGTCTTCATCCGTATACATGGAGACTCCCTCTCTTTGATATTTGCATACCGAGGAGATTGGCAATTTATGCAGTTGTAGCTGCGTAATTCTTTTCAAGCACGTAAATATATGAAGAACCTAACCTAAAAATTTCGCTGACCATATGACTTACAATTACCGTATGCCGTTGTTCAAGGATTCTTTCCAAACGACGCGGACGTATACGTAATCTACTATTTTAAATATCCCAACTATGAGATCGATATCTATGCTTACTTTTACCCATTTTAATTTACTTGAAATGTATTGAGACATGGCTTATCGGCACACAAAGAAGACTGACGAAATTAAGAAAGATAGAACGCTTTCACAGCTAGAGGGCGCTCAAGAGAGCGCGAAATTTAAGATTTTAAACTTTGAAAATGTGGATGTTTGGCACAGATGAGAGGTTATTACATTGTGATCTTGAGGAAGAGGCGCGAAGTACCATTATATTTTCAGGTTAAAAATTCCACTGTTTGGTAGATAAATTAACTTTTTACATTCTCATCATTTATGTTTGAAAAAGTATTATAATTGTCCGAAATTTCACTCAATATTTTTCCATCAGTTCTCCACGTTTTGAGACACCTCGAAGCCGAAAATCAAGTTTTGGCGACGGCTTCTCTCTGTATGTTTAGCCGTCTCAATGCAGGATAACTATGTAGAAAATGAACAGATAAAATACAGCTTTGGAAAAAATTTTGTTTTTCGTAAAGGAAAGAGCGAGTTTGCTAGATAGCCATTTAAATAAAAATTCAAAAAGTTGGAGCATATTCCAAATGTTTAAGACCATTCTTCTTGAGACTCAAAAATTTATGAAATGAAAAATGTATGTTTATGACTTATTTTCATAAAAAGGAGATTATCGGAGTTATCGCTGATAGAAAAGGTTACTTTTTTTTTAAACACCCGCAAGATTATCATCAAAACTTCCTGAATTTTCTTTAAAAATATAAAACCTCAATTTTTATTACAAAAAAATAATGAAAAATGAAAAATTC
>JAWWLR010000092.1:42669979-42682367 GCA_035041075.1 Acraspis erinacei | reverse complement strand
TATATACATGTATATATTACATTTAGATCCCGGAAATAGATTGATTTGTGATTCTGAGGAATTTTGATCGATTTAGGTATGCAGGCTAACAAGCAGAAAAAGCTAGAAAAGCCTTTTCAAGACTTCAAAATCATCTGCTCCTTGTCATTGTGACGTAAGCTAAAGATTGAAATTCAGTTCTCTCGGGGGGAAAAACGGTTCTGGCGATTCTAAATATGGGTTGTTCAAAACCTACGTTACGTTATTTGGAAAACTTTTTACTTTCAGAAACTTGGAGGAGTTTAATAAGATCACCAAAAATTTAACGGGATTTCAACGGCTTTCAAGCGATACTAAAGTATTTTGACGGATTTGAAGGATTTGAAGGATTTTAAGGAAATGAGAACGATATCCCCGAAATTCAAATTATTTTAAGAAATTAAAAAATAGATTTCTAGAGATTTCTGAATACTGAAAAATAAAACACAGGAGCTTAAAGGGTTTTAATGAATTTCATGTTATGTCAAGTATTTTCACTAATTCTAATTGATATCAAAGGACTTTAATGAGCCTACGAAGATTTAAAGGTATTCAAAGACATTTTGTAATATTTCAAAATAATTGAGTAGATTTTTAAAGATTTAGAGTGATTCAAGAAGATCATAAAGGATTTTAATAGATTTCAAACGATATGTAAAGATTTTAAAGGATTTTGAAGGATTTCAAGAGGTTTCAAATGGTTTCGAATTTTTATCACGGCTTTTTAATTAAAATCTAAAAGATTTTAATGGATTTCAATATACTGTAAGAGATTTTAAGAGATTCTGAAAAATTCTCAGCGATTTCAAATATAGGGGATTTTAACTCGTGATGAAGTATTTTTACGATTTTTCAGGGATAACAGAGAATTTCAATCACATCTCGTAGATTTTAAGGGATTTCAAAAAATTTGCGAGGATTAAACAAAACTTGAATGATCTGAAGAGGAGCAAAGGGATTTCAATAATTTTACGGATTTAAAGGATTTTAAAAGAGGTGAATAATCTTAAGAGATTCCAAAGAAATTCACGAGATTTTTAAGGATTTTAAAGGACTTCATTTGACTGAACTATTTTCACGAAATTTGAGAGATATCTGGGGATGTCAATAAGATTTTGAAAATTTAAGGGCATATAAAGAGATTCTGAAAGACTTTAGGGTATTTCATAAGGTTTGCAAAGATTTCTAAGGATTATAAAGAGTTTAATAGATTTCTTTAGATATAAATGTATTTTAGTCATTTGAAGGGATTCAAAAGGATTGTAGGAGATTTCATCAGACTTAACGGAATTTCGGAAGATTATAAAGGATTTTAAGAGATTTCAAGAAATTTGAATTGTTTTTTAAATATTTTAACTAACTTGATATATTTTAAGGGATTTAAAGATAATAGGAGAGATTTCCACGGATTTCAAAGATTCACATTTTTTTAATGGATTTTAAAGATTTCAATATATCTTGTAAAATTAGAACATATTTTACCGAATTTCGAGGTTTTTATCTGATTTTCTGGGATTTAAAAGAATTTTTGAAGATTTTACATAATTATAACTCATTTCTATGACATTTCAAGGATTTTCAGCTTTTAAGGGGTTCAAAGGAATCTAAAGTATTCCGAAGAATTTTTACATAATTAAAAACTTTCTAGGGGTTTTTAAAATTCTTGAAAACTTTTACGCAATTTCGAAGGATTGCAAACATTTCCAGGAGCGTACGCCAGATTTTAAGCATTTTTTCACTTCTCGCATCTATATCAATCTCTTTCCCAATCAAAGTAGAGAGTAATTGATTACCCTATTTAATTAAAATGTACCTGTTGTTGATGGAGGCATAATTTACTAAAATTTCGATGATTGAATATAAGAGATTAGATCTCTTTGTGGTTTCGATTGTTTAATTAATGTCACATTTCACATTCCACATTTTACTTCTTATTTTTCATGTGTCATTGTTATAGTTTTTAAATCCACGTAGCAGGTCGAAGCTAACTTTGAGTGCGCTCTAAAATAAGATTGGAATTTTAGAACAAACATGATGTAAAAAAGATGCAGAAATGTGAAAAGTTGAAAGCGAAGTTATCAACTAAGTAATTAAATTTTCAACCAAATATTTGAAGCTTTAAGAAAATAGTTAAACCTTTAATATGGAAAAATCATTTATAAAAAAGCGTAATAGTTAATATTTCAACGAAAAAACCGATAACATTTAAAAAATAAGTAAACGAATTCTCAAACACAATGAATCTTTTATACAAAAAAAATGTAACAAAGTAGATCAACTTTTGTTTAAGTAATTCAATTTTCAATTAAAATTATGGATCTTTAACTGAAATAGTTAAATTTTCAGTTAGAAAAATTAATTTAAAAAAATACGAATAGAAGCATAAATATAAAGAAATAAAAATGAAATTAATTGATAAATTTATCTGTTGAAAAACCTAAAAAAAAAAAATAATAATGAATCTTATTGTCCTATATCATCGAAGAGAACCTCAATATCTAGCTCCTTTTCCAACTATTGCGATAAATAAACAAAAGAAACAGCCTAAACGCGATCACTATATTATTATTAGATTTCGGTAAAACAAGCAGAAATACCAATACAAAATTATGTATAAATTTAGGCAAACAAAATAAGAAGGAATTTGGAGATAAGAGCAAAGAGTTCGTGTTTGATTTTTGATTTTCCAACCTTTTTATTGCTATATTAAAACTAGCATTTTGATCAAATCATTTTAGCACAACATGTATTTGATTTTTAAAGAATTTTTTATGAAAACCCCCCATTTACGGTAAAATTATGATTTTATAGTTCTGTGCTTCAACTCTTCAAATCAGTCATAATGCGGCTCCTAAAGTATTTTTTATACCTATGTAGGAGAACATCTCGAAATGGTTTGATATGTTCAGAGATGTGGAGTCCTCCATAAACTTACTTCGTGGAGACTCTAGGGCTTTAGAAGCCTCTGGGCACGTCCATAAGTTTGTAACTCATAAAGCAAATATGATACCTAATAAATATCCGTTACTGGCTTACCAGTTACGCTAGATGTGTAGAAATCGTAATCCTTTTCCCAGACTTTTGTCGAAACCTTCGTAGTTGTTCATGATCATGATGTTTCTTTAAAACTAATTTAATAATTTTATTGAAAATAATTTTAATATATTATCTTCATTAGACTGATTGAATAAATAAATATTCATTAGTAGTTTCTCTTAGTTGAATTATAATGGTAAAAGTCATTAAAGGATATTTATTTGTTCAGCACATCATTCATTTATTAGATATCTTAATCTTCTTGAAGTCTTTTTTAAATACCCTTAATGTTCTTCGCCACCTTTTTTCTGTAAAGTCAATTAAATACTTTTATTGAAAATAATTTCAAAAAGTAATTTTGAATAGATTGATTAAATGAATAAATATCCATTATTTGGTTCTTCCAGTAGAATTCTACAGGTAGAAACCACTAATGGATATTTATTCATTTAATTCATCCATTATTTACTAGAAATCGTAATCTTCTTCAGATATTTTTTAGAAACCTTTACTTTTTTACATTGATGTTTTTCGTTTAAAGCTAATTAAATAATGTTAAGGAAAATAAATTTAAAAATATATATTCGTGATGCCGATAGGCAATGTATACAATAACTGATAGTATGTCATACATTTAGTAGAAATCGTAATCTTCTTCCAGTCTTTTGTAGAAAATTCGTAGCTGTTGAGGATGTGGTTTGTTTAAAGCCATTTAAATAATTTTGAAGAAAATAGCTTTTTGAAATTATTTCCTTTAAAAAAGGATCACGATAGATAAATGTTTCTGGTTACTGATATAGTGTACAGCCGCCAATTTCTGACTTCGAATCGAAAATCTCTGTATGAATAAATTGCATACCATTGTGACTAAAACAACACATTCAATTCCAGTACATAAAACCGTTGGATATCATTCTGGATATCACTGATTATTAACTATAAATAAAAATATTGAATTTTGTAAAATAAAAATTAATTTGTGCACAGCTTTATTCATCTCAATCGAATGGCATTGTTACACAGAGTATTGCAAGTAGATGATTAATCAAAAATAGCATAATATTGATGAAAAAAGCAGAAATATCACGACCAAATCATATCCATCTATATATGCATATTAAAGTCTTAAGATGTCCGGGGAAATTTATTTTTATTTTTCCTAAAAGTGATTCCATAGATTTAAAGTTTGATTTTGAACTAAAAACGATACATTTTCAACCAAGAATGATATAGTTACGTTTTCTCTTTCAAATTGATTTTCAACAAATTAAAAAGAAATTAATTTTTTACCAAAGAGATGAGTTTTTTACCAAGATGATCAATTTCCGACCAAAAAGACTAATTCTTCGCAAAATATATGAATTTTCAGGTAAATAGTTAAACTTTTATCAAAGGAGATACATTTTGAAACAAATATTTGAATTTTTACCTAAAAAAGTATTCATTTTTAGTAAAGAATAGAATAATTCATTTTTTAGTTAGAAAGAAAATGAATTTTCTGCAAAATAGTTAAATTGTTAAGAAATAATTTCAATCAAGTAGTTGCAATTTCAACAAATTATTTAAATTTTCAACTGAAAAGTATATATTTTTACATAAAAATGGAATAATTAAATTTTTAACTAAAAGAGGTCAATCATCAACTAAATAGTTAAACTTTTATCTGAAAAAAGGTATTTTTCAATCAAAAATTTTATCTTTAAAAGGTTAATATTTATAAAATAAAAAAGAATTTTTAACGTAATAGTTTCATTTTCAGCCAAACAAATATATTTCTCATAAGAAAGGATATTTTGCTATTAAAAAAGATAGATTTGTAACAAAAGATGCGAAGTTTCAACCAAAACATATATATTTTTAACTCAATTATTAAATTTTTAACAAGCAGAGATATTTTTTAGCCAAAAATTGAACAGTTCAATTTTCAGTTAAAATAATTCATTTTCAATCAGAAGTAGAGAAAATTTTTCAAAGAATACTTAAATTTTCGAAAAAAACAAACAAATTTTTAACAAAGGAAATTAGCCAATTATTTGAATTGAGTGGAAAAAGTAATTTTTAACAACAAAAAACGAATTTTCAACAAAACAGTTAAAATTTTAACCTAAGGTATGAATTTTTAAGTAAAATGATGAATCTTTACAAAAAAACAATGTTTCAATTAATCAATTCAACTTTCAACCAAGTAGATTAATTTTGAAACAAAAGATATAACCTTACAATTAAAAATGTAATAGGTGATATTTTCTTGAATAAAATAGATTAATTTTTAACCTAACAATTGTATTTAAAAAGAAAATATGGAATTTCGATCAGAAAAGATCAATTCTTAAATTAATAAGTTGAAGTTTCAACAAAATAGATGAATTTCCAACAAAAAATATAATGTGCTCACTAAAGAGAAAAGATTGTTGAACAAAAGATATGAGTTTTTAATTTAGGCAGATGAACATATAATTTGAATTAATGAAATACTTTAATTTCCAATTTAAAAAAATATTCTTCGATGAAACACAAATTTATAACAAAAAAATCAATCAATTTTCAACAAAAAAGACAATTCGTCAACAAAATATTTACATTTGTAAGGACATAGATCTTTTTTTACTAAAGTAACGAATGTTTAAACAAAAAATGAATTTAGAAAGAAGGGCTTTAAATTCTCACCAAAATGAAGGATTTTGTAACGAAATTGTTGAATTTTTAAGAAAAAAAATACATTAATTACATTTTCAGACAATTAATTATATGTATAACGAAAAAAGGTAAATATTTAACCCAAAATATAATAGTAGACTGTTTGACTAAAAAGAATTAACTTTGAACAAAAAATATTATTTTTCATCTAAAGAGAAGAATTATAATAAAATTAAATGAAAAGCTGAATTCTTAACAAAAATGATGAATCTTAATTGGGATAGTTAAATTTCCAATTGAAAAATTCATTTTGAATATAAAAAAATGAATATTTGATTCTAGATATGAATTTTGGTGTTTCTAAAAGTGTTTCTAAAGATTTATGAAGTTCCGTTTCCTACTTTTGAAAGCTTTACAACTTCCTGAGATCCACAGGGAATGTTTTAAATTTAGATAATTTTAAGCTTTAGATTGGCATAAACATTTCAATTTTTCTGTATTGTGTTATAAATTACCGAGGTTTTGGAAATTATTTCATTTACCTAAAAAGTGCTTATGTAGATTTACGTCCTTCAAATTTTAGTCAAAAGTTGATGATTCAGGATTAATAAAAGGAAGTTCTTTCGAACTCTCAGGTTTCAGTTTGCATGTAAACCTCATGACTTGGTGGAAAATTGATGATTGGCAATTGATCTTAAGAATCGAATAATTCTGATTCGCAATTTCATCATCAAATAAAAAACTCGAATTCCGCATAAAAGCGTTGAATATAATTTTGATCCTATTTCGGGATTAAATTGATCAACTGCCATTTATCGTGAATCTTATAGAACCACAATTGAAATGATAAATAACTTCCAGACTATAAAGAGGGACCATGACAAAATAAACTTCCAATTAATATATTATTTTTATTTACAAAAACAGTATTAGATACCAGAAGACCTGGATGAATATCTTAGCTCTAAGGAAGCTTATAACAGCAATCAAAATTTCTATATGGCTATAAGAAAGTCCATCAAAACGGATAATACCATTTCCATAATAATTTTCATCGTTAGGATTAGGAAACCAACCCCAGAGTGTAAACTGACCTTTCCCTGTCTATAGTGTTTCCTTACACGGTCATCCAGTCTGGACCCTTTGCAAGCGATTGATTTTCTCTAGAATTCACTCTCGAGCTTCCTAGATACCTTAAGTCTGTCTAGCCACCATTTCGCGAATCACTATGGTCCTGTTTCAAGGCAGAGAAGCGATCTCAGGTCCTTCATGATTGTCATCCTCTTACCAGTAGCCACTTCCATTACCTCGTCCCTTCGTCCTAGTTTCACTGCGGTTCTCTATGTATTTCAATCTTCGCCTTTGTGCACGTCTGTCTATTGTTTAGAACAGAGGTAATTAGCATGGTGGTTAACGCGTACCAACCATTTTGGCACACTCTCAAAAATCTGGAGCGCAAATAGGCCAAAAGTTACTGTAGTTATAATAACATAACGAGGTTCTGCGTATGCTTTTCTTCATCTCTTAAGATCCTCCTTTTTATCCATGTTTTTCCTTTTTTCGTTTCAAGTCATTTCTTCTCCTCAATTTTTTTTCTTTTACCAAGATTTAGTTTCTCGTTTTTTTGTCATTTCGACCTATTCAATTGTCGGCATGTTCTTTAGAACAGAGATAATTAGCATGTTCGTTAATTTATACTAACCATTCTGACAGAGACTTAAAAACCTGGAAATAGATACTCTGCCTAAACGAAATTAGGTCAAAAATTGCGGAAGTTATGGTTACATAACGAGGCTTTGAGTATGTTCTTCTTCCTCTCTTAAGATTCTCCTTTTGATCAATGTTTTTCCTCTTTTGTGTTCAAGTATTTTCTTTTTTAAATATGTTTTTCTTTTACTTAGATTTAATGTAACAGTTTTTACACATTTTAATCAATCCAATTTCTATTTATTATTTAGAACAGAGAAAAGTAGAGTGGTGTTTAACGCGTACAAACAATTCAGAAAAACTCTAAAAACTCTAGAAATATGTGCTCTTCTTGCGCGAAATTAGGCAAAAAGTTGCTGGAGTTATAATAATATTACAAAGCTTTGATTATGCTTTTCTTCCTTTCTTAAGCTCGTCCTTTTGAGCAATGTTCTTCCACTTTTGTTTTCAATTTTTTTCTTCTCTTCATGTTGGTTTGTTTTTAATTATTTTATTTCTTTCTTTCTACTTTCGACCTCTAAAATTGCAATCAATTCTTTGGAGCATATGTAATGAGTACAGTGGTTAACTTGTACCAACTATTCTGATAGATTCTCTAAAATCTTAAATGTTTCCTCTCCTTGTGCGAAATTAGGCCATAAGTTGCCATAAGTTCTTTCTATCTTCAGGTCCCCCTGTTGATCAATGTCGGATGGTAAAAAATTTTGATTGAACATTACAATGGAAGGTTTGGAGAATTGCAAAAAATATTCCAGGAAGGTTCGCAGAGGAACTTCGCGAGGAAGGTTCAGAGAATGTTCAGAAGTAATTTAATTAATTAAATTAAATTTATTTACATTTAATTAATTCGTCACAAATATTCTCCGAACAACAGCAATTCTAAGATACTATCAAAAATCTTGTGCGAAAATATAGGCTAAAAGTTTTTGGAGTTATAATAACATAACGAGGCTTTAAGTATGTTCTTCTTCTTCTCTTAAGATACTTCTTTTGATTTAAATTCCTTTTTTATACATTGTTCATTTTAAATTGAAAATTCATCTTTTGGTAGAAAAGTCATATTTTTGGGTTAAAAATTCATCTTCTTGAGATACATTTCCTATAAAAAGAACAAATTTCTAACGAAATACATTTAGTTTCAACTAAATATGTGAATTTTTAACTAGTAGTCAAATTTGTAAGCAATAGTTGAATTTACAAAAAAAATTTAAATTTTAAACTAAAAATGGAAAAGTGAAATTTTTATGTAAAAAAAATTAATTTTCAAGCGCAAAAGATAAAATATCAACAAAAAATGTAATTTCAATTACGTTTATCAACTAATTAGTTAACATTTCAACCAAAAATGAAATAGTTCAATATTTAGGTAAATAAAATTAACTTTTATTAAAAGAGATACATTTTCGACTTAAATAATTAATCTTTAAGCAACAAAATGATGTTTTTAATAAAAATGTGTAACTTTCAACTAAGCAGTGGAATTTTTAAGCAAGATAATTAATTTTCTATAAAAATTTTGTGATAAAAGATTAATTTAAAAAAAAAGATTTTCTTGCAAGAAATAAAAAAAACATCAACCAGATTATGAATGATAAATTTTACACAAAAAAGTTAATTATTAATAAAATAATTGAATTTTTAACATAAAAAGAGAGATTATCAACAAAAAAAGTTGAAAAAAAGACTTTAAAACAAATTTATGGAATTTGAAACAAAATAATTAGTTTTTAACAAAACAATAACATTTTTAATATAAAAGCTG
Organism: Acraspis erinacei; assembly: GCA_035041075.1. NCBI lineage: Eukaryota > Metazoa > Arthropoda > Insecta > Hymenoptera > Cynipidae > Acraspis > Acraspis erinacei. The sequence continues at coordinate 42,673,207 of JAWWLR010000092.1, read as the reverse complement.
AATTTTAAGCGAAATTATAGTAGTCGATTTTTCAAGAAAAAATATGAACTTATACCCAAAAATAGTTAAATCATTAACCAAACAGATTAGGTTTTTATCAAAATAAATCATTTTCTACATGAAATTTTCAACAGAAGAATAAAACTTTAAATCAAGCAGTTAAATCTTAACTAAAGAAGATAAATTTCTGAATTAAAAAACGTTTTTAACAAAAAGATCAATCTTGAACCAAGAAGATGAATTTTCTGCTAAAAAAAGTAAGTATTAAAAAAATACATGAATTTTTATGATAGTTGTGGAATTTGCAGCCATCTAAAAAGCGACTGAAAACAGATAGATTTTTTACCTGCAATATTGTTTTAATTCATAACATTATAGGAAAAATATATCTGGTTTTTTGCAAAACAGCGTAGAACGTCTCTTACGAAGGACAGTTTTTGAATAACACTCGGCAATTTCTATTCATGAAAATTCATGGCAGGCAGGCAATACAAGCAATCATTGATCTTGAGAATTTGATAGCCCTGATGAGAAATTTTTTTGATCAGTTTAAAAAATGATTGCAGGTTATTTTAGTCAAATTTCGGGATGAAATTGATCAACTAACATTTCTTGTGATCCATATTTTTCCTCTTTTGTTTCAAATTCATTCATTTTCTTGAAGTTGCTTTCTCTTTACTCAGATTTAATTTCTCCTTTTTCCAATTTCAACCTCTTCATCAAACTTGAGCATCTTTCAAATTCTCTCTTCTTTTCAAGTTCAACCTTTCTTTCCTTACAATATTCCTTTTTGTTCTTTCCGCTACAAGACAGTTAGATTGAAACACTTAACGTCAAGTTAAGGTGAAGTGATTCGATTCTTTTTCAGATTTCGCAGCTTCCTAAACGAAATTAAATGTTTGATCTTGTGAGAGCAAGCTTCAATTAGAAATCTGCTGTAATCGTGTTTTTCTTTGGAGGGGAGCTTCTCCACAGCTTCGAGGGCCGAAAGTTTTCTCGTCATGTGGACAGAAGTTTTCTTGATAAGGGTCTGGAAAATTCTCGACAAAGGCGCCAGCGATGAAGACGTCCGCACAAAATCCGCACACTCTTCTATGGAAAGCCCTGAACCAATCGGAATTCCTACTCAATATTTATTGTTCTGACCTACATACCAAAAACGGGGATCAATTTTCGAGAAAAATTCTGGCAATTTATCTCTAGCTTATTATTATTATTATTATTATCTAGCTCATTTATATCACTTAAGTACCCTCAAAGAGTCCAGATTTATGATAAATATGTCAACTGTCAAAGTTTCATAGAGATAGAATGTTTGATTAAAAAATAGATATTCAGGGTGGACGCAAAGCTTCATTTTCAAAATTTCCTTACTTTTTTTCTGACCATCGTAGTTGTGTCAATAATCATAAATCTGAAAAAATATATTTTTTAAAATGATTTTAGGAATAGAAATAATATTATTAATGATGTAATTTTAAACAAAAAACATTATTTTTAATGAAAAAACTATGGAACTTAAAAAAAATGTATTTTAAGAATATTTCTTGCAACTGAGTACTTACTTATTATAGTTTCTTACAAATGTTGAAATAATGGATAAATTTTATGAATTGATGGCTTATTTCCTCGACGACAAATTTCGCCACAACTCTGCTGTATCCCAGTTTGAAAGTACATTTTTCTATAGTTGAAATAGTTTAAACAATTTTGTAGGAAAAAGAATTTTTTAAACAAGTAACTATATTTAAAGATTATTAACTTATTTTTAAAATTGAAAGCCGTAAACTTGAAAGCCGTGAAAATTTTTTCATAAAAAAAGCCATTATACGATTAAATTCAACGATCCTTTAAAAATTGGTAATGAGCGATATTAAGAAAAAATTCAATTACAAAAACTACTCTTAAAATAATAATTTTCTCAAGTTTAAGGCTTGTTTAATTAAGACTATGTTTTCCCTTTTATATTACATGACCAGATGTTTGGCACGATTATAAATTTAAATTTTTACATTTTTAATTCGGTGAAATTTATAATAATTCAACGTGACTTTGAATCAATTCAGGATAAATTCATAGAACTTCAAAACAATACAAGTTAAATTTAAAAAAATGCAAATAAACCGAAAAATATTTAAAAAGTTAAAAAAATTAATTGACTTTAGTCAAATTCAAATCAAATAATAAAAGTTTCATAGAATTATTAAAAATTGATAAAGTGTCTAAGAATTTATGGTAAATAAAAAAGATGTTCAAATTTGCCCCTCCCATACTTTAAATTCCCCACTAAACCTACTATGGTTTACTTTAGCTCTCCTCTTACAATTCCCCTTACTTTTCCTTCTATTCCCTCCTCAACTTACGCTTAGTTTTTTAAATGATTCCAAAAAATTCAAAAGAATTCTACAAAATTCAATGGAATTTAAAAGAATTATGGATAAAATAATGATAATTCAATGTTTTTCCAAATTATTTACAATTAATTTGAAAAAAATATTTGAATATCTCTTTGAATCTTTGATACCATACCAAATCTCTCACTTCTTGTAAATAAATTCTTTCAAATCCATTAAAATATTATAAAATCCTGTTAAATTCAATGTAACATGGTGATAATTTCTGAAATCCTGGAAAATAAGCCTTTTATTTCATTTAAATCGATGGAAATTGCTTTTAACAAATTTAATTTTCCTGAAAGGGCATCAAATCTTTCAATATAAGCTAAAATATTTTAAACTTTTTTAAATCCCTTCAAATTATAGAAATTAATTAGAAATTTCTTTAATTTTCCAAACTTCTGAAAAAGATTTAAAGTTCTTAAAAATGCCACAGATTCTTTTTTAATAACCTAAAACATTTTTAAGTGACGTGCAATTCCTTAATGTAATTTAAAATTTTAGTAAATTTTTTAATTATCCTTAAATCTCTAAAATTCTGGGGAATCACTTCACATTATTGAGGATTAGATATTTCAAAACTCATAAAGTCTTTTTAAATATCTTTATATTTTTTAGAGCTAGAGAAAATTCGTTGGAATTAAAAAAATATATATCCTAAAATCGGATAAAGTTCCGAATAGGTGAACGTGACGATTTCTTTCACACTGCCTATACATATGTATTTTGATGCGCTGATTACGAAAATCATAGTAAAAATTGGCGACTAGGCGATTTTCATGGTGAAATCGCGGAAAAACCATAGAAAAATGTGGTTTTTTGCGTTTATCAC
>JAWWLR010000092.1:42613348-42624688 GCA_035041075.1 Acraspis erinacei | reverse complement strand
AGCCAAGACAAGGCTCGGCTTGAGACAAGTGAACGTCGTTTTAGCCAAGACAAGGCTTGACTTGAGACAAGCAAAGGTTGTCTTACCTCCCATAAACATAAACGTAAGACGAAGGCGTATGTCTTGACTCAGTTTTGAGACGCAGCCAGACATTGATGTCTTGGAGACAAACTCAAGACATCATCAAGTCAAACTCAAGTCGAAGCATTTTTACTCGGGATATCAGGAGGCAAAGAATTCCAGGAGATTAAAATTTTTTAAAGAGATTTAAAAATTTTGTGTATAATTCCTAAAGGTTTCCAGATATTTCTAGTAAATTTAGGAAAATAAAGTAAAATAAATTAAATTCGAAGGATTTATAGGATTTTTAAATATTTCAACCAAACAAAGTTAATTTTGAAACAAATGATATTTAACAAAGTAGTTAAATTCTGAACCAAAGGGTGAACCTTGATTTAAACAATATAAATCATTTCTTTAACTCTTACACGCGCAGTTAAGTTTTCAATTGCAAAATATAGATTTTCAATACTATAATAGTCCAGTTATTTGGTCGGAAGAATTGTACAAATCTGGTAATTTCTGGGCCATTCATTTTTTCCTCTTAAGTACTCTTAAGCACCATGGCATTCCTCTCGAAAATATCTAGATGTCCATTTGTTGTTTTTTATAAACCCATTTTTTAAACAATTAGCGCATTTTTTATTCAGCGTACTGTTGCTACGTGCGTGTAGATATGGATTTCAAAGTTGTGTAATTAATTTAAAAAAAATAAGTCATATAAAAAAAGTTTAAAAAAAAGTTATTAACAAAACTTTGACATCCATATCTACACATACATAGCAATAGATCACTCTACAATAAATGCGCTAATTGTTTAAAAATGGGTTTATAAAAAAAAATGCACATCTAAATATTTTCGAGAGGAATGCAATGGTGCACCTGGTTTTTCGATACGATGCATACTTTGATTATAACCATTGCAGAAAGATAATGAATGGCGTACTTGTTTAAAAAATTGTTTAAAGGAAGATACAAAAAATGTACAACGAAATATTTCGGAGACGAATCCAGAGGTGTTTTTCCTTTTTTCATATGACTCTCATTTTTTTAAAATTAATTACACAACTTTGAACTCCATATCTGTGGAAAACTTCAAAGTCGTAAAAATTAAACTTTTCGGGCTGAAAGTTCAACTGCCTTTTGAAAATTCGTCTTTCTGCTTTAAAAATTTTCATACTGTTTTGAATATGCTAATACCATTTTATTTTGCCTGGATAATATTGATTTTTAATAAATCCCCAGCTATGTGACGCGACGCCTTGATTATCAGATATCGAACAAAATCGAAACTTCGAATCAAAATTTGTGGTTAGTAAGAAATTCGGAGAAATTAAAATATTTTTATACCAAGTTTCAGACACTTATAAAAGTTTCAAAACTAGATCTGACGTCAATCCCACATATTTTCATTTAAATGGACCCTTTCAATCTGTTTTATTTGAAGGCATCAGCTTATTAAAAGTTATTAAAGATATTTAGCGAAGCTTCAGAAAAAGTCAACATTTCAGCAAAGATATTACAAAATATTCAAAAATACTCAAGAAAATTCTGAACATGTTTGACATATCGCATTTTCTCCATAAAAGTTAGATAATTTTGTGTGATGCTCAAAAATTTTAATTTCTAAGTAAAAAATGACAACAGAAGATGTCAATCGATTCTAAAACTCGTTTTCACTCCTAGATTCTTTAAGAATATTGAAAAGTATTATATTCCGGAACATTCCAAAATTTTCAGATAATATTTTTAATAGAAAATTTAGAATTCAAAAGAAAATTTCAGGATGTTTCAAAATTATAAGATTATCTAAAACATTCAGAATCAACAATCAAGAATAATAAAAAATTTTCCAGAATATTCTAGAAAGGTCAAGCACATTTCAGAATTTATAAAGAATTTGAAAAATAAAATAATGTTCAAGAAAATCCTATAACACTCTGAAATATTCTGGAAAAACACTTCTGACTTCCAGAATAATTTAAAACAGTCTCGAACATTCTTATAATATTCTAGAACATTCTTAAAAAATCAAGAACTAAGTTCTAGAATTTCATAAATATAGAACAGAAACATTTTAAATTCGAATACGTCCATGAGTATTAACAAAGGCGTTTTGTATCATTGCCGATAAACTTTCTTTACGAACCAAACACATTTTCCGGTATATTCCACTATTCATTTCAAACTGTCTTGAAACATATTTCAGTATTGCGTTTACGATGAAACTCGTAAATGACTCTTAAGTTACGCAAGATTTATATCTTTTGCCATAAAAAATGCATCGGAATAAATTTTAAGGGAGGATTTTATTCTGAAAAGAATGATTTATTGAAGCTTTTTTTTTCTAGAAATAAAATTGAAGAGATTTTCACAGTAAAAGTAATTTTTTTTTGTAAAGTCGTCTACACTTTGAAATGTTTGATTAATATATAATTTTTGTTGTTGTTAATGTTTAAAAATCCCAAATTACGCTTCACACATTGAGAAATTTTAAACAACCATAAACGCTTGAAGAATGGAAAGTTTTTTATGCCTGTCGATAACGATCACTTCTGATGAAGAAATATTTCACCAAAGCTATAAAAACTTAGGTAGGCCATTTCAACGGACCGCTGACACATTAAAGAAGTGGCTATCGTAAACAGAATTTTATTATTGAAAACAAATTCTGCGATAATGCGAAAATAAGAGGACAGCAATAAGTTTAAAGAGTTTGCTGGTTTTAAAACTTCGATGCGAGCTTTTACTGTAATTTATTCGATAATATTTATAATAAATCAATTTAATCCTTTCCCTTTCATAATTTTCTAATATGTATCAGGGATTAAAGTCCGTCTCTTTTTTTAACTAATCTCCCTTTTTTCCATTAAAATTTTAAAATCTCTTAAATTTTACTTTATAAGAATCATAAAGAGAAATTCAATATATTGAAAAAACGCTTTGAAAGCGGTTTGGATAAACTTGGATTCAAAGTAAAAATCAGTTAAATTCATTTAATAAAAAAAAAACTTAACTTAAATCATTCAATTTCTAAGCCAACAAGACGAATTTTCTAAAAGAAAAATGAACATTAAACCTGAAAATATAAATTTTCTACAAAAAAGTTAACTTTTCATCAAATAGTTGAATTTTCTCCAAAAGAAACGTGTTTTCAACAAATTAGTTGAATGTTCAACCGAAAAAGACCAATTTCCAACAAAAAGATACATTTTTAATCGAAGAGATGAATTTTCAACTGAAATTATGATTCTCCAACCAAGAAATTATTTTTTAACAAATTAAATAAAATTTCACCCACGAAGTTGAATTTTTAATTAACAGGGATCAATAGTTGGAATAATAGTTCAACTTTCAACCGAAAAAGATTTTGCAATCAAGAAACAAATTTTTTTTAAATTAAATAGTAGAATTTTGGAAGTCAAAAAGACAAATTTTCTGCCAAACAGTTGAATTTTCTACACGAAATTATGTGTTTTCTACCGAAACGTTCATTTTTACACAAAAAGTTCAATTTTCTACTTGAATGCTTAATAAAATAGTAGGATATTCAACCAAAAAGAAAGACAATTTTTCAACATTAGAGTTAAATTCTGAAACAAAAACCATTTTTCTGCTAAGAAGAAAAAAATATGTAAGCCAAATGGTTTGATTTTCAAGACAAAAAAATATGTTTCTACAAGGCAGTTGAATTTTCTACCGACGCAGTTAAGTTTTTTATTTAAAAATACGAATTTGGAACAAAATAGGTACATTTCAAACAAAATAGATGAAATTTTACCTACGAATTTGAATTTTCAATAAAATAGTGAAACGTTTAGACAAGCAAGATTTTTCAGTGAAGAAGGAAAAACATTTCATCAAAATTGCTGAATTTTTAAAACAAAAAGACGAATTTTATACCAAATTTTTAAACTTTCATTTTTTTGAATTTCAAGAAAATAGAACTTTAAACCAAAACGGATTTTTCAGCTATTCAGGAACAAAAATTGCAACGAAATTCTTGATTTTAGAGTGAGAAAGATGAAGTTTTTTCAAGACAATTGAATTTGCACCCCGAAATTCTGAATTTTGAGCGAGAAAAGTGAATTTTCCCCGAATAGTGGATTTCCTTACCAAAATATTTGATTTTGGAACCAAAAGGGATGACTGTTTAACAAAGTTGTCGAGTTTTTAATCAAACAATTAAACATTTAACCAATTCCTAGAGTCTTGAACAAAACTGGATGAATTTCGAACAAAAAATTTAACAATAAAGTAGAATGTTAAAAAATTACCTTCCTGCCTTTTCTTATTTTCTCGAAAAATAATTTTTTTTACTTTTATTTTGTCGCACTATAATCGATTTTAAACTGACATTAAACAAGAATTTGTAACATCTGAAAGTTTTCAACTCATAAAAATAGATTACAAATTTTAAGAGTCTGAGGAAACAAAAAAAGAGAACGCAGATTTATCGAACATAATAAATTCTTTGCTTTTCCAGTTATTTCTTACCAGGCTACTCGCACTCGATAATGTAATTATCTCGCGCTATGCGCTCGGTCTTTGTATTTTCCCCACATTTGTGCCCAGACCTTTTAAAATTAAAGATAAACAAATGTAATTTGGTGATTTTTTATTATATTAAATGTATATTATATTTATTTCTGCACCTCGGGCTGCTACTGCTTATTAAGCTTTGCAAAATAAGGTAAACATAATATTTTTCATAATGACTTTAATATTTGCTCCTTATTTTGCAGTCATTTTTATTCTCAGCTACCAAGAAAAATTTATCATTTTAATAAATTTATATTGTCGCAATTAATAATATGCATTGTTATCGTACCATACATATTTTCATTATCTTGTTGTTAAAATTAAAAAAATTGCGCATAATATAAAGAAACCCAATTTTCTTATTAAACTTTTTGATGCAACTTGTGTCGTTTTCCCATAAATTTAATTGGTTAATTTTAAATGTTTTTTGTTACCATTTAAAACAAAAATACGTGTCTTAGCGTAAAGTGGCTCGACGAAAATTTTTAAATGAAAAGTAGGTGACAAATTTTATTAGTCACATTTTGTTTAGCGTATCTCGTGTCGTTTTTCCAAAAAGGTATTCTTTCAGTTTGAATGTATTCTTATCAAAAAAGTTTATTAAAAATTTCTAGATCTTTTTTTAATGCACATTTTTTTCATTTGTGTGTTTTCGCAATTAGCATAATTTTTCCAAAGATTCGATTATTTTATTGTCAATGTTATTTTCCACAATTAAAACAAAATCTACGCATTTTACCTAACAATGATTTAAAACAAATTTTTAGATCTTTTTTGAGGAAAAAAGGTTGCCTCCCTATTTTTTTGGTAGCTTGCGTCGTTTGATTGTACAATTTTTACCTATTCATATTCTGACTTATCTTACATAGTTTGACTGAAAAATGGAATTTTGGATTTTTCATTATTTTTTGTGCCGTCAAAATTTTATTTTTCAATTTGTCGCAAGAATTCCAAAAGTTGTTTTGATAATCTCGTCGAACCTTAAAAAAGTAATTTTTTATTTTCTTGATTTCTTGCATTTTCTTTGATTTTTTTAAAATTTTGTGAGTGCTATAACTTTAGTAATTTTTTTGAATCGAAAAAAAAGTAATTAGAAGAAAATGTTATTATTTTCAGAGACCACGAGTAACCGTACAGATAACTTTTTAATTAAAAACAAGTGGAGTCAACAATTTTCAAAAGGCGATCACTTTTTGAATTTGTATTCAGAATAGCTGGATAATAAAATTGACCTTCAGTGTTCGACACTAAACGAGTATACCGAAGGCCAATCAAATATAGTAATTTTTTCAATAGTAATCGTGTTCACAGACAGACATACAGACATACATCCATGCAGACAGAAGTCATACAGACGGACACATTCGTAAGAACCTGTTTTTCGGATTCAGAGGGTTTCAAAACATAGACATTTGCCCAAGACGGGGGGCGGGGGGTTGAATTTCACACAAATATAAAACCTTCTCCAATAAGAATGTAAAAATGGATGAGTACAACGAAGTAAAATGTATCTACTCATAAAAATATAGTTAGTAAAACGCAAAACATGAGCAGTTTGTGATTCTTTTTCTATAAATTTTTCAATCTTTGATCTTGTTGATTTTCTTCTAGTTTATCTTATTACTCGAAGGTTCTGAAGTATTGAACGGATTTTTTAAAGCTAGCGTAAAAACGTTGTAAGTACAAAAATGACTAGTTCATCTTGTAAAAAAGGACACTGAAGCGCTGTGATCCCTGATATAGTTTTTGGTCTTAAAACATATACTGTCAAGTCTGCAATGGTAATGAGAGTAACAGTATGAGGAAATGTTATTCGCAAAACAAGTTTGAAGAGCATATCAAATTATTTTAAGTCAAACGAAAATACCTTGATCCTTCTTTTCTACAAATTTACATGAAATTAGAATAGGGGTTCTCCAGTTTCAACTTCAACTGTCAACTCTGAAAGATAAACTATATTCGTTTATAAATTTAAATGCAAATATTTTCTAATTGGTATAGTTGTTTTTTTTCATATGCACAGAACTTGGATTTAATGAAGGGTGTTGGTCAAACGAGTTTGAAAATAGCCGGTTTGCTCTGAAATTGGTCTAAGTCCAAGGCCCCAATTTTTACGATGCTTGAATATATATATATATATATATATATATATATATATATAAAATTTAAATTTATTAAGATAAAATTAATTTCCGAGGAAGCAGACGAAAATGTAGAAAGAGATGATCGATAGGAGAAGTGAATATTCTAAGACCCAATATTCTAAGACATTATTCTTCCTTGTACAAAATTTCTAAATCTAGCGTGCACATTTTATATACGAATTATAAATGCACACATAATTTCAACATTTCTTTATGCAAAAGATAGCTTATTTTTGTATTTTTAGATCAATCATTGTTTCTGCAAGGGAATTTTGCTATAGTAAATAAGAAAAATAAGTATCAGCACACAAGGGAAAGGCCTGAGGGTTGAAATTTAAATCAAGGTCACGTTAGCATAATTCGAAAGATTATGAAATTTTGTTCGATACGTGTCATGGCTTTTTTTTATGCAGAGTCCAGTTTTGAAAATAATCATTTTCGAAATGTACGGCTACCGTCACTGATTCACTAGTATCAGTCTCGCGGCACGCCTGTCACTCAGCAGCGCTGACCTGATGATAGCCTGACTACTAGCGACTCCGCTGCGGTTACTCTTGGTAATACGAGGGTAGCGAAGTCGCAAGCATACACGCTTTCACCAGGCTTGATACTAGGCAATCAGTGAAGGTAGCCGCAATTTTTAAAGATTAATATTTTCAAAACTGGGCTCCAATTACAAAAAAGCCGTGACACATTTCGAACGAAATTCGATAATCTTTCGAATAATTGTGAGCACGCGACGTCGGCTTGAATGAATTTCTTGGAACTCTAAGAAAATGGTTCATCATTTGAATAATGCAGCTGGGCGATTCCATCTTGGACAACTGTCAGAGATTTATGTTCTCTGTGGTTATTTGTGAGTCTTGTGGTTTTTATGACGTCGCTTAATCGCGAGAATGGTGACTGTCTGGATTGTGTCCTCTAGAATGCCAAATTAAAAGGACTTAGAAGTGATGGAGGAGGATTATGTGTTCAGGATTGGATTATAATGTTTTGCTACTGAACTGTGCTTTGTTTGGCTGGGGTGAATTTGAAGCTAACCCGTTGAACCCCAAGCTTTGGATTTGATCAGGTATGGAGATTTAATCAAGTGGAATTAGTCGCGTCGGGACCCTATTAACATCCGACAATGGTCGAATGCCCTACTGCTGCTGGATGGTGAAAGACAGGTCAGTAAAAATATACAAGTGCAAGATGCATAGAGTTTTTTTGGCGGTAAAAACCGAAAGGGGATGCCTCTTTAGAGGTAAAACCATGGCCGAATTCAACTCAATTTGAATTCATTATCCTGTTTGTTGTCCGCAACGTTCGAGCAAATAGCGCATGCTCCTCAAATTCCCGCTGACAACCCAAAGCTTAACCTATTATCGTATGGTTCTTCCCGCCAATCGCTTAATTCCCTCCTCGTACCCTGATTTCCTCTCAATGTCTTTAGATATCCCGGTTACTGTTGACTACTTTTTTCACTGTTTGCAAATAAACCCAAGCTGGGGCTTAGCTTGGGCAGTTGTAGGGGACTTTCAATTAATCGGAGGTAGGCATTAGTGGAGATCGGGGCACTTGTATGAATGTGCATACGCCCCTGCTCGCTCACAGATCGTGTGTTGAGCTTGCGTAACGTCTAGGATATTGTGCGATATATATAAAGACTTGCAATACTGATATCTTTCGGTTCCTTTTACTAAAATTTGCGCGGGCATCCATGGTAGGGAGCCTACGCGTAGATTTGTATTTTTAATTGCAATTGATTGTAACATTATTATTTACTACAATTCTATTATTTATTGTGATTTTATTATTTATTATGCAATGTGAGTTTATTATTTATTGCAATTTATGATTTGTGCCAATTATGAAGGATATATAGCATGTTAGTCCTTATCATCTGATCCTGAAAGATGGGCGGATATCCATGTAAATTAGGATCACAGCTGCTCGCTATGAGGGTCAGTTTTGCACACGACAGGAGACATGGGGCCATTGAGCAGGTGTGATTCAGCATATTGCAATTACAGCCTATTTAGTTCTAATTAGACCTCTTTTCTCAAATTTTCTCCACCGACCTCGGCGCTATGCCTCGTCAAAACGGGGTTCAGCATGGGGCCCTCGGACGTTGTGGAAGCCCGGGATCTAGGGAATTTAGGAGCAACACCGGAACGCGTAGGGGAAGCTCGGACAGAAGTGCGAGTAGCCGGGGATCTTGAACTCCTTCTCCTGAAGAAGGGCTCCAGGAGCGGCGTACCGAGGTAATAAGTCAGAGCCAGATGGCTCATGAAATAAAGAACTCCATGAAGGATGTTTGGCTCAGTGATCAGGGTCGTGGGCCAGTCAGGGATGAATCTAATCCTGTGCAGTCCTTTCATGTAGCACAAGGGTCTACTTATGGAACCAACCAAGGGAGTGTTAGGGGCTCGCAGGAAGCTTTATCTGAATACTCCCTCCAGTGGACCAGGCCGGGTAGTTCCCTGCTTCTGCTCTATTCGGAGTCACCCCCCCCGGCCCCACCCTACATCGTGTTACTCGAGAGCACAGTGGTGGATAAGAACGTGGGGAGGTATGATCTCTTTGAACTCTCGGATAGGGTTTATAGTGTCCTTTCTAGCCCCTGCCAGATCTTTAGAAATGGGCAAAACAGGGTTAAAATCTTATTTGCATCTGGGTCGGAGGTGAACATTTTAGTTCTCTCTCCACAATTAAAAGGAATGGGCTACAACATCTACATGCCTCCCGCCTTATTATTCAAAAAGTCCTTCGCCAACGAGGTTCCCACGCGATACTCAATCCAGAAGATTGTCCGGAGAATTTCGCCGGGTCTTTTTGCCAGAGGTACAGACACCCCTCAGATCAATGTAGGGCTCCTCGCCCTATCTGTGAGTTCTGTGTAGCATTCCACAAGACGTAGAGCTGCCAGAAAAGACTTAGGCCAGCCCTTTTCTCCAACTATCGTGGCTAACACCTGGCTTCATCTCATGATTGTTCTGTCTACAAGTACGAATTCGAGGGTATGAGGTTCCGATTTTGGATAACTGTGGCTATAATCAAGCGGAAAAAGGGTTAGATGAGGTGGGCATCTATCGCCCTAGAGTCACGGGGACTTTCGTCGTGTTCCCCTGAATTCTCTTCCTCCGGTCCTATTTCCTCTACTCAGCGGGAAGTAACTCAGGCATACGCTAGCAATCGCCCCCTAGTGTCTCGTCACCAGTTCTGGATCTCTCTCGCCACTACCAAAGCCCGTTCAAGGAATCGGTTGATGTCCCTGTCCAAATAAATAATCGGAACTTCAAACAGACTGGGGCGGCTCCGTTGGGATTGGAACATAATAGGCCTTTCAATCCTGATAAAAAATCTTCCGATGGCACTGACTCTGATTTCCACGGCTCTGAGAATCAGCAATGATACCCACATCTTTCGATGGTTGCATATATTTACCTCTGCTAAAATACTTTAAATTGGCCCTATTCTCTAAATTGAGGTTAAATGGAATGCGTAGGAAGGATAGGTGTGGCCTCATAAATCTTAAAGGATTTCTCAATCCGTTAAAGATAAATCTTAAAACAGAGGAAGGAGGATAGTTTCTTTGTTGTTATTAATAAGCTTTCGTTTTGTCTGCTACTTTTTTCAGGTTAAATAGAATCAGGGAGTGAATACGTGCGGAACTGGCTTATAATTTTAGCTCATTCGTTGTTGAATTTTCTTTGATTATAAATATCAAGGTCTACTTTGAACAGTCAGTTTATATTAACGAGACCTATGGGATAGATGGATTTGTCAAAGGGGAACAATAGCTGGTCTTTGGGAGCCCCTTATATTAAAATTAGAGATTTAATGTCAAATTTCTTCTAGACTTTTGCTGTTTGTAATTTAGCTTTTACCCCTCTTTTTCTAAGATGTAGTGGAATTGATTGAATGTTCTAGTTTTCTTTTAATGACTTTCGGTTACTTAAATGTCTAAGTCTATTTTATCAGTCAATTTAGACTAATGAGACCTACGGGATAGATGGATCAGTCAGAGTGGAACAATTACTGGTTTCTGGTAGTCTCTTATATAAAAATTAGATATTTAATGTTAAATTTATACTAAACTTTTTTTGTTTTTAATTTAGCTTTTACTCTTTTTATCAATCTGGGATATTCAACAAACTTTTAGATTGAGTGGAATTGATTTAAAATTCTAATTTTTTTTACTGGCTTTTTTTACTTAAATATGAAAGTCTATTTGGAGTAGTAAATTCAGATTAATGAGATTTACGGGACAGATGGATCTGTCTAAGAGGAACAATTTAACTTTTACTCTTCTCACCAATCTCGGATATTCCACAAACTTTTGGGATAGAGTGGAATTGATTTAAAATCACAATTTACTTTTACTGACTTTCTGTTACTTAAATTTTAAAGTCTCTTAAATTAAAATTAGGTATTTATTCTACATTTTTGCAGTTGTTAATTTAGCCTTTAAAATTCAGTTCAGATTGAAATCGCAATGCACACAGTGTTGCGGGTAGGAGGGGAGAGATTGAATCCCTGCTTTTCAAAAATTATCTTGACCTTCTGTGTATCACAGAGACTTGGCTGTCCCAGGAGTTCTTATACTTAT
>JAWWLR010000092.1:42560830-42577189 GCA_035041075.1 Acraspis erinacei | reverse complement strand
AATGAGGTTAAATGAGCGTAGTGAAATTAGAGAGAATGAGGGGAAGTAGAAAAAAAGGTCAAGATCAAGACCTTACGTTATAGAAAAATACCTAATAGAGTTTTTCAAAATGATGATCATAATCATTTACATTTTAAGTAAGAAATAACGTGCGAGATGAAGAGACAATAATGAGCGAAATTCAAGGTGGTGAAAGCACTAGTGTTCTGAGAAGGGGCCGGTGGGACTCACTGGCACCCAACAGCCAGATAGTTTTGGGTGAAATATAATGATCTTGAAGGTTTTTGTAATCTTTCGAATTAAAAATAATTTGCGTATATCGTAAAATTCACTACTTTCAGACGTAAATCCCAGTGCTTTCCTACTAACTACAACAAATCATTATTGATAAGCAATTGAATTAGACAAATCATTATTTGTGTAATTTTGAAATATTGGAAAAGAAAATAGTCTAAATTTTATAAGATTTTTTATTATATTATATAATATTTATTTTATTTATTAATTTAAATTCATTTCGGACTTGCAAATATTTGAATAAACAAATTATATGTTTTAATAAACTTCTTAAAAAGCAGGGTAGGTAAAATTAATAAAATAATACCTTAGTTATAGAATGAAGCGGTTTTTTATAAATATATCAACTTTTAGTGAAAGTTAAGTATCAAACCTACATATGCTTTCACCGCAACAAGAAATTAATTTAAAAAATTTAATAGAAAATAACACAGGCCTACAGAAGAAAGAAGTTGTCTGAACTGTGTACGAGACTTGTGTATCCTTATGTATTTTGAGCCGCTGAATCCGAATCCGACCTAGGAATTGAAATTTAACTGTACAATTTTCCCCTAGCCTAGGGGAAAAGTAAAAGTGTAGGGAATTCTGGAATCAGCGAAGGTGATAATTTTAAAAGCAGACTGTCTGTACTTTGCAGCTAATAAATGCACTTTTAGGTATTTTGAGCTGCTGAAACCAAATCCTACTTCAAAAAATCCCCTAGACGGAAGATTTTTCTCCTAGCCTAGGTGCAAAACTTAAAATCAAGAGAATTCTGGTTCCTGCTTATATGTCATATTTGTATGATGGCAAGGTGATGCAGTCCTTTATGTTTATTGAATAGCCGAATTCAAATTTGACCTCAAAATCAATTTACAGGGCATCGTATTTCCTCTAGCCTAGTGGAAATAGCAGGAATGTTAGAAAAAGTTACATTTTTAAGCAGGGTATGTTCATATACACTAAGGTTGATTAAATTTTATGAGTGAATATAAATTCTTCATGTGTCTCTTGTTGCCTAGTACAAGCGTAGCCTCCAAACGTCTATATGGAGCTTCTCTTTTCCCCTAGTCTAGGTGAAAAAGTGGAAAATCAAAAAGTAGCCTTAGGTTTTATACAAACTACATTTACTTACATACCTTCAGCCTTTCATGCGTATAAATATAACCTCCGTAATTATAACCTGATATTTCTCCTAATTTCCCACTATTTCCCGTAGGCTAGGGAACAATTGTAGCACTGGAAAGTTAACCTATGTCAGTTTTCAAACCTGCACCATGAAATATGAAAAGATTTTGTATCTATTCATTGTCTTTTGTGCACATAAATGTTTTCTGCGTAAAACCCTTAGCTTCTTTTTAATTTTCCACTTTTTCCCCTAGGCTTTGGGAAATATGACGCCCTGTAGATTTATTTTGAGGTCAAATTTGAATTCGGCTACTCAATAAACATAAGGCTAGGGAAAAAGTCTCACGCCTAGGGGAATTTTTGAAGTCGCATTTGGTTTCAGCGGCTCAAAATACATAAAAGTGCATTTATTGGCTGCAAATTATAGACATTCAGCTTTTACAATGATCACCTTCGCAGATTTCAGAATTCACTAGATTTTTCACATTTTCCCTAGGCTAGCAGAAAATTTTACAGTAAAATCTCAAGTCTGAGATCGGATTCGGATTCAGTGGGTCAAAATACATTAGGATATACTAGTCTCGAGCACATTTCAGACAACTTTTTTTGGACCTTTGTAATTAATTTTATATGCAATTATATAAAAATTTATTATGCATGTTAGTATTTGCATAAAAGTTTTTCTGTTCTACTATTCTACGTTCATGACATGCAGCTTTCTTCTTTATAATTTATATATATATATATATATATATATATATATATTTATTATTATTATTATTATAAGTTATTTCAAGTTCAAAACATGAACCTGGTTAAAAATTATTTATAAAATCGATAAAATATTTTAATGTTTATTTTAACTAATTTTAGAAAAGAACTCGAGGTGAACTTTTAAAACAAAAATAGTTCGGGTTTTCTTTATTTCACAAAAACCATTTTGAGTTCAATTTTTACTTACTTCAATGTCTTTAAAGGAATTATATAAGCCCTGCAGCATTATGATTAAATAATATTTGCAATTTTTACCTAAAGTGAGAGAGAAAAACATGGAACTCTAAAAATTTTAGTTAAATAAACAATGAAAATTGTGAAACATTTATTTCAAAAGTTCACCTCGAGTTCTTTTCAAAAACTATTTATAATTAAAAATAAAATATTATCCTCGATTTTATAAAAAAAAATTTAACAGTGTTTATTTTTTGACTTGAAATAACTTTAGTTCATGTTTAATTTTAAAACAAGTATAGTGAAAATTTCCTTTTTGTCTTAGATCTTAAGCTAACTTTCATGAAAATAGTTATGCCGGAAAGCAAATTTTCAAATGAATTTATTAAAATTAATTAAACCTGTTTACCATGTGTAATTTTATTTGAGATATCATTTTTTTTAAATAATCTAAGTACAAAGACTTTGCTATGGATTATATTAAGCAATGCACATTATTCACAATTAATATTAACAATAAAGTAATATTTTTAAAAAGAGAAAAAATTTACATACAAAAATATATGCCAATAAACTTTATATGTAACACTTAGCGTTGCCACGAAACTTCCATCATGTACCCTATTTGCCATTATTTAACAATATTTGGATTATTTTGGGCTTTGAAAAAATGAATTTTGTTAAGCTTTGTCCTGCTCCAGATTACCTTTATGTCTCGTTTAACAATCAAAACAGAAGCACTTCACCATTTTTTGTTCCAAATTTAAACACTGAGGATATTTTGGAGAAACTACAAATAGATGCAGATTTTTATATTTAAAAGCAGTTTTATCAGTTTTCTTTTGCTTAGAAGATAGAAAGTGTCGCAAAACTCCCTCAAAATACTCAAAGATTCTTTAACACTGACCAGGCACCCACCATTTGAACTTCTGCCTTATCATTCCTCAAGATCAAGACATAATCTAATAGGACAATACCTAATTGAGTTTTCCAAAATCATATCTATAATAATTTCTATTTTAAGTAAGAAGTAAGGCGCGAGCCGTGAAAAATGCTAACAAGAGGAATTTGATCACTGGTTTCGTAACAAGTAGTCAATGAGTCCCGCAAGTCGTACATAGACATACAATTGAACACTTGAACAATGCCAACAATGATGAGCGAGATGGAAGGTGGTGAAAGCAGTAGTATTCTGAGGAGGGTCCTGTGGGAGTCATTGTGGTGCCCACCATGTAAACTTCTCATGAAAGTGCAGGGGAGGTCAACGATTCGCGAGCTGTTTCTCCTCATCAATCATGGTATTTACGTTCCAGGGTACTTGAGGTTCTGGCACACAATGCGAAAGCTCGACGAAGGAAGAAGACTGAGTTGCGCACTGTCAGCAGAAGCCCCATAGAGCAGCCACGGCTTTTCTAGCCTGCTTCAAACAACTAGCCAACACTCAACTCTGGCTTATGATAATGGACCCTTGAATAAAAAGCTTTTCTCAAGGCATCATTATTGTGTGTATCACGGATAAAGTGCTTGATATTCTGATCCAGAGTTTTGCACTACAAGAGATTTGCCTAAGCCGATTTGGATTTAATAATCCAAAAGGGAAAATTATAATCATCAATTACGGTTTTAAACTGAACAGTTTATTTTATCAAGATTAATTGATCTTTTATTTCGGAAAACAGAATTCGATAAATCATCATGTGCATTCTACTAAATTGATGATTTCGATTAAGAATGCAGCTTGTGATTTTCAACCAGATAGATGGTTGATGCAAAACTTCACCTTCAAAATTTGCTGGTTTTTCATGACTAATTTTTAATTTTTGCTGATAATTGATATTCAAAGAGCATAATTTTTATCTTATAACATTCTTTAAGCAGGAGTGACTACCAAAAATAGACCATTTTGGATGAAGAAATTGAATATAGCCAGTTTCAAATTATCAGCTCATTTTAAAGAATTATAAATTAATATCAAGCATTACATGACAGTTCAAAAAAATTAATTCCTGCTATTTCGAACCAACAATGATCAATCGTAAATTTTAAAAGCACCCTGTAATATTTAAAATACTTTAGAGACCAGTCAAATTCTTTAAGTCTATTAAAAGTTCCTGGCATTCTTTTAAAATATGCGAAAATACTTTAAATCCTTTGAAAGCTTTTCAAATCTCGTGAAACATATTAAAATAAAAACATATTAAACATATTGGTTTTGAAAGTTCCTTCGAATTTTTAAAAACATGGGGAACTAGTACGAGGCGGATGAAAATACGAACTGAATAATGTGAAAAATTAACTGGATTTTGAAGCAAAAGTTCTTTAGTGTTTTTTATAAGTATCAATATTTAAAAAAAGTTTTATAATCAGCCTTTTTCTCCAATTAGTTGCTATTTTTGAATTCGAAAAATTGGTTTTTGTCATAGTTATGAATACTTTTTTCGCTAACATTTTTACCAACAAATGTAAACAAAAAAAAACAAATGTAAAAATATTCATTGTTTTTTTAGAACTCTTAAAATTTATTTAATCTGTTAAAAAACAATTAATGCTTGATTGAAAATGGATTCTTTTGAGTAAAAACTGCAACTGTTTGGTTGAAAATTAATCTTGCTTGGCTAAGGATTAAATTTTTTTGTTTGAAAATTCGTCTTCTTTGGTTTAATGTAACTTTCCATTTAAAATTAAAATCTTATTTTCTTGTAATATTACCGGGTACAAGTCTTGTTTAAAATTAATTTTTTTTTCGATTTTACTTCTTTCACTCATGCCTTCATCATTCATTTCAATAACACATATATTCCTCATTTTAGTTGAAAATTTATATTTCCGGGTTGAAAATGCAACTGTTTTGTGGAAAATTCCGCCGGTATAGTAGAACATTGGTCTTTTTGGCTTGAAAATTAAACAACTCGGAAGAAAGTTCCTATTTTTGGTTGAAACTTAAACAACTTTGGTACAGAATTACACTTCTTCGTTATAACATTTAAATATTTATTCGAAAATTTATCTATTTTGTCAGAATTTTTTTTCATAATTTTTTCCCTTGAAATGTAGCTACTCTACTGCCGGTACACAATTTTTGCTTCATAATTTGAAAATTAACCTATTTGGTAGAATATTATTTTTGTCGTCGTTAAAAATTCATTTAATTGTGTAGAAAGTTAACCTTTTTTGATAAAAATGCATCATTTTGGATGAGAACTCATTTTTTTTAATTCGTCTTTTCCTAGTGGCATTAAAATGGCTGAAATTAGGTTTTTGTTGAAATTTAGTTTTTTAAACTTCAAATTTAAGTATTCCATATTAGGTTGAAAATTTTTATTTTTTTGTCGGTATAAACTCCGACTTTGTTTTAATTTTTATTTTCTAGTTTCAAAAATTAATTATTTTCTGAACAATTCATCTATTTGAGTAGAAAATTAATCTATTTGGTTGAGGATTCGACTCTTTTGTTCAAAATTGGTCTTTTTGCGTTACATTCAACTTGTTGATATATTTTTTTTGCTTATAATTGGTTTAATTTAACTGCAAAGAGTGACGCCAAATTTCGCCTATTTTTTGGACCTCTCGAGCTACCTGGGGGAAAAAAAATGTTACAGGTATCAAATTACTCGTTATTGAAAACCAAAATGAGCATCGCTTTTTGTTTTTTAAAAATTTCAAAAAATTACACCTATTTAGGGATTGAGAAGATTTAAAAAAATTAAAAAATTGGGAATACCACTAATTATAAAACAATTTTTGATTCTATTTTTACTATAAATTAAACTTGACAAAAGTAAAATCACGTATTTTTTCACCAGGTCGTTAGCGAGGTTCAAAAAATAGGCGAAAAAACAGCCCGTTTTGGCGTCACTCTTCAACTGTTCCATTATTTCTTTAGAAATTAATTAATTTAGGTTAAAAACTGAACTATTTGATTAAAAATTAAAATGGTTGTTGAAAGTTTGATTATTTTATGAAAAAATAACTATTGTGTTGAAGTAATCTTTCTTTGGTTGAAAATTCAACTATTTTGTTGATAGTTCGTTACATTTTTTTTTAAACTTTTTTTTTTAATTAGAAATTTAAATATTTGTTGAAAAATGATGCATCATGTTGCAAATTATTCCTTTGTTTGAAAATGCATCATTATACGTTAGAAATTCAACTAATTGGTAAAGAATGTAACTACATGACTTGTTGAAAAGTTAATTATTCAAAACAAATTTAAGTATTATGTCCAAATAATTTTATTTTTGTCTGAAAATTCAACTATTTTGTTGAACATTGGTTTCATTTTTGTTGGAATTTTTATTTTATTTTGATATTCAAGTATTTCGTTGAACAATCATGAATTATGTTGGCAAGTCTTCTTTTTTGGAAAATTAATCTTCTTAGTTAAAAATTCATCAGCGTATGTTAACAATTAAACTACTTCGTAAATAATTCTATTAATTTGTTGAAAAGTTAATTATTTAATTCAAAATGTTACTTCTTCTGACTTTGAATTCAACTAGTTTATAATTGGTTTTTGTCAATGTTGCAAATTAGTTTGTTTTTTTACTTTAAAGTCATTTTTTTAGATCAAAGTTCAACTGTTTGGTTAAAAGTTTATGTATTTTGTTCAACAATCGTCCTTTTCTTGAAAACCCACTGGTTTTGTTAAGAAATTCAATATTGTGCTGATCTCACCTTTTTTTGTTGAAAAGTCCGTTCTTTCGGCTAGAAAAATCTTATCTATCAAAATTTAAGCTTTTCGAGTTTTACATAATATTTAAAGCATCTTCGAGGTATAAAATCGATAATCCTGAGTAGCATTACTCCATCGAGTGGACATATTGATCTAAGTGAGAAAATAAGCCTTGCATAAAGAGGGTTCGACGTGGAAATAATTATGGACCTTAGTGGCTGTTTGTAGGAACATTTCTATGTGGTATACGACCCTCTTAGAATCCTAGCAGCCTCTGCAACCCCTTCAATCCCCATCTCGACTTGGAACGACAAGGCAGACTGGTGGTGGGTTTTTGCGATCCCAGAACAAAAACTCCTGTTCCGCAGGATGCAAGCCCAACTCGAGGTTGCCTAATTACTTGTGCTGGCATTACAGGTGCACGATACCAGCTGTAAAACAAGGGCAGGTATACATGGATATTCTACTTGGCTAATTGAGTGGGAACAGGCTGTCACGCCGGAGACGCATGTACTCCCGCAAAACATGCTACATTTCTGGAACCCTAAACGGCTAAATTTTCATGCATTCCTATAAATTCTTGAAATATGAAGGGGAAAAGTTAAATAACCTGTTTAGCTTTCGTGTAAATTATTTTTTTTTTAATTATTATTTCAAGGAATCTGTATTATCATCAGAAGTGGTTAGTATCGATCAGTGTAGGTGTCTTTCCACAATCTGTGAAAATATAATTCAAAACTATCGATCAAGTTAAATCTTCCAATGAGAGAAAATATCTAAATTCATTCTTTCCTCGATGGAAAATAATTTTCTTTTTATGTTTTAAATTAAAATATTCTGAAAAAGATTCACTCACTAGCTCCACTGAGAATCGAACCAGAGAACTTTCTATTGCCGCTCGGTTGCTTTTCCAATTAAGCTATTGGAGAGATCAAAAGAAAAATAATTTTTCAGAAATATACACTATCTCAAGCCAGTTGTTAAATTTTATGATACGAGTAATTTAAAGAAATCTGAATTCTCTTAAGAGGTAGTTACTATTAACGATAAAAGATATACCTTTCAATTACTCGTATCATCAAAAATGTAACATCTGGCTTGAGATAGGGTATTGTTCTGAAAAAGGATTCTTTTTTATCTCTATAATAGTTTAATTGGAAAAGCACCAGACAAACAATCGGAAGTTCTGTGGTTCGATTCCCAGTGAAGCGAAAAGAAAAGATCTTTTTTCAGAAAATTTTAATTATTATTATTGTTATCCATAATGTACACGTAGTCGCAGCTAATACTTCTCTTTCGCAGTATAAAATTGGTTTGCAGAGACACACCTGTTTTTTATTCCTATTTTCAGGTTTTCGTAGCCCTGGAAAAAAACTCTTTGAATTTCTGTAGGGTGAACGTCCGTCTCTCGTACTTTTTTCCTTGGAAAAGAAGTGAGGATAAATGAGAAGAGGGGAAGTAGAGGAAACGAGGTTGGGGAAGTAGGAGAAGTAAGGGGAAATTAGGAGAAGGAAAGTAGGAGAAACAAGGGGAATTCCGAAGAAGGGAGAATTCCGAATTCGGAGAATCCCGAAATTTTTTTCAGGAACTGAGAATGTTCGCATAATATTAATTTAAACTATGTTGTTAATTTAATTAATGTTATTAATTAAATATCTCAAAAACCATCCCCAAACCTTCTATGGAGTCTTCCTTAAAATGCGAACATTTAACTACTTCCAGGAACCTTCCTCTAATATTTTTCGGAATCCTCCGAACCTATCATTGAAATGTTCTAGAAATGCTTAGAAAAGCTTTTGTGCTATTCGGTGTAGGGAATTAAAGAAAGTGAGATGAAATGTTGAGAGGGGAAATAATGGAAATGTAGAAATAATAATAATGGAAATAATAATTCGAAATGTGGGAGAGGATGCTCATCAGAGGTGTGGGGAGGATTATCAGGATAGTGCGGGTGAGTAGTGTGAGGAAGTGTTTGAAGGGGAAGGGAAGTATCGGACGGGAATTCTTAGCATGGGAAGTGAGGAGTGGGGAAAATTGAGTGGTTGAAATTTGAACGACTTGATTAACGTTTCGATATGTTAAGAAATCCATTCTCATATCATTTTCAATAAAAGGAATTAAATAACTAAAGTATATTACAATTAAAAATGGTTCATTTCAAACATAAGTAATATTAAACAACCTGAATAACCAACTTGCAAGCTATACAAATGAAGACGTTTTAATGCCAAGGCTTATTAATTTAAATAATTTCACAACAATGTATTTAAAACTGAAAATTAATCATTTTTACAACTTAAAAATGGACAGTTAAAAAATGCAGTGCGTTTAAAATAAACTGAAAATTTGAATTGCTAAAAAATGGTACAATTCCACATTTATATCCTTTAAAATGAAAAATTCACGTCTTTCTAAACTTAAAGTTAAAAATTTTCTTTGTGTTTTCTGAATTAAGTATTTTATTTTTAGAGTAATCATACTTAATTAAATCCTTTGAATATTCTGAATACCTTTAATTCTCTTGATTCTTGAAAATCTCTGAATTCATGAAAATGTCTGTATCCCTAAATTCCCTAAAATATTTAATTTCACTTAATTATCTTGAATAACTTAAATATTCTGAATTTTTTAATGCCTCATAATTCTCTAAATTTCATGATACACTTTAATAATCTGAATTTTCCAAATTCCTAAAAAATTCGAAATTCCTGAAATTCCATGAATTCTCTAAATCCCACAATGCCTTCAATTTATCAGAATCTTCTAAATATTATAGATATTATAAATTCTTTAAAGTCCCTAAATGCTCTAAAATTCTCTGAAATCCCTGAATATGCTGAATTCCTTGAATTCTTGGTTATCCTTCAATATTCTGAATTCCCTGAATCCTGAAAATATTATAAACTCCTGAAACTCCTGAAACTCCTGAAATTCCTGAAATTCCTCGAATTCCTTAAATATTCTGAATTTTCTAAATTACTGCAATTTTCTTAATGCTCTAAAATGCTTGGAATTTCCTATAATTCTAGAATATTTATAATTCTCTCAAATCTCTGAGATTCTTGAATAGTCTAGGTTGTGGAAGTTCTCTAAATCCCCCAAATTTCTTCATAGCTGTTGAATTCTTTAAATTCTCTAAACTTACATCAATTCTTCAATTTCTCGAATTCTTCTAAATTTTTTGCATTATTTTTAAGTCCTTGGATTCGCTTGGTTTAAAAGACTGAAAATCATAAAAACTGAGTATTCCGTCAGTTTGACATCCTACATCTAAAATTTTCTATAAATTGCAGTTGGCTTCATGTTGTAATTTTATCATTTTTAAAGTTTCCAATTTAAATGAATTTAATTTTTAAGGCCTGGAAACTTAAGTTTTCTTACTTGATAAAAAAGGAGGTCAAACATAAATTATACTTTTTTGAATTAAAAGATTTTTGTTACTAAAGAGAAAACTTAGGTTTTTTCTTGAAATAAGGCCGAGTTGAAAAATCACACTTTTAATTATTGTCTGTAAAAATAATCATTCAGTAGGTTTAGAACGACTATCATCTTCTACAACCATCAATAACTCTTTTAATATCAATTTTAAGAACGCTCTTTTCATTACAGTTACGATAAAGTCCTTTATGCTCTTTCTATTGAACGTAAACATTATTAATGACGTGGAAAAATGTTTGATAACCGGGAAATGTACAGAAATTTGTTTTTACTTTTATAGGCCAGCCTGAATTATTTCAGATTTATATCCGCACGGTTACTGCTAACATTTTACAATAAAATTTAATTACAAACATTAATGATTCAACAACTTGGCACTAAATAGTGTTACGAGCTAAAAAGGGTTAGTCTTATGGGAAATTCTATCATGGTAAACACTTCGCAATTTTAAATTGAAATTCTTTAGAATCGATTATACTTTCATATTCCAATATTAAAAATGCAATAAAAATTTCATTATTATTTCGTATTAAAACCGTTCATATTCAGTTTCATATTCTAATAATTTAAGATTTAAATTTTCAAATACATCAAGGTATTTAAATATACTAAATAAATTATTCGATTTCAATTATAAACGTTCTGAATTATCTGGTTCTTAAATTCTTCTAAATATAACAATATAAATTTGGAAGGCTGGATACGTTCACGATTTTCAGTAGACAGGATTTGTAACTAAAAAATTATGAATTAAATGCCTATAGAATAGAAGTAAAACCATAAAAAACTAGACGATTTTAGAAATAGGAATTAAAAACTGAATTTTTTATCTAAAAAGTCTCAAATACTGAAAATTTCAAACTCAACTTAAAAAAGAATTTGGATTTAAAATAGGTAAATTTGTGAAATTTCAATAATTGCAATCTAAACAATATTGTTTTGTATTCTGTTCTTAATTTCACATGTTTTTCACATGTTTTTCAATTTCATGAGTTTTAATTTTGCAATTAAAATTGAAACTGTTGAGCTTTAAGAAGTATAAATTTAAAATTTGCAAACTTTTAATAATAAAACGATTTAAATTTACATAAAATTATTAAAATTTGTAAGGGTTCGAGTATCAAAAAGCTTGAATATCACAATTCTGGGTAATTAAACATTTTTGCAGTTTTAAATTAAGTTTGGATATTTTTAATTTTCAACGTTCTGTAGTATCATTTTTTAAATTTCAAATGCTTCCCATTCAAAATTGCTGAATGGTAAACTTTTTTTTAATAATTCAATTATGAAAATTTTTAATTCAAAATTTTTCCAGTTTTAATGAGTTTTTATAAGAATAAAATGAGGATGTCTAATCAATTTTAATGTTAAATAATAATTTTTCTAGGTAATAACATTTAAAAATGTTAAAATTCCAGGTGCTCTGAAATTCCAAAAATTAAATTTAGTTTTCAATTCCAAATGGTAAAATTGTAATCGATTCGAATTAAAAATTATTTCAATTCCATAGTTTTCAATTTTAATCTCTTTTATTAAAAAATAGTCCAATTTCAATTTATCTACTTTTCCAATTATCCAATTTTCCCAATTCTGATATACAATTATTCAATTTTGCACATTTTGAAATTTTGAGATTTACGAACTTTCGATTTTTTCTCCTAAACTAATTCAAATTCTAGATTATTCAATCGAAAAGTGAAGCGTTTCATTTTGATCGCTTGGAAATAGAATCCGATTTTTAAATTTTGAGAGCTTCATTTAAACGAATGTTCGATTTCAAATACTTTCAATTTCAAATTATGCAATTTGGAATTTTTTTAATTAGAAATAATAAAATTCAATTCAAAATTATTCATTATGTTTTCATGATATTCTTAAGTATATTATATTTAATAATGCATTTTACATTGTTTAAAATTTTAATTTTAGGAAATAAACACCAAACGACATAAATTTATATATAAGCATCGCTGGAGATTTCGACAATAATAATAATAATTAAACTTTAATTCTATGAAGACAATTTGATTCTCTTTCAATTCCTCTGAATCATTGTAATGAGATTGTTAGGTTTCGGAATGCAAAATGGATAATCTCGCTAGTTTGGCTAAAGGTAGCAACGCCAGAGTAAGTGTGTTATGTTAACGAGTAGAGTTCCGGCTGATATTGGTTGCCTACTCTGCTTACGAATTTGGTATCTCGGATGCAATTTTGGTCAAACAATTTTGGCGACCTCGCCCTATTCATTGCTCCTAAAAACAAAGATTCTCTTTGCCCTATTCTCTAAATTCTCAAATTTAAATTTATTGCCTTATTTTAATTTCCAATTATTATTATTTTTGATATTCTCTTTCAATCATATCTAAAAAAAGTGCGTAATATAACTTCTGAAAAATAATGCGATCATTGCTGTTGAAAACCTAATCGGTTTTTAATTACTTGAAGTTATTTTATAACTTAAATCTGAAATTTTTAGCATCGAGTCCACAAATAATTTCTTTTGAATAAGAAAAATCATAAAGAACTTGATTTAAATTGCAAAAAAATTGGCGTTTTTGACATACACTCGGGTGGTCAAATTTCATCTTTCAAATTATTAAAAAAAAAAGAATTTCAGTAATAATATTTATAAAGTATTTGTAATAAAAATGTAGTGAATTTCAATTTTTAGAACTTTTAAATTAAATTTTTCGGTTTTATTAGTGGTTTTACCGAAATTATAAATTTTTAAACCAAACCTATTGGATTTTAAGGGCTTATCATTTTCTAACAAGCTTAGGTTTCGTTATCGCGTTACATTAAGGTTTGTTTTTATCGATAATGAATTATTTCAATAAAGCATCATTATATTTTGAGAAGATTTATAATTCTCGACCGTTTTCTTTTATGTTATATTAATGTTTTTTGTCGGAAATTATTGATATTTTTAATAAGAAATTCATATTTTTCAAAGACAATTTTCAATTTTTCAAGAACTTTAGGCTATTCTAGTGTGCTTCAGTGAAAATGGTTACTTTTGAATAATAAGCATTAAAATTGAATCGAATGATTTTTGTTTAAAACAATAAAATTTATGAACTTTAACAATTTTAAATTTATATGAAAAGATCATTAGATTTCAACAAAAACTATTCCTTTATGGATATTTGCAGGTAAGCCTAGCGTTTAACATTTAAAAAACTGGTATTTTTACATAAAAGTCATTATAAAATCTTTTAAAAATTGCTTTATTCTGAACTTGAGATATAAGTATTTTATTACTCATCAAAAATATTGTCCAGAATATTCTATTCTATTATTTTAAATAAAAAATGCTATGTAATACCAAAAAATTTGTATCAATATAAATTTTATATTTGAATTTCAAAATTGCGTCAGACGAAAATAATAATAATTGCGCTCGTAACGCGCGAGTTTGTTTTCTGGTGCATTTTAAAAGGTAAATAATAAAGTTGATTTTTACGCTCCTTTTTATTAATTGTGCGTTAAATAACAAGAGTAATTAAACAAACAGTAGTTATTATTAACACATAAAAACAACGTACGCAGTTTTATTTGGGCCTTCCAGAAATCTCTTTAGAGTCAAAATTGTTTTCACCGCTGAGCGAACAGGAACAAACATGCATTGTTGGCGGATATAATTGACGCAGCAGGAGGGCCAATCATTATGCGCACTACGTGCAGACTGACACGAATTGGGGCAAACCGAAATCAAGCCAAATCAAACCTTACGAAATGGCAGAGCACACGGGGCGACACAGCCCGAAGGTAATGAGCCAGTCTGATTGTCGTATCGAATTTCACCGGACTCCAATATCTTCAAGACCGCAGTGATCCGTTTGCCGGTTCAATTTCATGGCTACTGATTCTGACCTGTCTCTAATTTACAGCAATCAAACATAGAAAATTACAAAAAAAAATTGTTATGGAGAAAAACTGATTTGCCCACAGGCTTCATGTAAAATGATTTGGGAGAATAAACATTTTTTATCATGGTTCGCAATAGCAAATCGACATCAAGTACTGAAGAAGAAGCAAAAAAAGCTCTACAAAAAGATTATAAATACCCACACGAGAAAAAAAATCTTCTACGCAAAAAGAAATATGAAAAAGAAAAAAATCTTGACAAGAAATTATTATCTGTAACATTAATTATTTTCAACATCAAGATTCATCCAAATTTAGAAAAATTGGCGGCAACTACAAGAAAAGTAGAAAAATATTCTAACTAACAATAGGAGAAAACAAAATCTGCCATTAAAAATTAAATGCAAAAAAGAAAAACATCTTTACCGTGAATTTTCATCTGTTACAGAAGTGATTTCGAACATCAAGATTCGCGGTGGCGAATGGCTGCCAAGTACTAAACAATTACAAAATCATTCAAAGTACCCATAAGATAAATGAAATTGAAATATTTGTTTAACACTTCTGAAAAAATTGTGCATTAAAAATTCCAACTGTTTTATTTTTACCTATGTGTGATTAAGTCAGAGGTTGTTGATTTAAAATAGTCAACTTTGAAAAAAAACATGATGCCAAAAATTAGGTTATGAGACTTAATAAATAATTAAGTAGTTAATTTCATCATCTAATGTTCAATTTACTTGAGACTCGTTAATTACTGATGGAAACATGAGCGTCAAAAGAGGAAGACTTGAAAGTCACCGACCGGCTGCAGTTCTAAATGGGCTGTTTTGAATTAAATATTAGTAGTTGACATTAATTTAGGTACTAAAACTTGAGCTGCATTAATAAAAAATTAAGTTTAGAATTAAAAAAAAAACAGCAACAATAAAAAACAAATTTCTGTATTGCGTTTCCCATAAGTTGACAAAGTTCTTATAGGTTTTTAAATTTTCTTGCATTTTTTGTTTACGAATATTGAGATTCAAAAGTAAAATTTAATTTTATGTTAGGTAAAATCATCGTTTAGGATATCGACGCGCATGCACAAGCGTCAATAAAAATTAAATTTTTCTTTTTAATCTCAAGATACTCAAAAGAAAAACCCCAGCTTTCTTTCTAGATTAGAAAATTGCTTGAAAAAAATCAATTTTTTTTTTGAATAATTATAGGAATTTTTTCAAATTGTTTTTTTCAAATATTTATTCTTTCAACGAAAGCGTACGGCCGACGAAAAGGAGACTCATTATTTATTTTCATAAATAGTAAATAAAAATCTCACTTTTAGACGCCAAAGTTCTTAAATCTTTTTTCTGAGAGAAACGAAATTCCAGAACAAACACAATTAAAATTTAATAATGACTCATTTATGAAAAGTTTCCATTTAAACAAATATAATTCAACTTAAGATGCTTCTGAAAAAATTAATAAATTGTGTAAAATAAAATATAACTTAACAAATTCAGTACAAAGGGATATATATATATATATATATATATATATATATATATAAACTCAGAGGTATAGTTTATTTGTCCTGCCTGTGTTTCATAATAATCTTAACGAATAAATAACAATAAAAGCTGAAATATTTTATCATTTAGAAATAAAACCAATTTTTTCTTTCCTTTTAATTGTTCTTTTGACTTTTTTTATAGAGCAATCAACAATTTCTAGGGCTCATCAAGAACGACTATTTTTACTGGAACATGCTTGATAAAATAAATGGTTTGACCACTGTAAGTAGAAAAGGGTATTGATAATATGCCATTGTTGTAATTTTTCAAACAATTAAGTACAAAACTAAAATAAAAGAATTTCATGCATTTCAATAATTTATTCTGGCATCAAGGTTTGAATCCCTTTTGTCATTGTGGACAATGATATCTTCCCTACAGAATAATTTGAAAGATTGAATGGCCGAAATAGTTGCTAATAATCCAAATCGTTTTTATATTTTGAAAGGTAAAGTTCCGTAGCTAAAGAGAACT
>JAWWLR010000092.1:42526963-42548294 GCA_035041075.1 Acraspis erinacei | reverse complement strand
TGTGATTTCAAAGTTTTATACAGAAATCAAAATTAGCCGGTCTCCTAACAAAAATGTCCCCTAACTAAAAAAAAAAGAAAGATGCAAAAACCAAAAGTGTACAATTGATAAAACGTGTTGTGTTGTGTGTGGTTCATTACAACTCTTTAATTTTTTACTTTTTTTAGGTGAGGCTTCAAGCCGACAATTGTTTATTTATATTTTTAAGGAATTAATTCCTGGGATAATTACTACCTAGGAGGAGGTTCTCTGTGATATTTATGTGTCGTAAATGACCATGCAGATGCTATCGTGTTTCGTGACTCATTATGGGGTATATTAGTACAAATTATGGTTATTGTACAATTGTGTGATGGTCGTACAACCATGTAACATTTGTCATGATGGGGCAATTTAGTATATGGTTATTGTGTAATTATTCTAAGGGCATTTACTATCCATAACTTAGTTCCTGATGTTGCTTGAATAATCTTTTCATAAGCTGTTTTAAGTTTGTTTAAATCTATTTGAATATATTACGATTCTTACACCATCAATTCTGCAAATAAAAACTTACGAACTAGTAACTTTATTTAATGAGAAAAATTATTTCTAAATTTTTCTAAAGATTATCGATAAGAGGCAACATTTAAATGGTAAATTATTTTTAATATAATTAAATAATTATATTCTTACTTTTTGCTACCACATTCAAATTTGTAAACATTTCTACACTTTTAAAGGGAAGAGAGCAATGAAATTATGGAAAAAAACTTAGAATAACTTAATTAGAAAAGTGTGTATACACATTTAAACAAAATTTGGTCGCGGTAACAAGAAACTCACCTGTGCAGGCAATAAGATTTCTTTGCAATTTTTCAATGGTTAGGCTTTATTTTAAAGGATTAATATAATTTTTGAAACATTTAAACATGTGTACAAAAGAATCTGAAAGATTTCAAGGGAATTTTTTTTAGTTTAAAGAACTTTGTAAAAATGTGAAGATAATTTGAGTGAATTAAAAAGTTATTTAGGAATTTTAGAAATTCCATAGAGATTTAAAATACGTCAATATCTTTTAAACTGATTCGAATTTTCCGAAAGCTTCGAAACATTTTCTTGGATCTTTCCAGGAATTTTAGAAATATTATAATAACTTAAATTTGAAAACAAACTGATAATCCTTATTTCCCTGTTCTCAGATCTCAGAATCTAATTTCATCTGGATTTTATGTATTGTATTTTAGATCAACTTCAAACATTTTTGTTATTCATATTAATTACAATGAATGTAAAAATAATGACATTTGAAATATTTCGTGGGATTCCTTAGGATTTTAATAAATCTAAGGGATTTTGAATGCTCTAAATTAGGAATTGTAATGAATTTCCAAGGGTCTTGAAGGATATCAAAAGATTTCTAGGAATCTTCAATAGATTTAAATCAGTTGAAGGAATTTTAATGGCTTTAAAATATTTTAGGACACTTAACAATATTGTTTTAGAATTTCCTAGAATTTAGTGATATGAAAACATTTTATAGGATACATAAGATCTCAGGATGTATGGAAAGATTATATGGGATTTAAATCGTGTGAATATTAAAAAAAACATTAAAATAGAAGCAAAATATTACTTTAAATGTATATAAAATCATTTTCCAATTCAAAATTGAGGTGCATATCTATTATTTTCCATTTTTCATGCAAGTTCATTCGTTCGAAATCACTTTCGTGTGACCGGGTGGTAAGGTTATAAAATAAAAATGCTATCGTTTTAATGACTATTTTTAGTCTGGATTAACCAATGAAGTATTTTACAGGTAAGATGTACATGCTTTGAATAATATTTTCTTCATAAAGTCACTTCCAACATATTCTTATTCTAATAATAAAACAGCGTTAACAGCTAACATATTCAGTTGATTTCATTTTAACACGTATTAAAGTAAAAATAACCGGCAAATAGGATAGTATTGAAAAATTACCCTCTATAAAACCCTTTAATTAAGAAATTTATACCTCTAAGCGCAAGCGCGAAATATTCCAACGACATGATATAGCAAATGTTTTTTATTTTTAGCCACACATCAAAATCGTAAAATATATTACATCTGCAAAATGTATTGATCTACCTAATTTTAAAAAATCAGGACAAGTATTATACATCCGTATTTAATTAAAGTACTCAAATTTTCTTGAATACTTGGCCAGAAGAGAGGAAAACTGCAGAAATGCACCTCATGAGTTCAGCCGGGGTTTCTACCCATCGAATGCACACAATGACCCTCGGCGTGAAACCTCCCGCTCGACATTAGTTAAACCGTAACGAATACACAACCAAGTCATAAACCGGGAGAATATTTAGTACCTAATATATCATAAGAATTATATGAATATTAATTCGGTTATCGATTTCGGAATGAAACTAGTACGGCGAACACATGGAAAATATAATAATTCGCACGGGGAACTTTGAATTCAGTTGGCCAGCTTTTGAACGGAAGGAAGCTGCACTCGAAGCTACATTTGAAAGCATGTCCAATACGTGTCATCGTGTGGTGGATTAATACACAATGCGAGTTGGGAACGTGAAACGGATTGATGCCTGAAATAATTCATTGCCTCTACAAATTTTGGAGGCTATCATTTTAGATAATCTAGCATAAAATTAAAGCGAGAAAGCTAATTAATTCTACCAGCGA
This sequence comes from Acraspis erinacei, assembly GCA_035041075.1. Taxonomy (NCBI): domain Eukaryota; kingdom Metazoa; phylum Arthropoda; class Insecta; order Hymenoptera; family Cynipidae; genus Acraspis; species Acraspis erinacei. The sequence goes on along the minus strand of JAWWLR010000092.1, from coordinate 42,545,611 downwards.
GACAATTACGTAACTTCAAACAACTCTCAGGTAAAAAGTACATTAAATCAATCAAACAATTTTTTTGCAGAAAAGATCATTTACAAAATCATAAGGTTGTAAAAACCATTTCAGGATAGAAGTTAAAGCCAATTATAGGTCATGATAAAAGCATGAATATTGTATGTAGTTTTATTAATTGAAGTAAGTTTAATTGAGTAAAACCTACATATCGAAACAAAAGATGACAATGAACTACTAATGATGATATAAACTCAATGATATGTCGTTAAATAGCGATTTTCACTAGATAATATTTTAGTATTGTCCAATTTGAAATCGAAATAGCGACTAAAATTTCAAGATTGTTCAAACAAACATTAACCCACCTTCCCCACTTCCTAAACGTCCAGAAAGGCATGGAATATACGGTAAAATAACTTTAAAATCAAATTGATTATTTATTTGTAATAATGGCATCAACTAAGTGAAGTGAATAATAATTATGTACTAATATTGGTATAAGTTGATTTAAATTTTCTTTTCTAAATTAAATAAGACTTATGGGTGTCGGTAAAATCGGATTTTGAATTTTTTTCATAGGTACGGCATGGACTCAATATATATTTTTTTCGGAAGGATTTGAAAACGAAAGAAAGTTGCATGTGTGAGTTGCATGTGTGTGTTTTAACTGCATTTGTGATCAGCCACCAGGCTAACTGCCACCTTCGCGCCATGCACTCACTTCTTCCTCCTTGCTGTCACTTTACGTGACACTAGTCACAGTGCAATAAAATGCTATTTTACTGCCGCTCCACGGGAAGGAACAGAGCGCTTATTCTGCGTATTTCAGATCAAGGTTTTCTACTGGATTATAACAAAGTTCTACTTTTATAAGAACATGTTGATGACATTAAACAATTTTATTAAACAATTATTTGTTATTATTAATATTTAATAATTGTTTCATTACGGATACTTATTAATTTTTTTTAAATGTTATTATTATTGGTTAGGCTAATATATATTCTATTCTATTTTTCAAAGAATAGGCTCACTTTTCTACGGATTTAACTAAACATATCTTTCCATTAACTCTTTGCAATTAAACATCACAAATTAACCAGAATTATTAATGATTTAAATAATCTTGATAAAAAAATTTAGAAATTGACTATTTTTCAAAGAGTAGGATAAACTTTCTGACAGAATGAAATCAAAATATCGTTGCGATAATTTTTTGCTATGATACTTTCCAAATTGATAAAAATTATTAATAATTATTTAAACAATTTGTACCAAAAACGAAAATCTCATAGCAAGTAGTCATCGGAAAAACATTCTTCTATTGAAGAGTGATCGACAAGACGTTCTTGGTTGATGTTATACAAAAAATTATACCCATTCGTTCAAACATAACCAAAAGTTTTCTTTGAGGAAAAGCTGAACATTAAATTTATATTTTTTCGAAATTGAAAAACCTTTTCCTTATCAAAAAAACGTCTAAATCGAATGAATGGTGTAAGTTAAAAATGTATATCTTAACAAAAACTTCTTTCGACCCACTTTTACTGATTAGCCTCAAGTGGCAGTAATCTACTACTACCCCTCTCATGACTTCTCATATTTCCTCCCAAACCCTCTACTACTTTTCCTCCCCTCACTTTTCATCACGCTCATTCACCCCAATCCCTACTACCCCACAACACTCCTTATTTTCCGTCCCCTACATATTCACCCTCAACCCCACAAGCCATCCTCTCTTATACTACTACTACTCTTATCACTTCTCCTACATCTCCAGACCTCCCTTTCCCACTTCTACTTCCTAAACCTACTATTCATCCACGCCCCTACTTCTCCTTCACCCTACATCCCTATCATCACCCTACTTACGAAGCCCTTTACTACTTCCCCTCCCTGCAATCCCGATCACCATCCTACTCCAAAAAACTTACTATCCCATAATAAACACTACTTTCAATCGCCCTACAACCGCATGCCTCTACCCTATAACCCCTCTCATCATTCCACTATCTCCTATTACCTCTTTCTTGACTTCTACTACTACGACCTTCACTACTACTTACTCCCTTACCTGCGAAAAAAGCATAACGGACGGGCGGACACCCGACTTAAACTATAAGAATTTCTTCCTAGGCTTAAGAAACCCTAAAAGTTAAAATAATCATCCTTCTCTGTGTTTTCTAATTCCATAAGAAAAATTCGAAAATTTTCGGTTAAAAAAATTAAGACGAAAATTCTCGAAGTGAGTCAATTCTATGGGGAATTACCGAGGAAACTTCTTCCCCTTCTATCTCCTGAATTATTTCGTTCACCTCGATGAACGTGGATAAGAGTATTTTACTAGTTTCAAAGCGACCGCGATGGTAGCTAGAAAATCTTCGGATGTCTATAGAACGAGAAGCTTGCCGGGATTTTCATCCTTTTCTCGACCGAATCCCGTTTCCGCTCTTTTCTTCTTCTCAAGTTCCGGGTAATTAAAAGTTCGGCTCGGCCACGATTCACGCCCGGAAGAGCTAATGCTACCCACTTGCCAAAGCTCCCGTTTCTGTTGCATAGCCGTTTTATTTTTTCGATTTTTTTTTTATTTTCCTTCCTTAGAGCAGTAAACTTTATTTACAATTGTCGACCCACCTTCCTCGAAGAATTCGTAATGATCCTTATTCCAATAACGATTGCAGTCTTGAAAATAATTTGCAGGTTAATGGAAGTTGTGAGAAAAAGGAACCTCGTTATTCAGATTCTGATTTCAATATCTCGGTTATTAATTCATGATATTGAATATCAATCAAATTTCTCAATCTGTTCAAATATAATTCAGCTCTTTGGAAAGTAATTAGAAAAATTCTGAATATTGATTCCACAATCCCGGAAAAGTCAAGAATTTTGTGCGTCCTTGAAAAATGCAATGATTTAAAACCTGCAATAGATACAAATGAAGTGACGATTGCTGTAATTTTTTATTTCTGCAGTGTTCGAGTTGGTTAACCATAACCTTTTAATCCAAAAATTAAAAAACCTTAATATCTCTAACAGTGCTATTAATTGGTTCAAATCTTACTTAAGTAATCGGTTACGATGTATAGCGAACAGTAATGGCGTTCGCTCAGACTGGAATGAGGTGATGAGTGGGTTTCCCCAGGGCTCCATACTTGGCCCCAAAATATTTAATGTGTTCGCATGCGACTTTTCAGCTGTTTTACGCTACTGTAAACATCACCTTTATGCTGATGATAGTAAAATATATCTTTCTGGGTCACTTAGTAAACTTAGGGATCTACTTCAAATGGTGCAGGAAGATATTAATAACGTCTACAACTGGGTGGCATCTAATGTTTTGAAACTCAATTGACAAAAAACATACGCCTTACTAGTTGGATCATACACTCATGATCATTCTAAAGTCTTGGATTCCCTCCCACCTTTGTACTTGAACATTCTTTCTATTGATTTCACTGATTCTGTCAATGATCTTGGTTTGATATTTAACAGGAACCTTTCTTGGAAAGAGCATATTGAACTAATTTAACGTAAAACCTTCAAAACCTTACATCAGCTTAGTCGGAGTAAGGACTCTTTGCCTACAGCTACGCGAATTTACCTGGTAAAAGCCTTGATTCTCTCTTATTTTGAATATGGGTGTGTGGTATGTGATGGAATCTTTGATGACCTTAATTGCACACTTGAACGTGCTTTCAATGCCTGCATCCGATTTATATATAACCTGCCGAAATTCGATCATATTTCTGAGTACAGGGAGAGAGCTGGTTTTATGAAAGTTGCCAAGAGAAGAAAATATTTTGTGGGTAATTTGTTGTATATGATCTTTGAAAATAGAAAGCCTTTATATTTATTGGAATTGTTCTTGCGGTATAATACGAACCTTCCACGTCGGCCTGGGCTGCGTGATAGAGGCAAGACCTGCTTTTAGAACATGTTTAATGCAAACATCTTTTGTCATTAGAGGGAGGCGGCTCTGCAAAAACTGCCAAATAGTATTCGTAATGCACCTACAGTATTATCATTTAAAAATATTTTCTCTGAATTTCTAAAATCTGTGGGTACACCTTTATTTAATATAACTCTGTGGAATTAGCCTTTATCTTATTTTTGCTCACTATTATGTTCATTTCCATGACTTTTTTCTTAATTTAAGCTTCTTGATCATAAAGTGTAATTATGTTATTATTTTTTTTTCGTATCTACTTATTTCTTAAGATAAGTTTACCAAAATTACCTTCCTAATGTCAGCTTTAGGTAACTTCCTACTACATATACTCACGTGTACTTACTAACTGTTTTATAACCAATTAATGTCGTTAAATGTACGTTTGTAATACTAGCCAGCATTCTAGAAATATTTATGCTACACTCTAGATGTAACACCTATGTATAGATATATATTTCTATATCTTTGTACTTTATATTATGGGTATACTTTGTTCAGCACTTAAAGGTGCTTTATAGCCCTGTGAGATTTTCTCTCAATAAATTAAATGAAATTATCTTATCTGATAAAATTGACGGAACGAAATTGGTTGCATAATGCGTGCATATAACTTTAAGTGGCTGTTTTCAGTTTGATCTTTTGAATTCTCTGGAATTCCGTAGGTTCCAATTTCAAAGTGATTACAATTTTTTTAATTACAAAAGGATTATATATGTAACGCTTTAACCATAACAAATGTTTGGAAGTTTTTGGAGCATCTTAAAAGATATTTAGAAGTTTTTAACCAAATTTTAAATAATTAAGAATCAGAAAAGTTTTCGAAAAACTTGACACAAAATCTAGTTTGCTGAATATTTCGAAATACAATGTTAAAATTTCTGGAATTTTTAACAGGTTTCAAGTTAATTAAAAGACACTCTTAACATTCCTAAAAATATTTAAATTTATTATTTTGACAAATTATTTTCAGATTATATTTCTGTAAAGCTATAAAATCTTGCAAGATTAACACACATTTCTTAGCAATTTTCTTGATAGATTTTCGAAATATCTAAAATCGCTAAAAAATCTAAATACTTTTTGTTTGAAAGATCAAGTTTTTTTGAAATTCCTTTCGCCTTTTTGGGACAATACAAACCCTTTTTATTTAAAATTCAAATCTTTTGTGGTTTAAGTGTAAACTATTATAATCTTCATTTAAATGTATCGTTTTTGATTGAAAATTCTTTTACTTCGTCAGAAGTTAAACTACTTTATTAAAAATGCACTTGTTTGGCTTAGGATTAAAAATTTCAGTTCGAGTTTCATCTCATTTTCAAATTTGGCTTTTGGAAATTAAACAGGTGAAAAAATATGAAAACTTAAAAGTCCATTTTGAACTGATAAAACTAAAAAAAGCAATTTTTTATTTTTTAAGTACTACAAATATAATATTTATACCATTAAACGTGATAATTCAATACATGAACATTACAGAGCATAACAAAATGTGAGAAAGTCTAATATTTCAAAATCTTGTACTTTAGCGAATAATATTTTGACAAATTAATATTCATACAATAGACTCACAACAAATGTTAAGCACATTTAAAACCTTAAACAATTTTGGTTATATTTGTAATAAATGTCTAATTTTTTTATACAAAAAAAGTTTTTAATTTTCATGTGCTAATATTTTCTTTAAAACTTATTCTAAACCAATCTTTTCGTTAGAATCATACCGATCCTGATAAAAAAATCGCAAGAACCTTATTTACGATCCAGGAAATCCAATAATTTGAAAGCGAAATTTCGCTATAGAACCCATTTATAGGAGGAAATTTTTTATTTAATTTCGTTTAAAATCGTCAAATAAAATTAATTAATTTAAAATCAACGTTTTTTATATGAAAGAATTTAATAATAGAGGTCAGTTGTTGTACAGCCAGTATTAGATGTCAGGTACACGATCTCATAATTACTATAGGATGGATAATGTTGAACATAGTGTAGTGCATGTAACGGACAACTATTCGATTTGTTACAGCGTTTCATCCCATTACGTATAAAATAGAGGACCCTCTGGTCGAGAATTGAAAATGAAAAAGAAAATTTTTTATTCAGCAACTGGTAGCCCCTTGGTCTGAAGTTTGCTAAATAAAATGAAAGCTCAGCTCTACTAGAGACGAAAAAATAAATAAAAATGAAGGCAAACGGAAAATGAAATTGAAGTTTAAATTCCCTCAAGAGTAGTTTCTTGAAATTAGTTTTCTATGTTTCAGTTAAGAAAGTAGTAAGCAGCTTAGGTGGAAAATAAACGAGAAATTCTTTATTGATATAACTCTACTCGAGTTACTTTTCTATCCAATAATTTCTTTCACTGATAAATATATAGCGAAAAACATGTTTGACTTTTATTAAATTTGAAATTAAAAAACATTAATTTGCTTTAAGTGGTGTGAAACTTTAAATTTTAAAAGAGTGAAAATGTTAGATTTACTTTTACCTGCCAGACTAAATGCATCATTTATGCTTGATTGGTGATTTCAGTAATTCTAAATATTCGAAGTATTAAAAAATTCAATATATTGAAGGATTTCAGGAAATTCGTAGAAATTAAGGATTTAAAAGAATTTAATGAATGTAGAGATTTTCAGAAATTCAGGGAATTGAAGAAATTTACGGAATTCAAGGCATTTAGGAAATTTAATAGATTCAAGACATTTAAGGAATTCAAAATATAAAAAATTCATTTAATTCAAAATTCAGAAATTTATGAAATTTAAAGAATTTAGAGATTTTGAAGAATTTATTGGAGATAATAGAATTCAAGTGATTTAGAAAATCTGGAAAATTCAGGATATTCAGAGAATACAACGAATTTATTGAATTTAGAGAATTAGAGGAATTCGAGAAACTTAAGATATTCAGGGAATTAAGGCAATTCCATAAATGCAAGATATTGAAAAATGGAAGGATTTTATAGACTATCAGAACTCTAGAAAATTAGAAGCAATTCGGGATATTAAAGGATTTCAGGGATTTCACATAATTAAAGGAATTTAGAGATCTTGAGGAAGTTAAAAACTCTATCGCATTTTCATTTTTTGAATGTAAAACTCTTAATATGTGAAGAAAGAAATAAAAGTTTTTAATTTATCCTTTTTGTGTAATAGAATAAGGAGGAACTTCTTAACTGAAAAAACTTAGGAAACATAGCAAATAAAAAGGTAAATATACTTTTTTCAAAAATATTAGTTTGCAATTATTAATTTAATTTTGTTTTACGTTTTGAAATATTTAACCCTCAAGTGCTAGTACCACAAAAATTTTTTGTGCCACGTAGAACAGGTTCAGCAGACCCGAGCAAACTTTAAACTGAAATACCTCTGGTTTAAATAAACTTAGCTTGACTTATTTATTTTTTTAAATTTTAGTCCAAAGTCTTAAAAAAATAAATATTGTAAAAATAGATATGAAAATTAATTGCGCATGACGATAATTATTTAATTACGATTTACAGAAATTACATTATTTAATTACGAACCAATTTCATGCTCTGCACGAAATGTATTGAGTGTGTATACTAGTAGAATATTTTTAGAAATTTTAATGAGATTAATAATAAATATGTAACTCAATCGAATAATTGTATTTTAAATAAATTCATCATTAAAAGGATAAATACACAGTATAATATCATTAACTTATCAAGAAGATTCTAGAAACTTAGCCCGGACACGAACCACTTGAGCTGTGTAATTTTCTCCTTTTCTGTAATGTGGGAATTTAGAATTCGAACCCACCCTGTCCTTCTGCTAAATGTTAAAATAAGTAAAGTTTAGCCCTGTAATATCTTTTATAAATTCATACTTTAGTAGTTTGTTGGCAGTGATTACCAGGAAGGAAGAATTCCCATTTACTTCCGGTATTATATCCTGGGTCTTAATCTGGAGCAATTCTCCTCTTTTTTACAAGTTCTCGTGATAACGGCAATCGGAATTAATTTCTTCGAGAGAGGGCAAACGTTTTAATGGTTTTTCCACATAACTAGAAATCCATTAACGGTCTGTGCTCCGTCCTAGAGAAGAATTACGCGCTTTTTCCACCACCCAAAGCCCACACCCTCGATCCGAGAGACCACACCACTCAGTTCGCCAATCCTGTCCGTCTCTACTCTCCTCTCCTTCCCCTTTGGCGACCACCCTTTTCACATATATTTCACTCGTTTTCCGCTGTTCTTATCGCTTTAGAAATACGCCACTTGCACGAATTTCACACGAATTACGGCCTTTGACACGCGCTGCAGGAGCCAAATGTGACGAAACGCAAAAAATTTCTACAGATCAGGCCAGACATAAATAAAAATGGGTCGTTGTAAATCACAATTTTTCGCAGTTGTCAAAACTCTAATGAAAAAAAACTTAGTATTGGATTATAATTTTATAGACTGCGCTTCAACTGACCATTCTTATTTTATCACCAACACTTTAATCCTTTAACTTCTTAGGAAAGAATCTGTTATAAATGGAATAAAATAATTTTAGATTTAAATTAGATAATTTCAAATTTATTTATTTACTTCAACCAAAAAGATTGCATTTGCATCTTCCACGAAATAATTGGATTTTTCAGACGAAAATTTAATTTTTCACTAAAAAATATGATTTTTCAATTCAAAGGGACAAATAGTTGAAATTTCTACACAAAAGGATAAATTTGCAACAACTTAATCGAATCTTCAAACAAAAAAAAATGAACTTAAATAAAAAATAGTTTCACTCTCAACTAAATAAATTGATTTTTAATATAAAAAAATCGAATGTTTTAGAAAATAGTTCAATTTTAATTTTAAAAAGTGCTTCTAACCAAATAGTTAAATTTTCATAAAAATGGTGAAATTTCGAAACAAATGGTCGAATTTGGTAACAAAGATGATTGAACTTCAACCAAAAAGAGTTTAGATTTTATGCAAATAGTTTCACTTTTTCCAGGCAATTGAATTTTTAACAAGAAAATATAAATTTCCAATCCGAAAGATAAATATAGGAATTTTCAACAAAAGAATTGAATTTTCAATTAAAAAGGACCACTTTTTAACAAAATACTTGAATTTCTAAGAAATTAGTACCATTTTAACCAAATACTTGAATTATCTACCTAAAAAGGTGAATTTATAATAAAATAGTGAAATTTTCAAACAAAAAAGGTTAAACTTCAAACAAAATACTTGAATTTTTAACCTGATTGTTTATTCTTAAAAATAAGTAGATAAATTTTCCACCAAATTGTCCTATTTTTAATTAACAGAGAAAAGTTTTCACCCAAAATAGTCCAAACAGTTGAATTTTTAAGTAAAAGGAGTGATTTTATACTAAAAAATAGGAATTTTCAACAAAGTATATACATTTTTCAACAATTAGTTGTATCTTCATCTAAAAAAGTGAACAATTTTCAGTCAAAAATGGAAAAGTTAAATTTTCATTAAAGAAACTTAATTTAAAAATACAAATATTAAAAAATTCCAATTTTCAGCCAAAATATCAATTTTCAACTAATAAATAATGATTTTTCTGGAATGAAAGAAAAATATGCATGGAAATTGTTGAAGTTTCAAGCCAAAATACGAATTTTTTGCAAAAGATTAGAATTGACTACCCGAAGATTTGAATTTTGAAGAAAATTGTTAATTTTAAACCATAAAGGAGAAAATCTGAAACGGAGAAAATTAGTTTACTACAAAAAAGACAAATTTTTAACTAAAATTTACAAAGAGGAATTTGAAAACAAAGAAGAATTAAGTTCAAGCAACAAATTTTACCCTTTTAACCAAATTGACGAATCATAAAGTAAAAAGGCTAATGTATTAGAGGACAATTAAACTTTCCATCACAAAATTTTTTACGAAAAAGATATATTTTAATTTAAAAAAGACGAATATTTAACAAAATAGTTGAATTTGGAACTACATGCATTGGTGAATTGATTAAACTTAAAAAAAAAGACATTTGTAGAGAACAATTGATTTTCAATACAAAAGTAAGGTGGGACGATGCTCGTGGGGGCTAAAGTTTGCGCTTTGGACCCGATCTGTCGGCTTGCGGGTTCGATTCCCGCCTCGCACTCTGGAAGAGCCTTGGTGGCCTATGCGATGAACACTAGCCTAGCAAGGGAGTTGCTCACCTCCGGAGAGTCGTGGGAGACCGGTACTTCTAGAGAAAAAGGTTCTCTAAGTAGTACGAAAGTCTGGTGTCCTTGATGGTTCGGAACCCACCTTAAATTGTAGGACCCCCTACCACCACCAATTAAGTGTGTGGGAGGTGTGTAAAGAAAATAGGGAAGAAGGTACAGCAAAAATTTAAACTCTTAGGGGAAAAATTAGAAGCTTCCATTCCATTCCATGCAAAAGTAGAAGGACTGACTATATAGCTCAGACGGAGCAATAAATGTAGTTTCTTACGTTCAGGATAAGTATTGAGGGATGTCAAGAACCAAATGCATGCTCGGACATTCGCCTCAGAGCATTTTCGGAGTAAATATTGCATGAGATTTAATCCGTTTTTGTAAGCTTCGGTCACGCGCTCAGAATGGACTGCTTGCTCGAGCAATGCCAGTCAAAAACAGCTTATCTGCTAATTGCATCCTCTCCGTACACCTGCTGAATCATGGTGTAAATCTTGGTTGAAGACTTTCCAAGTTTAACACAAAACTACAACGCGCAGCGCTGTTAGAAAGTACGGACAATTTTGAGAGCGTGACGAAAGTCTACAGAAAGGGTTACTTCTTGCACGATATTTAGTCCGCAAATGGTGTTAGACGGCTTTCTGAGCATTCACTCGATTTCTTACATCCCCCATCACCTACACTTCCCGTAAATCCCTTTATTGCTATTTCTGGGCTATAAAAAGTCAGTCCTAATACTTATGGAACTTTGAGAGCGTGTCGGAAGCGTACAAAAAGGATTAAGTCACTTCTTGCGCGATATTTACTCCGCAAGTGAGTGAAGGCGACTGCTTAAGCAGGCATTTGGCTTCTGAATTCTCCCACCCCCTACCTGCTTGTAAATCCCTCTATTGCTCCGTTTGGGCTATAGAAACTCAGTCCAGGGACGTTGGAACGTAATTGGGGAGGGGGCGAACCGAAGCTCCACCAATTAAAAAACTTGGTGATTGATATTCTCTTCCATAATTACTTTTTTTATTTATTTTTCACATTTCTTTAAAAATGCTATAAATGTACTTTTATTTGCAAATCATTGAAAATACAATAATATCACATCTAAAAGTTGACTGTTCATGGTAATGTTTTTACATATAGTTGTTCAAGTCTTATATTGTCAACTTAATTTAAAAGATTTAACGAAGGTAGGATTGAAAATAAACAAAAATCAGAACTTTACATCGAGATTGATAAATTAAGAAATAATTCCAAGGAATAGGATTCACAAAATACTAAAAATACTCGAAAATCGTTACTTTTATTAGAATTTTTCAGTTCATAGCAAAGTTCACATTTACAATTTTCCAAAATTTGTTGCTCTATCATTGCGAGTAATGAATTCTTTCATTACGTCGTTCAAATACAGGATTGATGTCATTTCTTTATGGATATGAAGGACCAAAATGTGGTTTAATCTTTTCTGTATCATTCTTTGACGCAAATACGTTAGGCAGTCAGTTTCCAGCTGTTTTGAGCTGTTTCAATGTCTAGCTCATGAGTTAGAAAGAGAGGCAGCTGGAAACTGACAGCCTAAAAGTTAGTAGAACAAGTATAGCCTGCCTGTTCTAAATAGCCTCGTGTGCTCTGAGTGCGCCACCGTCAGTTGGCAGACAACACCACCTACATACCTCGAAAACAACTCATTTTTATGAGAAAAAGAATTGTTCGTGCAATGTGAAAATTTTCACCTGTGTCGAACTTTGAGAGCATGACAAAAGGCTGCAAATAGGGTTTACTTTTTTCGTGTTATTGACTCCGCAAATTCTCGAAGACGACTGTTTAAGAATGCATCTGATACAGGACTTTCCCAATCACACACCATGCTCATTAAAAACTCCCACTATTGTTCTGTCTGAGTTATAAAAATTCAGTCACACTATTTATGGAACAGATGCCCTGATTTCCAGGGTAAAAAAACACACTCATAGCAGAGTCAAGCCCTATATCATTTTAACCCGGATATGAACTCGAGGAGCTTTAAAATACAACCGCAATAAAAATAAAAATCCGTCATTTGTTGAGTCATTTCGCGAAATTGACTTTTTTACTGCAAGAATTAAAAATACTGAGAAACTAAAGTCAAGGGGTTTAAATTGTGCCTTTAAAAAATCTAGCAGTTCAAAAGATTTCAAACATACACTAAATTTATTTCGTGTACTTTTCAACTCTAAATGTCAAATACGGAGGGACATTGATGGCGTACTTGTTCCAAGATGACGTCGGCGAACAACTTGAAAATACTTGAGAAACATCTTACAAAAATCGGTTCTCTTTTCCTCATTCTATCCTTCTTCAGTTCTCACAGAACACTTTACACTCACCTTTTCCCTCAACTTTACTAACCTCATTTCTTTTAACTTTTTGTTTGCCAATCAGGGCTGTCACAGAAGTCGGACTTTTTAAATGCCAAGACTTTTTCAGGTTTTCCGGATCAACTTTTAAAAAATTTCCAGGACGACTGTTGAAAAATTTCTATTTAAAATTTCAACAAAAATTCTTGTACACTACCGGAGGAAATTAATTTTAGCGGCTGCTGTAGTGCCCTCATTTCTGAAATATTATCATGAAATTTATTTATAGTAATAGCACGAAACATAATTAAATTCTGTGTCTAAGAATCTAGAATTGAATTTAAATGTAAATTTTATGTAAAAATGTCACTCAACAGTAAGTCAAACTTGGTGTAAAAAACATCTCAAAATGATAAAAATGTATAAATACTTACTATAATATTTTTTCGTAAATCATTATTCCTAATATTTTAATGGATTTTAGATATATTTATGAAAATATTAGTGTTATTTTGGATTTTTTTTAATCATGCGGTTATTAGAATCTCTAAAAAAGTTTGAAAAATATTCTTAAAATTCATCAAAAGCTACTACAAATAGTTGCCTTTAAAATTAGATAAAGTATTTTGGAAAATTGTAATTATTTTTACGGTTATTATAATTTTCTTAAACTCTGGCTTATTAAATGCAAAAGTTTATTAACCTTTGTGATATTATCAGGAAAACAAAATCTTGTTGGTTTTATAAAAAATGAGGGTCTTTAGAAACAGCTCAAAACATAGGCGTGTATATAATTTCCGCCGGTAGTATATGTAAAATTATAATTGAATGCAAATTTTCCCTCAAAAATATTAATTTTCCCTTTAAAAGGAGAAATATTCTGTTCAAGCTGATTAACTGACAAAAAGTTGAATTTTATAAGAAAAATGACTAGGATAAAATATTTAAATTTTTAACAAAATAATTACACTTTTAATAAAAAGTGGAATTTCTAACCAACTACTTGCCTTTCCTGCCTACAAAGATGAATTTTCAACAGTATAGTGGAATTTTCAATAAAAAACTTAAGTTCTACCCAAAAAAGGTGAATTTTTTACCAAATAGATTAATTTTTAAGATAAAAGGTCAGAAGTTTCAGAAAGGAGCTCACAGTTAAACCGGCAAAGATGAATTTTTAATAATAAATTTAATTTTGAAGTTAAAAAGTTAAGTGATTTAGAAAATAGTTGAATTTTTAAATGAAGACTTGAATTTTCAGAAAAATAATTAATCTTTCAACAAAGTAGTTGAATTGTCTACCAAATACTTGAGTTCTCTTCCTATAAAGATGGATTTGCGAAAGTATACTCAAATTTTCTTAGAAACGAGATTTAACCTCAACCAAAAATAGTTAAATATTCAACCAAACATTTCGATTTTCAAGTTAAGATTTGAAATGATTTAAAAAACAGTTAAGATTTAAAACTGAGAATATGAATTTTCAGCAAAAAAGCTAGGCTTTAAGTTGTAAACTTGCATAGTGTTGTTGTCTTTTCAACCAAATTGTAAAATTTAAGAATAAATAAGTTTTGAATTTTATCCAAAAACAGATGCATTTCCAAACTGAGGAATTATTGAAAATAATAATTTAAAGAAACTTATTATTAAGACCCTAAAACGAGAATTTATTTTTTTCGCTCACTAAAGGAATGATCACAAATATATTAGTATTTTTTATAAATTCACCAGAAAAATTTAAAAACTTTAAAGGTTAACAAGATCGGAAAAATTTGCTTATAAATATAAAAAGTCGATTCAAAAAAATAATAACGCTTATATTTTTGGCAATGTTCTCAAATTTGCGCGTCTATAAGGCAGACACCCTGTAGGTTGTATGTGCCGTGAACCATTTTTTTGGTCTTAAGGATTTTTTTCATTGAAAAAAATTTCCATATTTTTCTTAAAAATAGCAAGATACGAAGGAACATGCTTGGAAAAATTTTGCACATTTCTTTTATGTTATCTCGCATCGTTTATGAAAAGAATTCAAAAAAAAATTTAGAAAAAAATTCTACTGTCATAAAAAACGGTTTAACCAAAGAAAGTGGACTGTTCCAGAAAATCTTCTGTACATGTTTTCAAAGTTCGAGCAAAAATTCAAATAAAGAAAAATTCCATGCAAAGTTTTCTTTTCAGAATTAATAAAAGTGTAAAATACAAATATTTTACAAAATAATACTGTAAAAATGGTTTGAAAATTATATCAATTAAAAAATAATTCTCAGACTTAAAGTACTTTTAAATAAAAAAAACCAGCTTGAGCTTTTTAGGATTTACGATTACGCAATAAAAATTCAATAAAAAAAGTAATACTGGTAACGCGTCAAACAGACCCTGGTTCTGTAGCAACCCTTCCTTTGTAAACCCACTTTTTAATGGGTACTTAAAAAAAAAGAGTGATAGAAAATAGAATGGCAGTTGCATGCACAACATTCACGAGGGGCAACCACTTCTATTTAATAGCCGATAAACTTTATACGGTCGAACGTCGACTATTTAAATCGAACCTATTTTCACTCAATTGTTTTACTTTTTTCGGGACGCAACCAATTTTCTGGAACGTTGAGTACAGTATACCTTCGGCCGCAACTAGTACGAAAATGGCGTGGCGACACTCAGCTTGGTAAACAATCAGACACGTTCTGTTCTTTATACACTTGAACAAATTGCTGGCGGTTGAATCCATCGAATGTTGGTATGCAATTGATTTTCGTTATCTGGCTCAGGCTCAAGTTCGTGCTTCGCTCTAAACACAAATGAAACATATTATCGATGTCGCAGTTATTATTGGGGAATGGGGCTTACCGTGACTCGCCAGAATTTAGACTGAAAATTTGTGGTCGGAATTCATAGGTTAATTCAATTTAATTTAATTAATTTTCCAAAAAATTAAAAGGAAGTTCTCTGCAACCTCTTGAGGTATCCTAAATCTCTTGACATCATTTGGAAATCTTTAAAATTCTCTAAACTTCCTCGAAATGTTTATAAATTCCTTGAAATGCGTGAAAACTTTTTTAAATTACTCACATTTTTAACCGAAAAAATTAATATTCAGCAGAAGGGTTGAATTTACAACCAAGACAGATTTTTCAGTCATATTGTTTAACCAAAAGGTTGTACTTTTAGTAAAAAAAAATGTTTAAAAATTTACAGAAAAAAAACAACTTCCAAACTAAAAAAGCACACTTTAGAACAAAAGAGTTAAATTTCGAAGCTGAAACGATACACTTTTATGAAAAAGTTACCTTTAAAACAAATATTTCGACTTTCTATTAAAATTTTTAAATAAAAAAATTCATTTTTAACCAATTTATAAGTAAATTTAGTTTGTAATGGAGACTGCAAAGTTGTAGTCGAAATTCGTGGATTAAAGTAGATCAAAAAAATTATTTTATTTTTAAATATGAAACCTAAATTTAATTTTCCATAACCGTCAAAATAAACATGACAAATAAGATTTTTTATCAATTGTCGAACATTCATATAATTCAAAAATTTACTCAGATGGCAGATTAAACTAGTAGATTAGGGGCCGTCCATTGTCCATTTGCCCTTTTTTAAATAATTTTTATTTTCCCTCCTGTATTTAAGAAATTTCCGCTATTTTTCGTTTTTCGCCTTTTTCCCTTCTTTCCAATTCTTATTTTTTCTCCTGTTTTTATGAAAACCCTATTTTTGGTTTTTTCGCTTAAATTTGAAATGAATTAATATACTCCAACAAAAAAGTCAACTATGCTTGATTCAATGTTAATTTTTGTTTTGCTAAATAGTCCACTTTTCTATTTTTGGTACGAAATCATTCTTATTTGGTTAAAAACTCTACTATTTGGTTAAATTTTTAAGTATTTCCTTGAAAATTATTTTAAATTTTGGTTGCAAATTAAACAATTAATTAAAAATTTAACTTTTACATCTTTGGTTAAAAATTTAATCATTTTAGCTTACAATCAAATGTTTCAGTTGAAAGATCAAGCAGTGGGTTGAAAATTCACGTATTTTGTAGAGAACTGATCTCTTTGGTTAAGTAATTTAATTTTAATGAAAAATTCCACGCTTTCGTTGAATGTTTGAATTTTTTCTTGAAAACAATTTTTTTAACATAGTCTATAAATATAGATCAGTGAAACATTCACTAATTCAAATAGTAATTAGGTATTTGACTGATTAATCAGTGATTTCGGACTTATTCACTAAGTGGTTCAGTAAAACCAAAGTAAATCATGTGAAACATAAGATCTAAGTTTTAAAGTCAGGCGCTGTTACTCTTTTACTTAAGTAGGGAAAGGAATTTCTTAATGTAATATTTATTTTTTATTTTCGGGATGACAGTCTTTTGAATTAACTGCGGGGAAAATATACCCTAACTAGTATAAAATGTATTTACTTATAGGGTGTGTAAATGTAGTCCAATCTTGCAAGTAAAGTAATATGTGAGGTTATTTGTAATTTAAAAGCATCCAAAATTTGCAACTTTCGTAATTTTTGATCATGTTTATGGGTTTTAAGTTTTTACTGTGATTATTTGATTGAACCTACTAAATATTCTTTTATTATGACTGCTAAATTGACAAGGTGCAGTTCTGCCAACCCTGAAAAGTGTTTATTTCACTGACTGAATAAGTAACTTTTCACTGATTGTCAGTGACCGATTTCCAGCTATTTCAATCAGTGAAATCTCACTGATTCAGATTTAGAGAAGATTCATAGTTCTAGATGAAAATTTATTTTTTTGGTTCAAAATCTAACCTTTTTATTAGAATTCTTTTTTTATTGGTAATTTTGTCTTCTGTTTCATAGAAAATTTCGGAATTTCTCGTTTTTGGCCCATTGAATTTCTTATTTTATTTCCTTCTCATTTGTATATTTTATAATCTAAAGTACATCATTCATAGTAAAAAATTTTACTTGATGTTTTTAGGTCCACTTAATAATTCAAAGTATTCTTTTTTGCAATCATTATCCGAAATCCAAAAACGTATTTTCTGTGAATTTCCGAGCAGGCAATTGAAAAATAATTATATTACGCAACCTGGTAAGAGCCTCAATTTTGACAATCTTCATGGAATTTTAAGTTTCTGACATGTCTTTTTGACTATTGCGAATAAAATTAAAAGAGGCAATTATAAATAGAATTACGATCTAGATTTTAGAAAATATTCAAATTTATTCGATATATTTTTTCTTATTTTATGAGACAACCGAACAGCATCGGCAAACATATGCTTCACTTTTGAAGTAAAAATGGAAGTTTTAACAGTACATTATTCAGACTTAAGAATACGAAAAATGTAGAAATTTTGTTTATACAACAATATGCTGCAAATTTTTCTTTAATGTCGATTGTCTTCCAATAAGGCTTAAAAACCAAGGTGTTAGCATCTTGGTGTTTAATAGAAAATAAAACCTGCTATTTTATCTTGTTGTTTTTTACTATAAATACATAGAAAATGAGAAAAATATAAAATTTTCATTTTTAGACCACTAAAAGCTGAGTTCGATTTTATCGGCAACGGCTTAAACTGGATAAGGTTTTGACGTCTCTACGCGTGCATTGAAATATAAAATTTGGCATCTCATTTAATTGATATTTTTTATTAATAGCTTGATAGTTAAAAAATTGTATTTACTATTTCTAATGGCTTTACGAAAAGGAGTTTCATTTGGTTAAAAATGTAGAAAAATTGTTTAAAATTGGAAATAGCAACGGAAGTAGCAAAAACTGTTCCATTGAGATCCCATTGGAATCCCGTATGAGGTTCCGCTATTTAATTAGACATGAGACCAAACATTATTTAAGTTCTAAATTTAAAAAAACGAACGTTTAAATAGCGGCAAAAGTTCTCGAGAAGGTTAATTTTACTTTTTCGAAATTTGCACAAGTGCCGATGGGAGATTTGTGGGAAAAAGTATTCAAAAAGTACCGCTTAATTTTTGGTTAATTTTTAACTTGGAGCAACACATTTTAAGCACAAATGCAGAAAAAATGTATTCCTTATTTCCTTTTTAATTTTTGCAAGCTCTATATAATTTTCCGAAAAAAGTACAGGATAATTTATATTTCATTTTCATCAAATATTGTATATTTGTCTTTGAAAATTTCTCTGAAAACGGGACATATTGTGAAATTTTTTACTACTATAGTTTTATTTCATCAAAACAACATTGTGA
>JAWWLR010000092.1:42507061-42518569 GCA_035041075.1 Acraspis erinacei | reverse complement strand
ATTTCCAGAGGTACCGGCTCAGGGATCGAACCCCGGACCTCTGAGGTGAAGTCCGAGCGTCTAACCAACTGATTATTTTATTATTATTATTTATTGTTATTTTATTTATTTATTATTTATCATTATTATTATTTATTATATATTATTATTATTATGATTATTTTTATAATAATTTTCACATTTTGGAATGAGAGTGATGAGTTTAGTTATTGCATAATAAATAAGAATCTTTCGAGGATGTCGCAGGAAACGAACGCGGATTTTGTGATTACAAACGCGGAGCGCTACCGCCTGATCTAATCTAATTTTTTAAAGGTGTGCATTCCCTTTGTACAGTCGAAGTTACCGCACCCCCTTTTATGGTTTAGATTCTAAATTTTAGGACCTTCAGTTTCATAAACTCTAGTTTCATTTAACTCATTTTGTCTTCAAGGAATACATCAAAGAGGCCAGGAAACCGGTCTCCTTCATCACTGTAACTTCCTTAATCCAAAGATGTTCGAAAGATACGAGACTTGAAGATTCAATCATTTTCAAGGACGGAAAACAATGAGCGAAGGAAGTTCTGATAGAATTCAGGTTGAAACGTATGTGACGTGCACGTGACGGGAGTTTGAAAACACGGAATGTCAGTGGACCTGTGGAGTTCTTGGATACTTCAGAATTCCCGGTGATTCTGTTTGTATTTCCTTTCTGAGAGGACGGCGACCGTAACTCGTCAATAGGAATGAATACTGAAAGATTCAGGCAGATCCTCCAAAGAGGACACGAAGTGAATCGAGTTCCCGAAAAAATTCGATGTTGAAAGTTCGTGTGTAAACTCTGTTAAGAAATTAAAATTTTAAATATGATTTCGTGAAGCTTAATTCAGCTAAAAGAAAAATGTGTTGTTCGGGTGGCACAGGAGGTACCAGGATGACTCGATGTGGGGTTTTTTGTGGCCTTGCAGCTCTTGCGGCCTTAACTACGGCACTTTTGGGTCCAGCTTGGCTTCTGACAGAAGAAAAACTTTCACTACCTCATCTGCCAAGACATTTGGCGAATCTTGTTAGTGTCAAGTTCAAAATTGGACTTTTTA
Source organism: Acraspis erinacei (assembly GCA_035041075.1). Lineage (NCBI taxonomy): Eukaryota > Metazoa > Arthropoda > Insecta > Hymenoptera > Cynipidae > Acraspis > Acraspis erinacei. The sequence goes on along the minus strand of JAWWLR010000092.1, from coordinate 42,517,491 downwards.
AAGCCTGCCCGAAGATTATCAAGCCTGCAAACCTCACAGTCCGTAAGTAGCCTTTATTAATTTAAATAATTTCCGTATACTGAATTTTAATACCTGTATGTCAGAATGTATTTGTTAACTCTGTCTAAAAGTTTTGCTTAAAAAAAAACATGCTTGTCAATTTTTGAATAATTATTTACTTGTTCTTCAACGAATATTTGAAGAAATTCATATTAAAGTGGAAATGGATATTTTGGTCAGGCATTGGAATTTGTAGCCAAGTTTATTTTTATAAATGAAAGAAATATTTATAAAAGTCCATGATGTATTTCGAAATGCTCCATAAAGCCCTCCCAAATCTTATGCAGAACATAATTCAAAAAGTCAATCATATAATTTTTAAGTATAAATCTTTTTCATAAGAAACACTTAACTTCTGAAAATCGTATAAAAGTAAATAGAATTCAATGTACAAACTTTTTTCATTTTTTAACAGAAGCCTCTTCTATATCCGGATGGGGTACTGAATAAGTTTAAAAAAATTAATTTTGGTCGGAATTTAGATCTTAAAAGATTAGACTTTCATTTATTTAGGAAAAAATACACTACCGTTGAAAAGTTTGGATCCACCTCTTTTTTAATCATTAAGTTCTCTTAATTTTAAATATGTCAGAGCTATAATTTTTCTCTTTAAGTGATTAAATTCTCTCAAAATTCTGTAAAAAATAAGCACAAGATGAAGCCTACTTGTCCATTTTTCAAGTAGATATTGCAAGAATAGTGTGTATCTAAATGTTTTCTTAAATTTTTCAATAACCTCCTTAATTATCAATATTTTGTAATGTTGTTAGGCTCATTTTGAAAAGATTTGTCCAAAGTATCGCAACAGCTTATAAGTATAAAACAACTTTAAGTTCTTGTACTGTGATAGGATATTTTATTTAAGCTCCTAATGCTCTTGCGCTACTGTGGAAAAATAGCTTAAGTTCTTGCACAGTAAAAAGTTTTTTTTATATTTAGTCTCATAAGCTGTTTCGATATTGTAAAAAATAGCTTCAAAATGAGCACAAAAATATTAAAGCTTTTGATTATTAAGGAGGTTATTAAAAATTTAAGTAAAAATTAAAATTTACACTATATAAATACCATAAAAAAGAGGTGGATCCAAACTTTCAAATGGTAGTTTAGGTCTACCTATAATGTCGCTTTTTCACTTGCAGAGTGAAAAAGATAGTCAAAGTATAATTTTAAGTAAAATAAACATTGTTGATAAGGCATCTTCACTTTCAGAAATTTGTAAGAACATAAAAAAACTTAATTTAAAATTTTATAAAATAGAAGGTAGAAGGTTCGAAAAATTTGACCTTGTTTGACATAATGGCTATAACTTTAGTATTTTTTCAAAAAAGTTTCTGAATTAGTAGGGAAAAATTTACTCTTTCATTTTCCACAGATAAATTGATGTACGAAAAAGAATCAGTAGACCATTTTCATTTCCATGAAGCAAAATTTTCATTATGTTGCATTCATATAAAATAGTGACTTCTTGAAGGATTTAAATTGACAATTCAGCAACCATTAAGGGTCACACAGTGCGTCCGTTCGAAAAAATCGATTTTTTTACCTAAATTTATTCCTACATATATGTAGATTATGCTGGCGAAGTGACATTCCAATATTCGATGTCGTTGGAAAGTTACAGCTGTTAGAAGGACTAGGTTTACGCACCGCTTGGTCGAGCGGTCAAACTTTCAAACGCGTTTATCTCGAAACCACGTTTTTCGAATTGGCCGGCATGATATTTTAAAAACCGTTGAACCGATTGCTTTAAAATTAATAGAGTAGATTCAACACATATGTGCGCATCGCCTGAACTAGGATAATTAAAAAATGCTAAGCCGTTTTTTTTCGTAAGAAAATAATCGAAAAAAAGAAGAAATTTGGAAAAAAATTTCAAAACCGTATCAATTACTCAATTTTCAATAATTTCAAAATATCCTAGTTCAAGCGATGGACAAATTTTCACAGATTAAAATGCCGCTCGGTTTTTCTATTTCGGATGAACCGTTCGCCCGGAATCATGCCGGCCATGGACCCACTTTTTTTTTACATGGGTATTTTCGGAGTGGCGCCACACGCATTATATTAAAGATTTTGGGGTCTAACTTGCAAATGTATTTCAAGCTTACCATAAAACATATATCTTTAAGTAGAACGACTATTTTTGGCCAGAGACGTTCACTTGCAGAAATGTATACAAAAATAAATAGGATTAAAAGGGAAAAGGAGTAAAATTTAAGTAGAGCAGGTACGGTTAGGTCAGACACGACAATTTTCGGTAATATTGATATATTTTTAACAACTTTCGCGCAGCGAAAATTTTTTCTTCATTAAAATTAAATTCTATATTTTTTTATGATATCTGAAAAATAATATAAATTCTCTCCAAATATATAACCTACGTCCAATAAAAAAAGTAAAAAGTCTTATGAAGTTTTTATTTCATGCACCTTTTTGAATGTATCCCTTTTGTGGAATCAAAGACCGAATAGAATTTCTGAAGTGGACCAGTTCTACACTTTTGAACGTGTCTCTATTTATTCTTATTCCCTGCTGCACTTGCAGCTTTCTTTTGTCAGATTCTTTCACAATTGTGTTTCTTATATATCTCAGGTCACAGATTATTTCTATTCTTAGCTTCAAAGGAAATTCGTCTTTACTTTAAAAAACCGTATTATAAGGATTCTAGTGATGAGAAACCTAGTGTTTCTTAAGTTTTATGAAGTAGAAATTTAATCGACGATAATTTTTACAGCTGGCGATTAAAACTGTCACATAGTGACCACTTTTATCAACCTAACATTTTTTTTGGTTATTCTTGGCGAATATTTTTTCCGTCCATTGCAGTAAAAAAGTTGAGACTGTTGAAGCTAAAGATTTTCCACTTAAAAATGTTTATTCTTCACAAAAATAAGACCAAAATTTTATTTTATTAATTGCCTGAACAATTAAAATTTTTTTAATCCTTACTTTTTTCACATTTTTTTACAAATTATCGGCACTTTCGAAAGGAGATAAACTAATTCGGCAATGTGAAAAATCAGTAATATTGACTCAATTTCTTCTTAGTTGTGTAAACAATCTTTAATTGTTTAAATAGAACTTTTGACTGGAATAAGGCACCGTCGAAAAAATTGTTGACACAAATGAACAATTGTTTACAAAAAAATATTTTTGTCTGCCTTATTCCAGTTAAAAGTTATATTTAAACAATAAAAATTGTTTAAACAATTAAAAACAAATAAAAACGACCTATTGATTTTTTACATTCCTCATTTAGTTTTTCTCTTTGTGAGCGTACTTTAATCTGAAGAATTTTCACCGAATCAGAATACACAAAATTTAAGCAAGGATTTTATTTTTTTGATCAGTTTATTAATTAATTGTTTGATGTTAATTATTAAATAGTTTCGATTACAGTTCTTTTATTATTAGAGAAACGAGAAAAAATCTGTCTTTTTCAGACTTCAGTATTCATTAAAAAAAGTTTCACAAGGTAAGAAGATGCAGACACTAGTTAATAGTTACAATAAAAAGTAAATATAAATTCATATACTGGCCATTCTCATTTGAAAAATATGCGTACAGATATTTTTGAACATTAAGGATTTTGCATTATATGCTGCTGTTAAAATTTAAACTAACAAATATTTTATGAACTTTACGGTCTGCGTAATTTGCGGACAGTGACCACCCCGTGTTATCACTAATTATCTGACATGAAAAAGTTCCACCCGGTTGAATCAAGAAACTCTACTTTATCATAGATGAAGACATCTAAGAATAAGAAAAAATATGGGTGCGACTGTTCTGCATGGTTTCCACACTTCAAATCCCAGACAAGTTTCAGGAGTTGACATTGCTGTCTACACTGAAGGCGCGTTTACCGCAGGTTGTATCGTGGACAGTAAGACGAAGGATTTGAGCTGGACGAAGAGACAACGTAAAAACAGCGCCTAGTAGAAAGCAAGAAGAAAATAGGTTTGGCTGGTAGCTAGTAGGTGAGTCCGAGCCACCCGGACGATGACAATTTCTTTTTATTTCCTTTAGTGTCTCGTCTCGTCCTGCTCGTTGTCCTGGAATTCCCTCTTTTATTCCCTTTTTTTACTCTTCCTCGAGCCTCATATCGTATCGTTGTCGCCGATATCTACTGTGAGAGTAACTCCGATGACCCGTAGTAACGATCAAGCTGATATACCAATTTGAATGTTTCCGTGAATTTTTATCCACAGAGAAGAATATCGATTTTTCGTATATTCTGAGACTGAAGATGCTTAGGATTTTCAGTTTTGCAGTCTCACGTAATTGAATTGCTTTTACGCGATCGTTAGCGATCCTGGATAGTATTCTGTAAATAAAGAATGTTAGAGAAACTATTGTAAAACCTTCTGAAATACGGTGGGCAAATTGATGTAGTAAAGGAGAGTATCGATATTCCATTTGGAGGTTTTGTAAAGTTCTGAACTGGACATTGGTTAAGGGTCTTTTTACTTAAAGAGTGAAAAAAGATCAATTCTAAAATATGTTAAGTAGAAACAATATTGTTGGTAATGCATATTTACTTTTAGGAATTAGTATATAAAGAAATAAGGGCAAAGTGAGAAGAGAAATTAGTAAAGAGACATTATTAGTTTTTAGTAAGAACATATACGGATTGATCAAGCACGTTAATTTTCCATCTGATATATCAATTTATATATTTTCATCAAATTCGGCTAATTTTGTATTTAAAAGAAATATATGCCTCACAGTCCCTATGGGATTATATATAGGGATCAATGGTTACTTTGTATCACACTCATAGGTTACTTTTTTCACACTCAAGGGGTAAGAAATTCAGTATAAATATAGGAGATTTCAGAAAAATTGAAGTTACATTCAAAAATTCTAATAAATTGGAAAAAATGTTCAACAATCGAAAAAAAGTCCATTGATTTCCGTAAAGCTGGAATTAGTTTACAGGAATTTAAGATAAAAGAGAAAAAGTCGACGAAATTAATAAAAACTCAAGGTGATTGAAAAAAATCCAATGAATTTCAAACAATTTAAAAATATATATATGAATTCAGGATCCATTGAATGAAAACTTTTAAAAATTCAAAAAAATTCGCTGAATTAAGTAGAAGTGAATGAATTCAGAAGGATTCAAATAAATAAAATTTTTTTAAAATAATTCCAAAGAATTCCAAAGAATTCAGGGTGAAGTCCAAAAAATTTCAAATCTTTCAAACACTACTAATTTCTAATTCAAGAAAGGTCTAATGACTAATAACCCATTAAAATTAAATTCAAAAGAATTCTAATGAATTGGAACAATTTTAAGAATCGAAAACAATTAATTGATTACAATAAATTTTAAGTCAATTTAGAGAAACTGAAAAGAAATGAGAAGAATCAGATGAAATTGATTTAAAAAATCAAGCTGAATTTAAAAAGCAATCAAGTCAATTGAATATGATTAAAAAAATTGGAAAAATTAATTGAATTGGGTAGAATTAAGTGAATTTACAAGGCTTTAAAAGAATATAAAAGGATTATGTTAAATTAATATAAATTAAGATGGTGTTCCAAATGACTTACAAAAAATTCCTTGAAATGTTTTAAAATACCTTAAAAGATTTCGGACTTTATATGCTTTGAAACTATTGGAAACAATAAATAATTCCTGGGAATCTTTATAAATTTCCTAAAACATTTCGAATCCTTTGATATCGTTTGAAAGCTCTTGAAACCTTTTCGAAAGCTTGAAGGTTTGAAACCTCCTTGAAACCTTTTTGAAGCCTTAGAAAACGCCTGAGATTCTTGTAAACTACCTTCAAGAATTTCAACTCCTTTAAATTATTTAAATCAATAAAAAATTACATTGTTCTCTTTTAAAATAACCTAAATTCTTTTAAATCCTCTACACTCCTTTAGAATCTTTTGAAGCTTTTGAAAATGCCATGGGATTTAAAAAATCCGTTAAAATATTTAAAATCCTTTGATCATCTCATCCATGAATCCTCAGTATCAATCAATTTAATACTTCAAAAATTAAAAATAAATGAATTGAATTGAATGAATTGAAATTCCATGATATTTTCTAAAATGATGGAAAATTTATAATTTTAAGTAAAAAATTCTTTTTTTGTAACATATCTTTACCCTCAGCAATGCGTATACAAATAAATGAGATGAAGCGTGAAAAGGAAAATTGATAAGGACACATTACTAGTTTTAAGTGGAACATGGACTAATTGGGCAGACAAGTCACCTTTCGATATGATTTCTCAATTTATACATTTTCATTAAACTTCTTGCAATAAAAATAGTCGTACTTCAATAATTTTGGTTTGTAGATTCTTATCAATGTTTTAACCTACAAAAAATATAAAATATTTCAGAACATATATCATAAAAAGCAAAAGGTACACAGACTAAGACAGATTACACCATATTTTACGACCCTATCTTGTATTCTGTAAATAGATAACGTTCTAGAAACGATTGCAGGACTTTCAGAGTTGCAGCGGTTAAACTGTTGTAGTAAAAAAGCGTATCGATATTCGATTTGGGGTTTTAGTAACATTCTGAAACAAGTCCAGTAAGAGAAAATGGACTTTAGTGGAGAGATTTTTTCACTTATAATTCACACACTTCACATTTCACATATAATTTCAAGTACGAAAAATATTTTTGATAACAAACCTTTCTTTCCAATTTCTTGCAATAAAATAAAATTTCACTTTATTCAACTTGTATTCTAAATTCTTGTATGTTATACAAAAGAACGAATTCTCTAAGGTAAAACGACTAAGATCGATAATCCGATATTTCAGCACCCTGGATAGTATTCCGTAACTGGAGAACGTTCGAGAAACGATTGTGGTGTTTTCAGGATTGTGTTGGTTAAACTGCTATAATAAGGAAGGGTATAGATATTTTATTTGTGGTTTTAGTAATGTTCTAAAACAAGTCCAGTAAAACAGAATGGAACTTGGTGGAGAGGTTTCCAGTCGTGAATGACGGGTAAGACCAGGAAAACCCGCATGCTCAATATAAGGGCAGTAGGAACTCTTGTCAGTATCAAGGAAACCAAACTGGTACCCTTATTCTTTAGTTTCATCTACCTAAAAAACATTCTGGGTCACTTGGTAAATAAAATAAGCTTTTATTAAATTTAACAAAACGACGAATTTTCAACAAAACATATTAATTTTCTACCAAATATTAATTTTTTTAGCCTATAAAGGGCAAATTTGTACCCAAAAGTGGAATAGTTACAGTTTCAGGTAAAAAAATTAATTTGATCAAAAACAAATCTTTCATAAAAAAAACTTATATTTAAAAAAAGAGATGGATGAAAAAATATGGATTTTCAATAAAAAAGTTGATCGTTAACTAAATATTTTACTTTACTACCAAATAATCCTCGATATTGTATTTCCCTTGCGCTCCGCACTCGATGTTTGTGTATTCCCATAGATTTTTTTAAGCGAAACGTCAAACCATCGACAACAGTAATTTGGTAATAGTGAATTCTCTTTTGTAAAAGTTTCTTCAGCTTTAACGAACACATTCTCATCACGTATCTCGTGCTTCCCACTCGAATTGGTCTCTCAATTTGTATATCATTTTCATAAATGTATATTATTACAATTAATAACATGCATTCTTATTAAGCCATGCGTAGGGTTATTGACTCGCTTAAAAAATGCGTATTCTTTTTAAAAAATGTTGACATTAAAAATTTTATTGCAACTTCTACGGCTTTTCAAAAACTCACTTTGCTCATTTACAATTTTAGTTTTACGGCAGGATTAGTTTAAACCGATTCATAGCTGATTAGTGTTTTATGCTGAGATGGTCACCAACCTTCAGCAGCGTTGTATTCTTAAATTGTTTTAAAGTCCATTTTTTGAAACCCCACACACAAGATGAAAAAGAAATTAAAAAAGCAAAGTTTTGATGAGAATGTGCCCATTCACCGGGCTGATTTTTTCACTGTTAATGTTATTTTTTAAGAATAAAACAAAAAATACACATCCTATCAAAATGTCACCAATAAAAAATATGTAGATCTTTTTTGAGTGAACAATTTTGATCTAATCATCATTTGTCGTATCTTGCTTAGTTTCACCGTAACATGGAATTTTTTATTTTTTTATGCAATAAAAATTTTATTTTATTTTAGGGCACTAAAAGAGTATACCAAATTCACATCCAATCTGCCAATTCTTTCGAAAGTTATCGTGCTATCAAACTAAAAATCTACAGACACACATACACAGCCATTTTACACAAATCTAATACCTTCTCTGGATGATAATTTATGATTGAGAAAGTATTAGAATGACCAAACGACGCAAATTACGGAAAAAAGTCTCAAAGAGAAATTATAGCTTTTGAAAAAACCTGAAAAATGTCTTTTACCCATTTTCCAATAGGACTCGTGATTTTGTTTGTATTTATCGTTAGTAATATGCAAGAGATACGTAAAAAATCTAAAAGAAGACTTGTAGGATCTTTTTCTTTATCCATAAAAAATAATATGAAAACAAAAATCCTATTATTAGCATAACAACGCGAGATAGAGAAAAATGTCTGAAAACAGAAGCGTAGTTTTTTGTTAATTTCCAGGTGGTTCAGAAAATATACATTTACAAAGACTAAATATCAGAGCGCAAAGCGCGAGGCATCCTATTATCGAGCGCGAAGCGCGAGATTCAATATTCGCGCGCCCGAGGCGCGCTCAAACTTGCGAGCGGAGCGAGCCGCGCGCATAGCGCGCTATGGAAATTTGCTCGCGCAGCGGGCAGATTTTTTTTATAGTATTTCCTTTCAGCAATTATTATGTTCTTATGGTAAAAAAAATTTAAAACATTCTGGTTGACTTGTTATTCAAAACGTTTACAAGTGTTAGCGATGGCTAGACGCTCGGAGATAAATGGGCCATTTACCTTAAATGCAAAAAGAAATATTGAAGTTACCTGTTGCTCGAATTTCCTTGTTATTTTAAGCTACGTTTTTCACAAAAATAGCGAGCGATTTTTATTATTATTATCACACGATTTTGTATTATTCATTATTTATATCAGAAGATTAGTAGTGTGTCTGATCCACTATGAGACCCGTAGAAAAATAACTACTCTAGACTTAAAAAGCCAATTTTTATTTATGGGTTTTCAGTAAGAATGATTAAAATACTAATCTCAAATTTAACTTTAATGGAATGCTGAAACTTCAGTAATAAGTTATTGAATTTCAAGGTAGAACTTTGTGGCCCTGCATGAAAGAGTGGTTAGTGCGTGATCGGATGGATGTATGTAGCTCATCGCCGACTGCATGGTTAGCATAGTGGTAGTACATCGGGCTTCATGACGGCTGCCAAGGGTTTGATTCCCCGAACCGAAGTCCATTTTTGCTTACGCTCACTCATTACGGTTCCAGCACTTGATAGACACTCTTCCTCTTCCATAACTTTTTGTAGTTTCCCTAGTTATATCCTGTACCTTTCGTCACTTTGATGTTGGAAGCCGTACTGAATTTGGCTCTGCATATTTTTTTTATCTGATTGATTGTAATCTACTAATTCTTAACTAAAATGAGTGGTTCTATGAATTTAACATATTTTCGCACATTGTTATATAAATAAAAGCGTAAGGGTTTTCTGTGATAGTACAGCATTAGATAAAAAATATTTACTAACTGAAAACTCTTGTTTGTTCGACGAATTTAACAAACCCCTGGCAACAGCTTCTACGGATAGATATTGAGAAAAAGCGACGGTAGTAGGAAGGGTGAGGAAGGAGCAAGGCTTTCAGAAGGGGTTGAGGTGTCGACTGACTCAAAAAAAAGAGGAAAGTGCAGGTATGAGGGAGGGGGGGGTCAGGGTATAAGGTAGAGTTTGTATCGATAAAAAGTGTAGTAGGTACCAGCGCACTGTAAGGGGATATAAGTGCATTGCTGATATAAACAGGATGTGCAGACAATAGTAGGGGTTGTTGGAGCAGGTAGAGCATAGTTTATACCAAAAGATGTAGGGGGTCAAAAATAAAGGGGAAGATTTTAAAGAAGGAACGGGTGAAGGGCAGGGAGATCATCTTTTCCTCCACGGCTACCTATGTACCCTTCCCCTTCCACTGTGCAACGACACTACCCCTCAATGGATTCGAAGTTGCTTCAGGCCCTCGATGTTAGGTCCCCTGTGGAGATAATCCCTTTGCATTCCAACATACACATTCCTATTTGAAGAATATCAGTATGTCCAAGAATAAAATTTGATTATACAAAATTATATTAAGATCAATCTAATAAAAATAAATATGATACACAAACTTTTTATGGATGGAAAATCATACAATTTTCCACTTTTGGTCCACTTCTAAGTTATAGTGGATTGATAATTAACT
>JAWWLR010000092.1:42495722-42506961 GCA_035041075.1 Acraspis erinacei | reverse complement strand
TAAGTAATACGATAGTTCCAGATCAATCTAAAAATTCTATAACCCCTTCCTCACACTAATCCCCTCCCCCGCCGAGTAAGTCACGCCTACCCCGAAAGGGAAACGGCTTAATGGTGTAATAAAAACATTACTGGGAAAGAAGTCACCAAGACCCAAGATTCGAAATTACAAATAAATCGAATTTTTGTAATTCAGATTTTGGTATTTGATACAATTATATTTATAACTTGTGACTTAAAATTTTTTGCGCATCTGGAGCCTTCTTTAATTGATCAAAATGACAGAAAAAATCGAAAAAACCCCGCTAATCGAAACTGAAAAAATAGCGCATTTTTTAAACTCTGATTTTAGTATTAATTGAAATCATCTTTATAAATTGTAGTTCGCATATGTTTCTAACCAAATGTGGTCCTTTTTAACATACAAATGCACTAGAAAGAAAATTATATTAGATATCGTATTCCACATTTTGAACATTTTCTGTAAGTCCAATTTCCATTCCTGGATCTTGTCAATTTTTTTTATATTGTATGTATATATTTTTAGAATATTTTTTCGAAAACAGAGATGAATTATATAGGAAATATCGTTTAGAAAATAATTGATGAATATTCTCGAAAAAGTAGGAAGACTTTCTTTGCCCCAAAAATGTAAAAAAATTGAAACTCAAGAAAATTTAATAACTCTGCAGAGAAGACATTTTTAAACATTTTATTCGAGAGGGGTTAATAAAGAAATCAAATTTCACTAAAACTATTAAATTTTCAAACCATATAGACGAGCTTTCTATAAAACCATTGAATTTTTAACCAAATAATTTAATTTTCTAAGAAAAAGATGCAATTTCAACCAAAAAGTTTAATTTTCTGCTGAAAAGAAAGAATATCCAACAAAATTCATAAATTCTTAACAAAATCGCAGAGTTTTCAACTAACAAGTTTACTTTGCTAAGAAAAAAAAATTCAGAAAATTATATTATTAACAAAATAATTTTCCACATAGCTGTTGAATTTTTCAACAAATAGTTTTATTTTCTATTCGAAAATTAAGGTTTATTCCAAAAATCGAATTTTTAACGAAATAGTTCAGTTTGCAACCAAAGACATAAATTTTCAATTAAACTTTTTATAATTTTTATGTAAGTAGTCTAACTTTATTTCAAACAAAAAAGAGGAATTTTGAACAAATTACTTAAATCCTGAACTAAGAATAAGTTAATATTAAATCGAAAAAAGTAGAATTCCACCAACAAATACAATTTTTTAACAAAGTAGATAAATATTCAACCACAAAGATGAAACTTCAACTAAAATTATAAATCTTCAACAAACAAACAAAACTATTTTACAAATACGGTCAAGTTTCAACCACTAAGTGGAATTTTCAATCAAAATAATTGTATCACACAAAAATTGAATAGCTTCCAACAAAAAATATTTTAAATCAAAACCAGTTGAATTTAACATAAAATATGCTTTCTTAAAGAAAAATTTAATAGTTGATATTTCTACAAAAAGATATTCTAATTTTAATTTAAAGACAGTTGAACTCAACCAAAAAGGTGTTATTTGTGTCATCAACCAAAACATATTAATTTTGAATCAAATAATTGCATTTTTGACCCAAAAAATGATTAAATTTAATATAAGACTTTTCAAACGAAAAGAGTAAGATTGTAACCAAAAATAGTAAAAGAAAGTAGTAAAAAATATAAAAAAAGTTTCTTATAAAAGAGAGTTAATTTTTCATTGCACACTTTTTGATTTCGGACTACAAAATTTTTAATTCATACTGCACAAAGTGTATTGGAGTATGTGACATTTCACGCCCTGAGGAAATTATAAAATTGTAAGTTAATAAAACTAGAGAATAATTTCTATGAAGTATTTATCGTTTACAATGAAGTCGTTTGAACTTTTGTTTTTTAGTTATTCGCAGATTTAAACATATCTTACGTAAGAAATGGTTTAGATCACGTGCCGTCCCTATCTATTAGGCTCATATCTATTCAATTTTTTGTACTTTTTATCACGCCTAAAGAGACGAGTCACGAGAATGACGAGTGCCCTTATACAGGGAAGTATTCAATTGAATATTATACCCACAGATAGGAATCATTAGGTGAAATATTTTGATGTAAAAAAATGCTTAAAGGAGGGTTGCTTGAAACGAAACTGTTGCATCATGGAACCACGAAAGGATCTGCGTTATCAGTGGACGTCTTTCAATAGAAGAACGAGGTTCGCCTCTTTACGAAACCGACAATTAATTGCTCCTTGCTAAAACTGCGGGACGCGGACAATTTGTCTTCATTGTCGGGAAGACTTATCACGTGAAAGTAGAGAAAGAGAGGAAGAAAAATGAGAAAACGAAAAGGTATCAAAGTTATAAACTTCTCGCGAGTCTAATGTATTTACGGGATTTTACCAAGATTGATTAGTGGTGCATTTGTTTGAATAAACTGCCGAATTATAATTTCCCATTCTCGTAGCTTATATTCTCTCTGGAACTCTGAAGAAGCAAGAAAGAAAGGGTGCAAAGAAGACAGGAAAGAGAGGTAAAATGGCAAGAGTAAAATAGCAAGAGCCATCTAGCCAGCACACTATCAGATCATCTATCAATTGTTTTATAATATCTTGGCCTCGTTTCTCAATCTTTTTGTTCCACTCGTTTTCGCCTGGTGGTAGTTGTAGGTCTATAGTTCTTCTAAATGTTTTATTTAATGTCACATTCATTAGTCACCATCAAGAAACTATTCGAATCTACAACGAATTCCGTCTGCTTTTCCCTCTCTGGGAACCAAGTCCCTCGGGATTGCTCAATCAAGATGAAGGTAGCTGATGACGTGGATAATAAGGACTCGTTATCCTCAATGCTACTACTCCCCTAACAAAACTTAGAAGCCTCAAAGCAAGCTCGACAAAGGAGACATTTGAGAGGGACTAACTGAAGTTTCTGGTTTCTTTCTCGCTCCTTTCAGCATTCCTGTTCCAGTTTTATCTAAGAACAACAGGCAACGATTTTGTCGTTTCGTTCTTGGGAAAGTCTCCTGGATGCTTGGAGGAGGTACCAAAATAAATAAGAGGAAATCCCGGAAGCAGAAGAATCCCAGGCATAGTTCTCTGTTTCTAGACTAAACTGAAAATCCCACAGGATTCTAAAAAGAATGGAGAGTATAAGTTTAAGAGGACCCTTTCCACTTTCATGTGCAGATCGAAGGTGGTCTAGTTGTCACACCCTTGTGACTGAGCTTCGGCTTTTATGGGTATAAAGGTTTCATTAAGTTAAGTGGATTAAGGTAGGAAGGAATTTTTGGTGCGAATACTTACTCATGATACAGCGCATGGACATATGTCCATGCGCTGATTATGAATAAAGCCATGATAATACGCGCACAATTTATTTCAAATGTAAAAATTCGAAAAAAAAGTAAGTTTTTGTTTAAATAATGTAGAGTTTTCATTACTTTTTTAAATTTTTCAGCGATGTAGTTTGATATGGTGATTGAGAATATGACCAACGGAATAATACTTGAATATGTCATTGTCAAAGGCGAAAGATGAAAAATACTTTTCTAGATTTATAACCGTACACCAACTCGGCGACATGCATCCCTAAATTACATAACCACCAGTTAAGTTCTGGCAATGCGCACACTCTGCAAAATTGACCTATTATATTTGACCCAATTTCCAGTATTTATCTAAAATAACATGCCTATAACTATAGAGTGGCCATTCCCCAATCGACTAAAATCTACCTTTCAATTATAGTAAAACCCATTTCCAGTTTTTTAAATCACCAATTAATTTTTGGCCATACACAGACTCTGGAAAATTAAGCTTTCAATTATGTTTAACCCAATAGCTAGTATTTTACAGAAATATCATTTATAACTATAAACTGGCCATGCCCCAACTGTGTAAAATCTACCTTTTAATTATATTCAACTCCATTTGTAGTTACCATTTGTAGTTATTCATGTTTTATTCAATTTGAGTATTTAAGACTAATTCACGTTTATAGCTGGACATACCCAGAACCAGTAAAATCCTCCTATTAATTATATTTGAACTTATTTTCAGTATTATAAAAGCACCTGTTTATATTTGGGCAAACCGGTAAAATCTACCTGTTAATTATATCTGAACCCATTTCCAGTACGTAAAGTACTTATTTATAGTTGGCTATACCCTAACTCCGAAAAATCGACTTCTCATTTATAGTTAAACGTGTTTCCGGTATCAAAAAAAGAAGAAAACACTCGTTTACAGTTGGCCAAACCTTCCCTTAGCAAAATATACGTTTTAATTATATTACACCCCAGTATTTTATAACAACCACATTAGTTTACAGTTGGCCATATCCCAGCTTGGCAAAATCTTCCTATCAATTATATTTGAACCCATTTTTAGTGTTAAAGAAAACTACGTCTTTATCGTTTGCTATACCCCAATTTGGACAAATTCACCTTTCAATTATATTTGAACCCATTTCCAGTATTTCAAAAAACCACCTATTTATAGTGATGCATACTTTAACTCGGCCATATCTACATCTTAATTGAACCTTAAAGAGGATAGGCGTGCATCCTGACTGAGAAGCATTCTCTTGAATTTGAATTTTAAAAATCGTTTGAATTTGAATTTCCGGAACTTGATTAAGATCAAAAGAGGCTTTTTAGTAAAGTCTTAGCTTGACTAGATTAATGGTTACGAAATTATGAATGTTTTAAATTGCAATTGATTTGCCGGGTGCAATAACAAGCCCGATGCTCGAACATGCGTAAAAGTATTGTCTGAGCATCTCAAAAAAAGAAGATATTGAAAATCGAAAAACCAATTTTTTGGAAATGTACAATTGTAGAGAATAAGCAAATAAAACTTTTTCCCATTTGAATTTGTTTTAAAAACGTTTATTTCGCTCTGATTTAATTAAGTTTTAAAACTTAAATCGTACTAACTCGGCTAAATATTATTGCAATGAGTTCATATATATAGGACATCTGCACGTGATCTGATCTTCGAGAAGGCTGGGCTGACGGAGCTGTCCGGACACTCTAAATCCCTTGGACCGGAATTCGGGTACAAGCAATGTTCAAACCTGCGATTCCAGCACAATGGACTAACTTTCCCATCCAATAGACCGGGAAAGCGGTGGTCGGTCGAATGCTTAGACTGATGCTCGCGAACAGTCCAAACGGGACTGGAATCCGGTCCAAGGAGAGGGACGAGCGCCGCGCGCCCGTGCGGAGCGCAGGCGCATGCTGCACGTCAACAGGCTGTACGTTAACAGTTTTCCATATATTATTTTTAAATGTATTCAAATCTACTTTGATAAATTTTATTTACATTTTTTTCAAAGATTTAGGAAAATATTATTTATTTATACTTCACATCTTCAAGCAAAAAGTGAAACATAACCTCGAAATTCCACTGTAATCAGGTCGGCCCAAGCTAGGACCGACATTAGTTCCGGTCTAAACTTGGACCAGGGAGATTCTTGTATTGGACGATAACTTCGGGTCCAATGGACCGGAAACTCGAACTTACCTAGATACTTTTACCGATAAAACCACGAAAACACAATGATCGATTTATCTCATTTTGCAATTAAATATTATTAAACAATAAGCAAGTTTTAACTTTTTTTTGTAAATCCCTAGGCATTACAATAGTTTTTACAATAGTATTCTGAAGAAGTTCTATAGATATGAACTCATTTCAATAATATTTAGCCGTATTAGAACGATTTAAGTTTTAGAACTTAATTAAATCAGATAGAAACTTTTATTCGATATTTCGCTTTTATTATTAAAAATAAACGATTGACGAAGAAAATCTAATAGGAAAAGATTTTATTTCCTTATCTTCCTTACTTCTACATTTTCAAAACATTGATTTTTCGATTTTGAACATTTTCTTTTTCGTACGTAGCCGAATAGGCACGCGATAATTTAGTATTAATAAAATAATTAAATTATGCAAGTAGACTAAGATAGGGCAATTAATCCTGATTAATTTTTCTCGTTTCTTCAGAAAACTATTTGCACCAGTAATCAGCAAAATTTAACATCAGAATTAATTAATTAATTACCCTGGTCGACAAACTAACATCATTAGATTAGATTAGGACAAGTTGAAGTGAAAAAATTGTAATTTTTTCTTTTCCAAAAATCTAATTTTTATTAACACTTCAAAAACTACAAAACCTTTGAATATTTTCTAAAAGAGAAAAAGGTGCAACTTGAAATTCTGTACAATCAGTCCTTAAGAATAAAATTACAACAATTTTATAACTTGACATTCAGAACAACTCTTTTTAGGCTAAATCCCGTTTTGATCCTGAGAGTTTTAATTATATTTAGCCGCATTTTCAATATTTTACTAAAAACAACCATTTATAGTTGATCGTACTCTTATTCTGCAAATTCGACCTTTTAATTATATTTAATTCATTTTTCGTTTAAAAAGCCACATTTTTACAGTTTTCAATACCCCATATCAAAAAATCTCTTATTTATGTTTAAGCCTATTTCCAGTAATAAAATAAAAGACTATATTTCCTGCATTTTGTCAAAACCTCTAGTTCATAGTTGGCCGTATCCCAGCTCGTCAAAATCTCCTTATCAATTATATTTGAACCCATTTCCAGTACACTGGAACTTGGATTTAATAACTGTTTCCGATATGGATTTCCGTAGCCTTTAAACCAAAGTTATTTCCGATTCTTCATATTTTTTCTAGTTATGATTTGTTATTTCCTATTTAAATTATTTCTCTACTAACTAATAATTAATTTTTAATTATTTTTTACGAAAGAGAATAAAAGAACATTTCCAAGTTCTAAGGAGATTTAAAAGCAATATTTGGAAATACAGAATAGATGGGTATAAGCACGGGGAGAACCTGGTAAGGATGCCGCTTGTTGCTTGAGAGTGGGTGTCCTTGAAGTGTATCTCCCCTAGTGAAGGGGTAAAATAAACGAGAGGGGTCTGGAAATAGGGAAGCTTCGATCAAAAGGGTGGGTGTTGCCAAACTCAGTTTATCTCCGATATGTGATAAAAAAAAGGAGGGACCCTTAAAAGAGGTAAGGATGTGATGGAGCGGTGGGTGTCGTTGAAGTCACTCTCTTCCAGAGAAGGAATGTAAAACACAGGGAAGAGTTGGCTTAAAAATAATTTTAATATAAAAATTTTAATTTAATAGCTTCAGATTAGTGTTTCTCATAAATAACCTGAAACCCATTTGAGGTATCGATTCAAAAGTTCCATATTCATGGTTTTAGATTTAAAAAATTCGTAATCTCCCCAAATGAATGAATTAATAAAAATCACATCTCAATTTTTTAGACTATTAAATTTGTACTCTTTCCACTCTTAAATGGAAATATAAACAAGATTTCCCAACGGCAGAAGCGAATTACATTTGTGGAAGCAAAATACAATTGTTATGATGAGTAGCAGCACATTTGCTAAAGAGACGTGCTTCCCATTAAAGTTCTGTTTAAGTTTCCTCAACTCGATTTCGCCTTTTAATGCCTTGGAGATATTTCACGTATTTTCCTAGCAGAATTTCCGTATTCCAACATTTAATCATTTCCTCACGTTTTCCTTGGATCGACTTGAAATAAGGTAAGACGGAGAGAAATGACATTACGAGTGACTTTTATCCTTTCAACCCTGTCAAAAGGGGGTAGCAGCATCGAACGGGAAGTACTGGTTAACAGGGGGATTATTCTGTGCTGTATTTACGATACCCACGGCAGGACCGCTAATACCGCTGCAAGAGGCATTAACATAACATTAGCCGTTTGCATTAATCCGGAATACATCAAGCGGCAGCCGCAGAGGCGCCCTTCGTTGCCCCAGTCTTCTCCCTTTTCCACCCTCTACGCGACGAGCGCGTCGATGACTACACATAAAGCGATGTCGACCTAGGGAAATAAGGAAAACAGGAAAAGAGGAAAAACGAGGGAGCGGAGAAGAGGATGCGCTTTTCCGCATCTCGAGTTCCTTTATTCTCAATACGCGGACCGGAAAATAAACGGTGTGCATTTCGATACTGCGAATTATATGGTGCAAGAGAGGTAGTCCAATTTCGTAAGGGGTTTTAGATAAGATGGGATACTGATTTCGTGAGTTGGAAAATTTAAATATTTCTAAGAAACTCTGTGGAATCTTTTCTTTTTAATGTCAGAACTAAAGTCCTATGCTGTCCAATTATTAAAAAGTTCTTAAAGCTATTTTAGGTTGATACCTCGAATATTGATTTTGAAAATTTTGAAGATTTCTAAAAAAAGAAGCATTTTAAGAAGTTTAAAATGTTTCAAGAGAATAAAGACATTTTCTTTAAAAATAGTGGGAAAATTTAAAGTGATTTCTTATTAAAAAAAAATTAATTGTTAGGAAAAATTCACAAAGGTTTCAAAACATTTTTGAAATGTTAGAAAAACTTACATTTTTGAACATTTAAAAATACAAATTTTGAAGCTTGTTAAAGATTTTGAAAAATTTAACGAAGATAAAAAAATATCTGCAAACTCCTGCAAAAACTTAATCTAATTTTGTATTCAGAAAAATGAATTTCAATATATAAATTGAAAAAGATTGTACAGTATTTGTAATTATTTCCTGAAGTTTCTGAAAGAATAAAAGCGGCTTTAAATCCAATTTTTAAATTATCAAGATTACAAAGTTTTATAAGAAACTGGGTTAAGTTTAAGAGACATTTAAAAGTTTTGAAAATATTACAAATTAATTAAAAATAGAATAAGAGTTTTATACGAAGAAAAGAATCTATACTTTTGAATATCTGTAAATAAAAGTATTGAAGTTTCTTACGGATTTTGCAACGTTTCCCAATAAGGCGATAAAAAATTTCTTATAATTAATGGGATAATCTAAACTCATTTCTGAATTTGCAAAATTAAAAATAATTTAAAACATTTCAAAAGATTAAAAAAATAGTAGAGACACAATTGAGAAGATTTGAAGGTATTTTTTCTTTATTTTCAGAATTTAAAGGAAATTTTCGGAAAAATGTAAATAATTTAAAAATATATACAAAAATTCAAAACAAAATGTAAATTTTTGAAGATTTCGAAAACATTTTCAAATCCATTTGAGAAGTGTGAAAGGTTTCAAGAAAATAAAAAACTTTTCTTGAGATTCATTGGGCATTTTTTTCACTTTGAAAAATTAAATTTAATCAAAGTTTAAAAAGGTTTTAGAATATATCCAAATGTTTCTACAAATTTCAAAACAAATTGGGAAGAGACACGGGAATTTTTTTTTAATTTTTCAAGACTTTTTAATATCTTAAGAATAATTTGATTAAGTTTAAAATATATTTATTTTTAAAACTTCGACAAATCATAGATATCTTTTAAACTTACTCCAATTTTTCCTAAAATTTTCTAAAATCCTTTAAAATAAAATAGAAATTATACTTTTCCGACACATCTGAACTCAAGTGAACTAATAGAGTAAAAAGGAATATTTATTCAGAATTTTTATTTCTGGACAACGATTAAACTACTTTGTTATAAATTCATTTTTTTTAAATTAAAGATTCATCATTTTAGTTAAAAATTCATCTGCGATTAAAATTGATTTAATTAAAATTCGTTTGTTTTGTTGAAAATCAGTTTTTTTTCGAACATTCGTCTCTTTTGGTAGAAATTCAATCTTTTTCGGTTCAAAATGAAAAAATTTAATAGAAAATTATTCTATTCTGTAGGGGATTTAACTATTTTCTTTAAAAATTCTTCCTGTCTGGATAAATTCAACTCTTATTAGTTTAATTTTTTATACGCTTAACTAAAAGTTGAACTGCTATGTTAAAAATTCACTCGTTTTGTTGAAGGTAAATCTGGTTTGTTTGAAGATTCCAGTATTTTGTTCGAATTCGTCTTTTTCGGATAAGTTCAACTGTTTTTCATTTTAAATTAAAGTATTTTCGGATTGAAATCGAAGAATGACAAATCTTTTAATTTGACTTCATGTTGACAAACAGATTTTATTATATTTAATTCCAAAAATATTTATTTTGAATAGATTCAACGAAAAAAAATATAGCCTTTAAAATTTTATTTAAATCGTAAACAGTTTAGTTTGTAATTAGTCAAATTTCAAAAAGTTTGATTACTTATAATAGATAATTCTCTAAGTTAAAAAAGCTTTCACTACTCGTGGTTGCATATTCTAGATTTGAATAGAAGAAATTTCTAGATGTAAAACAAGCAATTGTATTTTCAAATATTATACATATATTTAAAGAGAAATGGAGAAGTTTTTCGAAAATAGGGAAGAAAAGGGAAATTTGAAAAAAGAGAAAACGTAGAGGAATAGGGGAACGACTGTGCACACTATTAATATATTCCAAATTTTAAATATATAGTGGAGGTGTCGAATATTGGGACTAATTTCCAGCTCCCTTTGAAAAAGTGGATAATCCAAATAATGCACGACTGACTCCAAAGCTCAAATTTCAGCTCTTTGAATTGTCAGCATTTACATAAAAAATTGAAAGCATTCAAAGGACTAGTGGGAGTACGAGTACGTAAATCGTCCAACTGTAATAATCGCTAACGAGACTTTCCGACGATTACCAGTCGAAATCGCATTTTGTAATTCCGAGTGCGAAGCGCAGTTTCACCGAATTTATACGAAATTAATACGGTGCCTGCGTGTACGGCGTTTATAGCGAATCGCTGGTGCCTGCTTGCTCTCCGAGTCCGCCCTTTATATCCATTGCAAGCCCTCGAGTGAGGCCGACCTCTCCCACGAGCAGAATTTTAAGCGCGTGATCCCGGAAATTAGGAAGATTTCATTGGCCCCAAGAATTACAATAACCTTATTATCATCTTAGTCGGTTGTGCTGGAACCTGCAAAATGGGACATGAGTTACTGATATTTATCCCTAGACAGGGCCCGTGGGAGATTTAAGAACCCGAATGGAAATCAAATAACGCTTCTGAACTTATAATAGATTTTTTTTGCGTCGTCACTTCAGGACCATAGTGGAAAAAGGTTTTTAAAAAAGTAGAAAAAAACTAAAACCATTTGTAACAACAGTCCGGATTTCTATCGTAGGGTTCTTCGCCGTCGCGCTGCCTCTCCGGATCTTGGCCGGAGGATGAGTCACTAGGGAGAGGATTCATCCTTTAATTTAAATTTTGCTCTTCGCCGTCGCGCTGTCGCTCCGAATTCTGAGGTGGTAGGTGGATGCGGATTAAT
>JAWWLR010000092.1:42452454-42465333 GCA_035041075.1 Acraspis erinacei | reverse complement strand
TTTTATATATATATATATATATATATATATATATATATATAATAAATGTAAATTACTTCAAAATAGTTGGATTAATATAATTATTATTCCGAAATCTTCGCATTACCTGGATTACAAGTGGATTGCTGTTGATTATAGGTGGATTACTCTTAATTACCAGGATTTCTTGGATTACATGAATTACTCCGAATTATTTCAATTACAAGTGGATCACATTAGCGTCTAAGTTGATTAAACCGCGAGATTTGGATTACTCTAAATTACCTTAACTATTTTGCATCACAAGTGGATTACTCTAAATTATAGGTAGATTGTTCTAATTTAAAGCGAATCTCTTGGATAAGCTGGATTACTCCAATCATATGGATTGAGAGTCGATTACTTTGTATCGCATGTGGATTATACTGAGACAATAGGATTCCTCTCAATTACTTGAAATAATTCGCCTTACAAATGGATTATTATAAAATACACGTTGATGACTCCTGACAAATGAATCTCTCAGAAATCCTGGATTACTCCAATTACTTGGGTTACAAGCTGATTGCTGCGAATTATAATTGGATTACACCGGAATAGTGGAAATACTGCCAATGAATTTAACTGATCTGCATTAAAAGTGGATTACTCTAAATTACAGATAGCTTGATCTAGATTACAAGTGAATCTCTTGGATTACCTGGATTACACTAATTATTTTGATTAAGAGTAGATTACTGCGAATTACAAGTGGATTACACCGGGATATTGGAATTACTCTCAACTAATTGAACTACTCAGTGTTGCAAGTGGATTACTATTGATTATATGTGAATTACTCTAGATTACAAGTAAATCTCTTAGATAACCTGGATTACTCCAATTGCCTGGATTACGATTCGACTACAGCGAATTATAAATGGAGTACACCGGGATACTGGGAATACTCTCAACTAATTGAACTACCCGGAATAACAAATGGATTACTCTAAATTAGGTGGATTACTTTAGATTACCAGTGAATCTCTTGGATTATCTTAACTACGCCAATTATCTCGATAAAGAGTCGACTGTTGCGAATTACAAGTGGATTACACCAGAATATTGGGATTACTATTAACAAATTGAACTAGTCCGTATTAAAAGTGGGTTACTCTAAATTATATGTCGATTACTCTAGATTACAAGTGCATCTCTTAGATTACAAGTGCATCTCTTAGATTACCTGGATTGCTACACATGACTGGATTTCCCGTCGTTTACTGCGAATTACAAGTGGAATACACCGGAATTTTGGGATTACTCTCAGCTACGTGACTACTCGGCGTTACAAGTGGAATGCTCTAAATTATACGTGGATTACTCGAGATTACAAGTTAATCTCTTAGATAACCTGGATTACTCCAATTATCTGGATTACGAGTCGATTACAGCAAATCATAAGTTTAGTACACCGGGATATTGAAGTTAGTCTCAATTATTTGAACTGGTAAGTGTTACAAGTGGATTTATCTTAATTATAGGTCGATTACTGCAAATTACAAGTGGAATATATCGGAATATTGGGATTACTCTCATTTTCATGAACTACTCAGCGTTGAAAGTGGATTATTCTAAATTATAGATGGATTAATTCAGATTACAAGTAAATCTGTTGGATTACCTGAATTAATACAACTGTTTTGATTAAGAGGCGATAACTACGAGCTACAAGTGGATTACATCGGGATATTCAGATTACTTCAATTACTTAAACTACTCATCGTTACAACCGGGTGACTCTTGATTATCGGTAGATTAATCTAGATTATAAGTAAATCTCTTGGATTGCCTAGATTACTCCAATTATCGGGATTATGAATCGATTACTTCGAATTACAAGCGGATTACTTCGTGATTACTGGGATCACTCGGAATTACTTGAAATACACCGGATTAAAAGTGGATTTCACCCGATTATTAGTTAGGATGACCGAACCGTCCCGCAGATAAACAGAGTTTGTTCCCTTCGGGAAAACTGAACTATCTCGGAAATCACATATAAGAAACTCTGCGATATGTAGAAAGTTGGGAAACTTTCGGCAAGACGCGTGCAGTTGCCGCGAAATGCGCCAAAGCTAAAGAGATAGGTAGCTTCATCGTGAAATACCGTTATTTCTCTATCACGGGGGAGATATTGGCCAACTTTTTAAAGTGTCGTTAGAAGGAAGCGACAAACCATCTCTATCTTCTCACCCTCCCATCTTTTTAGCCTCTAGTGACCTCTCCTCGCGCACTTTCGCGAAAACGGCCACCCCGCTTGGCACAAGAAGAGGGTGGAGGGTCAACGGGTGCAAATAGTTGGTCGAGGAACCTTGAGAGGCTAGGGAATTAAGGCTGAACTTCGAAAGTTTCATGAAAACTCAACTTTTTTCCAATTTACACCTGAACCTCTACCCATAACCGCAAGAAAATGTAGCTCGTGCGCGTAGGCGTCATTCCTGTGGCAGAGGCGTTGCTATGGGAAACGTAATTTCTGGATTCACACTATTTCCCCATGTCCCTTTTCCCCTTTTTTAGAAAATTCTTCTCTTCTGTCTGGCCTTAAGAAAATTCCCCCTTTTTACTTTAAATTTAATTCTTTCTGGTTAAAAATTGTACTAGTATATTTTTGTTTCGACATTCATGTTTTTTTCTTAAAAAATGAAAATTGACCTATTTAATTAAAAATGCAACGGCTTTATTGATAATTTGTCTCTTTTGTTTACAAGTTTACGTACTTGGTTTTAAATTCATCGGTTTAACTGAAAATAATTTTTTTTGCAATTAGAATATTCGTTGAAAATACCCTCCTGGTTGAAAGTTCATCCTTATTGCTTGAATTATGAACTATTTCATTTTTTCGTATCGAAATTATCTTTTTTTGTTGGATATTCAACTATACTTGTTTGGCAGTGGAATTCATTTGTTCAAAATTTTATTTTTGTTAAATATATATTCATTTCCTGAAAATTTGAAACAATTAAGTAGAAACTTCAACCATACTTGGTTGAAAGTCTGATTTGTTACAAATTAATTTTTATTATAAGAGATTAATGCTTTTGGTTGAAAAATACCCTATTTTGTCGAAAATTTGTCCTCTGGGTAAAATATAAACTATTACATATTTTGTTGAGAATTCGTCTTTATTATTGAAAATAACCTGCTTTGTTAAAAATTCTTTTAATTCGTTACAGATTTATTATTTCAGTTAAAAGTTCATGTCTTCGGTCATATTTTGGACTAAAAATGCTGGTATTTTGTAAATAATCTCCTTTTGTAACAAATTAATCTTCTTAACTGAAAATTCATCCTTTTTGTTGAAAATTTAAATATACTTGATCGATCGTTGATATGCTTCAATAAAATGGTACATTGTGTGTCAAGGGCGTAAAGATGGTTATTGTGTTGAGTGTGAATTTGCCACCCGAGCGAAGCGAGGGTGGCACTCACACTAAGAAAAATGCCGTACGCCCTTGATACACTTTTTGTCCTACCCTCCTTGAAAGCAAGCATGTGAAGCAGATAAAAGATGTTTAGTGTTTTGATAATTTTAAATTATAAGTAAAAGGAAGAAATTACGTACTTAGCAGAAGGGAGACTGTGTGGTACAACGATGTCATTTTTTTAAAGATAAATGTAATTTTTCTATTGGGCGTAGACTTTCATGTAGCGATCGTAAATTTGTATGTAGCGGGTGTAAAGTTTCATGTAGCGGGCGCAAAGTTTCATGTAGCGGGCGTAAAGTTGCATGGCGGCCCGGCGGCGGAGAGTGCATGTGCAAAGCTCGCATGGACTGTAAACAGCCACATTATGCCTGCTTCAGGTGCATGCAATGGCGCATTTTCATGGGGAGTCGGACAAAAATGTATTATTTTTTGATCAGAAATTCATCATTTCAGTTTAAAAGACGTCTCTCTAGTTGTAACTTCAACTATTGGGTGGAAAATTCATATTTTTTAGTAGAAAATTAATCTTCTGCCGTAAAAATGTATCTTTTCGTTAAAAATTGAACTCTTGGTGGGAAGTGGAACTACTTTATTAAACATTCATTTTTCTTATTGTTCAAGTTTTACAATATTAGTTAAAAATTGATCTCTGTGGTTGGAAAATGAAACATTTAGTTGGAAATTCGTTTCATATTGAATTCAATAAGGTACCTACAATAATTTTATTTAAAAAATGCATTCCTCTGTTATTTTCCTGTTTCTGTGAAAAAATCACCTTTTTCCTCCCATTTTGAGAGCATTTTTGGCCGGGAAGCCTGAAATTTCAAGTTTCTGAGTGCGAAGGTGATTTTCACCAATGGTGTAGTAACAGGGAGAAAACGGCGAGATTGACGGCCTCGGCTCGTTACTTCGGGCTTTTGCGTTCGATAACGTTCCAATTTACGATCGAACCCTTCCGGATATCTCCTCTTCTTTGTTGATCCTCTTCGTGCCTTGCCCTCTATATCTACTCTACTTTGAATTCCGGAAATCGCGGTTATTTGCGTAACTGGTGTAAGTGGGCAATTTTCAAACTTATTCTGAAAACTTCTGGTACTTTGAGAAGTTAACAAGGTTTTACATTAATTAAACAGGTTTTAGTAGACTCCCATTTTTCTTTCTCTACTTTTATAGTTGGATGCACAGTGGAATGAGCCAAAAACTCAAAATAATTAGATTCATTGGTAATAGTGTGTTGCAAATTTTTTTTCGTAAAGTTTATACCCGACTAAAAATGCTTCGACTTGAGTTAGACTCGGTGATGTCTTGAGTTTGTCTACAAGACCCCGATGTCTTGCTGCGTCAAAACTGAATCAATACATAAGCCTTCGTTTTACCGTTATGGTCACGTGAGGTAAGGCAGCGTTTACTTGTCGCAAGTCGAGTCTTGTCTTGGCTAAGACGATGTTTACTTGTCTCAAGACGAGTCCCGTATTGGCTGAGATGGTCGAACTTTTTTCGAATCATAAATTAATTTAAAAATTGTGATTGAACATAAAAATTCGGCTCAAAACATACATAGATGTCTTCAAGGCACACATACTTGTCTCGCAGGCGTACATTTTTTGTCTGGCTCCGTCTCCAAACTGAGTCATGCTGAAGTCGATCTATTCGACTTCAGAATGTCTTGTGGTAATTCAAGTCGAAACCAAGTCGAAGAATTTTCACTCGGATTGTAGTGAATTACCTCAGGAAATTTTGTTAATGTGAAAAAAATGTGTTTTTGAATTTAGAAATATACGTTTCTGTAGTTTATTAGGAACAACATCCAAGAAATAAAAAATGAAGAAATAAAAGCATTTCTTTCAAAACCTTAGGTAGAATTTAACAAACAAAATTTAAAAAATATTTCTTTTTCAATACAAACCAATTTTTAGATTCAATATATACAAATTTTCAACTTGTATAGCAAACTATAGCTTACTATGCCTCAGTAAGCGCTTTTTACTTTGTTACGATGTTTATGCATGTTGATATCATTACTTATTAATAATAGCAATTTTAATAGTTATTATTAATAATTAACAATAAATAATAAACTACCGTTGAAGCAGAAACAGAATACAGCAACAGCTTATAATTTTATATTAATAATACTCAAAGATTTTGAAATTCCCATGTTTTTAGTGTATCTCTTCAGACTTATCTTTTAATAGGAATTTTTCAGTAATAAAAATCATCATAGAAAAAATATTTTATTTGTAAAAGTCTCAATTTCTTATCAATTTCAATAATAATGCTCACTTGTAATGATTAAGAAATTTACTTATTGAAAGACAACTATTTGGATGTGTTAAAATAAATAAAAAGTAACACCCGCTTACTCAGGCGTGAAATAGATATAGCTGAATATTTATTCAGGAATTTGTAGAAAAAATAATAAAAATAACAATGAAGTGTTAGCGAAACATTTTCTTTGTACAATATTGCAGATTAACTGCCTGCAACATAATACCATAAAAAATCCAGTAAAATTGATAAGTTTAATGTTTTTTTTATAATATTGTTATTAATAATAACACCCTTCAATTTTTATAGTTTTCTGTCTTTGCAAATCGTAATTTTCAATTGGTCCTAAGTAATTGGATGCTAGAAATTTATTAGATCGACAAAATGAAAACTCTATAATTGACAACAAATACTATTCGTAAAGTATCTGATTTTAACTTTATGTTTGTTTCAATAATTCAATCTGCATAATGAAATTCAAAAACAAGGCTCAGCCGTATTCTTAAAATTTTAATACTGAGTATTTCTTTAAAAAAAAACAACATCGAAATTGGTATCAAACATTGGTTAGTACAAGACGATCTTTCACTATTAAAATTATTTATAAAGTTATTAAAAAATAAATATATAAGACATTTTTTTCCAGATGTTTCATTTCTATATTTATTAGTCTACAAAAAATGTCCTGAAAAAAATTTACGCAGAAAAGATTGAGCTTTAAGAAACTGAAAAAAAGGAATCATAAACCATTAGATACTTTTTTATCTGGAATTCGGAAATTGATTATGAGGAATTAGAAATAAATCAATTTTATAAATAAGTGCAAAATTTCAACCATTATGTTTATGTCAGCATTATTCTTTCACGTAAGATCATTGCTAGAGAAGCGATGATTAATAACTGTTTAAAACTAACTAAGAATGAACAATACCTATCACTGTTACAAACAATTATTATAAACAAATGCATACTGTGGCCATTTATATTCATTACAACACAGGTTCTTTTTACAAAAAAAGCATTCATAAACTCCTAGTGCGTGATTCTTCGTTAAATTAAATTAGAGTTTAACCAAATTTTGTATTGTTATAATTATTTATTAAAAAGAAAAATTTTAGTCATTTTTCACAAAATCGTATTTTCTTATTTGCTGAAAAGTATTACTAAAATTAATAAAGTATTTCGATTTGCGCGTTACATTTAATTTAATTTTTTCAGGTTTGAATAATATTTTCAGTTTTTATAAACAATACTCATAAAAAATGCATAATTCAGCCCTTTTTGAAATTAAGATCATCCATTTTTTACATGAAAGTATTATTTTACACGTTCAGCATTAAATTTAGTTACACTGGAGTAGCATTAACCTATATCGGTATTTTTTATAAAGATGTTTACTAAAGAAATATAATTTAATCAAATGATTTGAATTAAACCCTGATTCATTTCCGCTTCCGTTTTGTACATAGAAAAATGACATCTCCCTTGCGAAATATTTTTTTGCATTCACAACAAGAGAGTCCTTAGTCCTAGTAGTCCTAGTGTTTATAATATTATTTTTTATCATAAAATATTTATAAAAATTTGTAAATGGTTTAAAACTGGCTCCATCTAAATAAATATTATGTAGAACTGGTTTAGTAATCCTTTTCTGTAAAGAAACAATGCTCTAAGGTTGAAAAAGTGCTAAATTGTGTATTTTTTGTAATAAAAATGAATGAAGATAATTAAAGTTGTAAAATCAAGGTTTGCTGAATAGAAATAATGCACAATGAGTTTAATAATATTTCTTTTCAAAAGAAACTGTGCTTTTGCAGAAAATGGCTAAAGCGTGCACTGATTTATAATATTTGATTATAAAAATGATAGATATTATTCAATGTAAGTTCCTCTTTAACCAGAAACTATTCAGCATGAGCCTAGAACTGATTTTATGTAAAAGAATAATTTTTAAACAATTATGCTAGTCGACATTTTGAATTCATTTATAACATTTGTTTATTTCTAATATCTGATAAACAATTTCTTAGTGGCAGCTGAAAACAATAGGTATCGAATGGTTTTTGATGTCTCGGTCTTCATACAAATACAATTTTGCTAAATAATCGCATAACAGTTCTAAATGTAAAACAGTTTCATTTAAATGATTCTCAATCGCAAATAAATCTTGATTTGATAATAAAATAAAGCGAAAATATTTTATTTACTATTTTAAGTTAAGAAAAAAATGAATCTCAAAATCTTTCTTATAAGGTTAAATTTATATATTTTTTTTCATTAGGCAGATCTCAGGTTAAAAAAAAAGTATAGTCGGCTACCATTAAATTTTCTTCTGGGTATGATTTTATTATAAACCATCCACTCTTTGTCTTGTGTTTTAATTTATTATCTTCGTAGAGCTCTGTTATTTCTTTCGGAATCAAGATCGTATCTCAATAATGTAATAATGCTTCTTTATATCCTACCTCTTTCACTTTATGCTCAGAAATCCTTTGACTTCGTAACTTTGTTATCAGTTTTTTTGTATTCTATAACTTCAGGTTTCTATCTAAATTATTTTATCGCTTTCGTTCAACTGATTATTTCGCTGCACAAAGTGTTCCATAATCCATTTTAATAAAAAATGCTAATCCGTTTGAGATTGAACTTCAAAGTAGAGAGTACAACATTTTTAACTAATAGAAAGATGTACAAAAATCATTTTCCAAGGACAATTATGTACCACCTACGTTAACCAGTAATATTTTAGCCATGCTGTAGACTGCAAATCATTCAAAACAATGCATCGCGGTATTTTCTAGTGCAGCAAAAATGCTTTGGATGAGAATTTCAGGAGTTTAACATCTAAAACCCCACAAATTCCGGGGAAAGAATGTTGTGCTGCAGGCAATTAAAATTTAAAATATCATTTGCTCGAAGAATTACGATAAAAGCAGATAGTACGATGTTGAGAATGACAAATTTTTAAGGTCGTTTTTAGTCTTCTTCTATTCCACAATGAATTGGATGAATATATTTCACCCAGATTCAAAAATTTTTTAATACCTTTCCTCATCCTTGAATTTTCAACAAAATGATTATATGATTAACAAGATAGTTTAATGTTTTATTTAATAGTTAGTTTTTAAACGCACGAACATTCATTCTTAACAAAAAATGTAATAGTTAATATTTCAACTAAAAGAGATGAAATTTCTACCAGAAAAGATGAATTTTCCACCATGAAGATAAAACTTTAACCAAAAATATCAATTTTTAACAAAAAAAGTTCAACTTTTCCCAAAAAGGTTAATTTTAAATTAAATAAAGGTCGATTTTCTACAAAATTGTTAGGCTTTTAAGCAAAAAGATCAATTTGATCTAAAACAGTTGATCTTTCAAACCAAAAATATTAATATTTAAAAAATAAAGACAATTTAAGAAAGAAAAAGTTTAGTTTTCTTTCAAAACAAACGAATTTTCAATTAAAAGAGATCTATTTGCAACAAAAAATGGAAAAGTTATATTCTAAGTTATAAAAAATCATTTATAAGAAACTTGAAGAAAAGTGAATTTTCAATGAGAGATGAAACTTCAATAATTTTGAATGAAAAGCATACATTTTTAACAAAATAGTTTACTTTTCAACCAAAGAAATTTATTTTCAACCTTCATCTAAGTATTTTAATTTTTAGCTGAAAAATATTCACTTTTAACCAAAATGTTGAAACTTTAGTCTAAAAAGATGAATTCTTAAAAAAATGTAATAGTTTATATACGTGTATGAAAAAAAAGATTAAATTTCTACTAAAAGAGATTAATTTTATACCAAAATGATAATTTTATCCAAAAAAAAATTTCCAACAAAGTGCATGCATTTTCGAACAACAAAAATTAATTTTCATGAACAGTAAAAGAACTTTCAACAAAATAGTCGAATTCTCAACCAAATATAGGAACTTTCAACCCAAGACATACAATTTTTTTAAAGTTCAAGATTTATCCGAGTTGATTAATTTAAAATAAAAAGATCATTTTTCAAAAAAATAGCTAAGCTCGGAACCAAAAAGAGGAAATTTCGACAAATAAAGATTTTTCAGTCAAGCAAGAAATAAAACTTTATAAAAATGGTTGAACTTTTATGCCTATCAATATCTACTAAGCCAAATTAATTTTTAAAGCAAAAAGAAGAGTTTTCCAGCAAATAATTGAATTTTTGACGACGAAAGATTTTAGTTGAATTTTCATCACCAAAATATGAACTTACAAAACTCAATTATTATTTTTTTTAAATTATTATTTTAAAAGAAAGCTTGCAACAGAAGATAGAAATAAAAATATGAGGCTATTAATCTACTGACAAGAAAATTATTTCAGGCAATATCTAGCAAAGAAAATACACTCTATATAATTGTTTACCTGTTTGGTTATAAAATATAATCAGGAAAAATTCATGAAATATCCTAAAAAATTATTGATAGTGTAATTACCGTGCTTCGCATATTCAATTTCCTGTTGTAAATTGAATCTGTGTATCAACTATTTCTATTTCAAAACACAAAACAATCTTAGAAGCAAGATTCTTAATAACAATGTGCCCATTTTCAACTGATATCTTTGCTGAATTTTCGAATCACCAGGAATCCAGTTCGAGGTCGAAGTTAACTAACCGGAAGTAACGCTGTGATAGGCGCATTGAATCTACTCGGTACAGGAAAATGCGTCCAATCAGATCGAAAGTCAGGTTGCATTTTTTCGCAAATTCTCAGAGCAAACTCGCTGGACAACCGGAAATGACGAAACTTAAGATGTCTGCAAAGAAGAAACCTGAGAAAGACCATCGATCAGAGTAAAGTCGAATGAGGGTGGAGAAGAGTTAAAGACATGTCTTTTCGTCAGATCCCTAACTACACACCAAACTAATGGAACAACTTGGAGGAATACCGCTAAGTCAATAGATTTGCTGCAAAAGCGAATATTAGAGTAATTTCACAAAGACAGGAAGTGGAGAAGCATCTGGTATGAAATATAGAGCGGCTCGAATCCCCCCCCCCCCATAGTTTCAAAAAGACTGCACTTCCTCCCCAAATTTTTTGGAATTAAACAAAAAATACATTTGAATTTTTTGTTTTAAAAATTACTGATATTTTAAGGACTGCAGTTAGTTATATAGTCGAGGCCTGACGAGGCGCCTCCAGGGCACTGACGCTGGAGGCCTGGCGGTGCCAAGCCACATTCTTTTCAAACATAAAATCTTTTTAGTTATGGCGATCCATACACTACATTACTAATTTTGGGCTTATTTGACCTTCACCCTCTCCCGGGAGTAACGCAGCTTTTGGGTAAAGACAGATTTTAGGTATAAACATTTTTTTTATATAAAATTAATGTAGATAAAATATTGAAATTAATGCACCTAAGATTTCAAACACAAATATATTGTATTTTCAACCAAATATATACATTTTCAATAAAGAAGTTTTCTGTCCAAGAAAATTAATTTTTAACACAAAAAGATGAATTTTCATTTAAAAAATTTAATTTTCTACCAAACAGTTGCATTAAGTATGAAATAGGTTAAGTTTCTAGTAAAAATACGTGTTTTCCAAAAAATGGTGAAAAATTTAACCAAATATTAAAATTTTTAAACCAAAAAGACGAATTGTTTTCGAAGACAGTTGAATTTTCACGAAAAAAGTTAATTTTCAAGAATAATTATTTTTTTATAATGACACATAAATTTTCAACAAAAGAGTGAAGTTTTCAAGCTGTGAAGTTAATTATTTTAGAAAACAAGGGACTTTTAAATCGCAAAACATTAATTTTGAACAAAGAGGATCATTTTCCATCAAGAAAGATGAAATTTCAACAAAGTGGTTTAATTCTCTACCAAAAAGTTGAACTTTTAAGAAGCAAGAATAATTTTCATTCTAAAAAGAAAACTTTTTAACAAAATATATAAATTTTCTACCAAATGGTTAATCCTTCAACCAAAAAGTTAAATTTTTAACAAACAAGATTAATTTTCTACCCAAAGATAGTACTTTTTAACAAAATACATGAATTTTCTTCCAAATCGTTGAATTTGTATCTTATATAATATAGAGAATTCAATGAAATTTCGGAAAAGGATATAAAAGATTCAAAAGCAAAAAATTTAAGGTTTCAAAGATTACCTAATTTTATAAAAAATTCATATAATTTGAATAGATATTTAGATGTTTTGAATAGATACAAAAATAATTTTATTTTAAAAAAATACAGATTTTTGAAAATCTGTCAAAAAATTTTGTATAATTTTTTATGTTACTATATTTATTTTAAGAGAATAGTTAAAAACATTTCAAAGCATTCCAAAAGATTTCCAAGATAATGAAAAACCTGGAATATTCGATGGTAACTTTTTTAATTTTACAACCTTTTTTTAATTTTAGCAAAAATTTAAATAATTTTAAAATATATTTGGAGTTTAAAAAATGTTTAAAGACCAGATTTTTGAAGATTTTGACATAAAATTTTTATAAGGATTTTAAAAGGTTTCAAGATAATAACAAAAATTTCTTAAGATTCCTGTAAATATGTAGTCCTTCTTTATTTTTAAAAATGAATGTTGATATAATATTTAAAAAGTTTATAAATCAATACAAAAGATTTTTCAAAAATTAATCTAGAATTTTTTGAACTTTTTCAAATCCTGTAAAATATAATAAAATTTCTTAGAACTTTTCTAAATACTGTTTCGACACATCTAATTTCTTTAAAAAACTGTTTGAATTTTCTCAAAAAGCCTGGAAAAATGATATTCATATAACCGTAAATTGAATAAAAAAGTATCTTAAAAAAAACATACTGGAAAATATTTTTTGGTTGTTAATTCAACAATTTTGTTGCAAATTTATATTTAAAAAAATAGTCTCTTTGACAAGAAACTTAATTATTTTCAGATTAAAATGGCAAATCTTTGTTTTAAAAATAAATTTTTTAGGAGCTGAAAATTTTTCTATTTTACTGAAAAATCATATTTTTGGATAAATTCAAATCTTTTCGATTTAAAATAAAAAATAGTTGTAGTTTGAAAATGTAACCATTTTGTTGAAAGATTATTGTTTTTTATAGGAAATTAATTTTCCATTTTTTAACTTTAACTTGAACTATTTTGTTAATTTCTTCAAGAACTCCCATTTTT
>JAWWLR010000092.1:42404499-42414734 GCA_035041075.1 Acraspis erinacei | reverse complement strand
GTAGACATTCTTATCGAGGCACTTGCGCTGCGAACTCGATTTTTGACAGACATTTTTAAATGCATATTCTCTGAATCACCTTAAAATAAATAAAAAAACTACAATCCTTTTTCAGACATTTTTCTCTATCTCTCGTTGTTATGCTAAGAATAAGATTTTTTCACATAATTTTTTGTGTATAAAACCAAATATCCTACAAGTCTTCTTTTAGATTTTTTACGTATCTCATGTCTTTTGACGTAATATTGGAATTTTCGATTTTATACATATTACTTACGATAATAAAAATAAAATTACGAATCCTATTCGAAAATGGCTAAAAGGCATTTTGTAAGATTTTTCAAAAGCTATAATTTCTCTTTGAGACTTTTTTTTCGTATTTTGCGTCGCTTGGCCACTTTAATACTTTCTCAATCATAACTGATGAGAATATAATAAATGATTACAAATTTTTCTCTCTTTTTTTGGTTGAATAACTTTTTCTATAAATTTTTTTTCGTACTTTTTGTCGCATTCCAGAAATTTGTCATTTTTATTTTTAATTTCATTTTTATGATTGAAGCCAAAACTATATCTCTTATCAAAAAGTGATTCATAACAAATTTGTAGCTCTTTTTCTGGAAAACAATTTTTGTCAAATCAATTTTTTTCGTAACTTCTGTCGTTTTGCAACAAATTTTTATTTTTTTATTTTCAATTGTTATTTTTCACGAATAAAACAAAAAGTACGCGTCCTATCAAGAAGTGATTATTAACGAATTTGTGGATATTTTTTGGTATCATATTTTTTGCTGATTTTTTTCGTGTCCTGCAGAGTTTTGCCAAAAAAATTGAATTTTTGATTTTTCATTATTTTTTGTGCAATCAAAATTTGAACTTTCGATTTTGAACTTTTTCTTAAAATTTTGATTCTCGATTGATTTAAAAACTTTTGAGAATGCCGTAACTCTGAGAAACATTTTTTATCGAAAAGGTCCTGACGATAAATTGTTCAGACAGAAAGGCAGACAGACGCCATCGTAAAAATTTGATTTTCGGATTCAGGGGGCCTCGAAACGTGGAGATCCGTGGAAAAACTGTGGTATCAAATTTCTAACAATTCTAATACTTTCTCAGTCATAAATGATAAGATTTTAAAAAATTAAAATAAAAAAGAAGTATGAATACGGTGTATAGAAATAAAAAAATAATTAAAAGTGTATGTAGATCGTTTCAGCGAACGTAGAAAAAAACTATTTGGGAAAAAACTCTGCAAACAAGCAATGTAAAAATAATTACCAATACGTTTGCAGCATCATCAATTTCCGTCTGTTTCAGTGCTTTCGTCGCTTTAACTACCTACATAAAGATAGGATTTTCAATTTATAATAGAGAAAGCGATTGAATGTGATTCATCACAATTCAAAAATTATATAAATAGAGTAAATACAAATGATACAGCAATTGGAATTCGTTGCGCGCGTCAAGTCTTAATTAAATGAAAATATCCTACATTTTTAAACAGTAGCAAAATAGTGTCTTATAAATTTTAAAAAATTTAATCGACTGGCTAGATATTTTTGAAATCTAGTATACAACATACATTAAATTACTTAAAAAAATTTCTTATTTTTCATTCGCCACCAGCTTGAACTTCCCGTTAATAAAAAAATGCTGGCATAGATTTTCCTTTATTTAAAAAAAATGTTTAAAAGATTCAGTTGGGTTATCGTAATTTTAAAGATGAATTTTTTCTTTCTAAGACTTTAAAAAATACAGTTGTAAAGGGAAAACGTTTCCTTCAATTATTCGGTACTAAAAAAATGTATGACAGTGTTTTTTGGTCAAAGAAATAAAGTGTATAAGGTTGCGTTTGCAAAATTCAAAAATTCACTTTCTTATTGGCCACCTTAATATAAATTTTCCATAAAATCCCGTAAAATCTTATTGAATCATTTAGTACACGCAAAAAACTTTGAAATCTGTTAAAAACATATCATTTCTTTAAAAATTCTTTTAAATTTTCTGAAATCCTACAAAATTCTTTGAAACCCAAAACAAATGTAAAATCTCTTTAAATTTCTTGGAGTCATTTAAGGCATTCTAAACTCTTTAAAATTCTTTGAAATTAATAAAATCCCTTAAATCTGGTGAAATCCCGAATAATTCCATCGAAATTTTATAAAATCCCTCGACATTTCTTGAAATATTCGGAAAGCATGGTAATCTTTAATATCCCTTGAAGTCTTAAAAACCCTTAAATCTGTTGAAACCCTGTAAACTTCCTGGAAATACTCAAATATTGTCAAATTCTTTAAAATCCCAAAGAAATTTTGTAAGTACCGTAAGAATCCATTGAAATCTTTGAAACCTTTTAATTAATCGTAAATTATTTGAAATTTTATGCGAGCATCATGAAATCTTAACATGCCCTATATTCTTGAAAATCTTTTCAAATTTTAAATCTCAATTTTTACAATCCTGTGTTAAACCGTAAAATATCACAAACTTGCTAGAAGTCTCTTCAAATGTTATTCTATTTTATTTTCTTACAATCTTGTTATGCTGAAACTCCATGAACTATTTAAAAATTTGTAATATTTCTTAAAGTTTCTTCAAAAATTTTTAAATCTTTGAAATCACTTGAAAACAGTTAAAATCGTTTATCTCTCAAGTAATTGTACTAATCCCGCCGAATGTTTCGAAAATGTTTGAAATCCTTGAAATTTCCTAAAATCTTCCAAATCTTGAAATTCTTTGAAATTTCGATTTTTGAAATAAAGAAAGTTATTTTACCCAATCTCGTAAACATATTTGAAAACACGTTTAAAGGAAAAATGAAAAAAAATAGTTACATTAGTGAGCAATTTGAGCAAATAGTAGAATTGGTTTGATTTCTTCAGTAGAAGTAATCCATTATAGTCAGGCAATAAAGGTAACATTTTTAATCCTCAGAAATATATTTATTTTAAATTATGTTATATTTTAATCTTGAAGTATCTGAAATCGCTTCTAATCATTAAAATATTGAAATGTTTTGAAATTCCACTCTCTGAAATAATAGCTGTCATTTCATGTAACATAGATATGAAGTTGAAAAACGAAGTCCGAGGGCTAGAAATAAAAGAAACCCGTATTTATTTTGTAAATTTATATTCACCAATATAGATGAAAATGTTAATTAGTATTCTATAGAATTTTTCTCTAAATTTTATATTTAACAGATTGATCGTTCTTCAATGAATTTTTCCATGGAGATTCATCCATCACTTCATATTTTTCAAATGTTGATTCTACTTTGCGAAAATTCTATTTTCCTTCAAATTCATATTCAGCCCTGCCTGAGGATATGGACATAGTCAAAGGCCACGTAAAAAGAAGCGAAGTAATAAAAGGCGAAAGTCTTCTACGTGAATACTTTCTCGCTTCGGCGACCTTCGTTTAACCCAAAGTTTTTACGAAAACGGATTCTCCTAATGCAGTTTTCTTGTTGCCTTAGAATGATGGATACACATCACTCTTATCCTCGCCCCAACGAAACAACCTCCGTACTATACTTTTCTCGTAAAAACACCCTGCAGTCCATTTACATCGAAAAAACATTATATTATAGATACGAACCATCCCCTGGGATTAAGTTATTGTTTTACATAATATCTAATAAAAATATAAGGTAAGCTAAAAAAATATTAAACCAAGGTATATAAGTGATTTAATAAAAGTATTACATAGAAGAATGTAAATATCTAAGAATAATCTCTCTATATTATATAAAGATCCAGCCACTCCCGCCGCTGTGTCAAGAGTTACCCTTTCCCCTAAGCGTATGCAACCCTTCTTACAATACATGTCCCTTAACCCATACAATCTTCCTTACAACCTGTGTTCCTTTAACGCATTCAACACTCCTCACAAACCCTGCGCCTTACAGCTGCAACACTTTTACACCTCACGTCTTTCAACCCGTGCAACCCTCTTTGTAAAAAGTATTTCTTAACCCCTGGAAACTTTCTTTACAACACTTACCCCTACCCTTGAAACGCTTTCTGCAATTTGCTACTCTTTAATCCCATAACCCCTCCTTTAACGGATGCCTCTCAATCCCTGCAACTTTCCTTACTCCACTCTTTACTACTCCTGTAACCCTTCTCATAATTTCTACTTTTTAACATCTGAAATCCTGCTCAGAGGATCTGTCTTTGAACCTCTGCAACCTTTATTGCCAACAGTGTCCTTTAACTTGTGCGACCCACCCTTAAATCCCTATGACTTGACCCCCCATCCATTCCTACACCTATGTGACTCAACCTATGTAGACTTCCTTGAAAATTCGGTTGCTTAAAACCTGTAATCATCGTTAAACCCTTTTAGCCTTAGCCCATACAATTCTCCTTATAACCACTGCCCCTTAACCCCTACTAGAGCCACGGTTATAACTCCTATTTCTTAACACTGATAATCCTGATTTTAGCTTCTTTCCTTTGAATCGTGCAATGCTACTAACAACTTATGTCCCTTGAATCTTGCTACCTACCCTTTCTCTCAACACCTGCAATTCTCCTTACACATGGTGTCTTTTTACTTGTTTACATCTTGCAAATCCTACCTCGTAACCCCTCGAACTCTCCTTACATCCCTTTTGCCATGACCCATACAACCTTCCCTAGAACTCCTACTGGTTCACACATGCAACTTTCTTACAATGATTGCTCCAAAGCGCCTTGGCCCTTTTAACTATTTATCCCCGTTACAACTCCTGCCCCTTAAAACATGCAAAAAATTACAGCTCGTGCTTCTTACCTGGTGCAGTGATCCTTAAATCTTCTGCCACTAATCCCGGTCACCCTCATATTATATTCAGTCTTTTAACCCCTGAAATACTTCAGAAAATTCCAAAATCTTTAACCGTACAACCCGCCTCACAATATTTGCTCCATACCCCTGCTACCTTACTTATTCTCTTATTCCTTAAGCCATGCAACTATCTTTGAATAAAGCCTCCCTCCAGCTGTTTACACTTAATCCACCCAGCCTCTTACAACTCCTGCCACTTAACCCATGAAACAAAAATTGCAACTCCTCCTCCTTAACTCCATCTTAAAATCCCAGCCACTCAACCCATGCAATTCTCCTCACCATACCCACTTAATTAACCCTGCAACCCCTGCCCTTAATAAAATGCAACTTAAATTACAATCAGTGCCCCTTCACGTCTATAAGCATCCTGTAAAACCTTAACCCCTATAAAACCTACTTCGTACCCCTGTTGTAATTACTTAACGTAATTAATTGTTGTTCTCAATAAGATTTTTAATTTACCATTAACTATTGATAAGTATCAATATATTTTAAACAGGATATATTATTCCATGGTTTCTTTATGAATATTTTATGACTGTATTTTAATTTGGAGTATGAAAAAATAATGCTGAATTTATATATTCCCCTGTCCTTATACCCCTTATCCCTCGAAGTTAGCAGCCCTGCTTACAGCTTCTTCCCCTTAACCCCTGAAATCGTCATAACACTCCTTGTTCCTTAACTCCTGCAATACTTCTTAAAGCTAATATTTATAAAGGAATTATTCTTTCGATCCATTTAGTAGCTTAAGGAAATAACACCTGAACGGCGATCGGGAGTTCGATTCCCAGTGGAGCGAAGGTGAAGATCTTTTCTTTGTTAGAAAAAATTTAATTTAAAGGAAAGCTAATATTTACTTATTGAAAATGATGCAAGTAAAATGTTTTAATTTAAAATTGACTTTAGTACAGTTTTTATCTCTTCAAATCAATATTGAAAAGTATAATATAAAAAGAATGTATGAAATGCAAAACAATCAGCCATGCGTCGGTGATGCCCCCTTTCCTGGAGATATTTAATGTATTAATTCATCCCTATTCTTTGCCTATAACAAGAAATGTTCTTTTTCGCCCTCCACAGAAACATTGTGAAGTGAAAAGTGAATAACTGATGTTACATTATGTTAATAATTACCAAAATAATTATTTTTGCCTCACAAAAAGTTATCTTCAAACGATTATTTAATAGCGTTAACATATTGTTTTATGCATTCAACATAATAGAGGTGATAAGTTACCATAAATTGCCCATAAATTACAATGATGTATCATGCATTACACATAAAATACCATAAATTACAGTAAATCATCGAAAAAGTTCGTAAATTAAAAAAATTGCAACTGTCGCAATTGTCGAAAAATTTTCACCTTTCTCCTTGGATAATATCCAACTTTATTTTTCGCTGTGATTTCCAAGACCCCCCGCCCCCAAAAACTAAACCTAATGCATTATTTATGAGTAGTAATATAGTTGCTTTAAAGATCGGCACGCGAAGGCGCCCTAATCCCTTTTTTATCGAAACTGGTAAAAAATATATGAACAATGTTATATTTATTTTAGAGATTGGAATGCGCAAGAGGCCTAGCCCACTCGTTAATCGCAAATGTTAAAAAATATATATTAACAATAATGTAGATATTTTAGAGATTAGTGCACGAAGAGAGCCTAGACCCTTTATTATTCCCTAATTGTAAAAGAAATATATCAGCAATAAAATAGGTATTTTAAAAATTAGCGCGCGCATGAATCCTATTCGTCTGTTTAATTGCAATCGTATAAAAATATATATGAGCAACACTATAGCTATTTTAAAGATTGATTGACGTAGAGGTTCTAGCCCCTTTTTATTCGCGACTTGTAAAAGAAATATATGAGCAGTAATACAGCTCTTTTAAAACTTGCGTGCGCAGGAATCCTAGTTCACTTTTTAATGGCAACCATTTAGAAAAATATGAGGAATACTATAGCTATTTTTAAGATTCAGGGACGCAGAGGTCATAGTATTTTTTTAAATCGCAA
This sequence comes from Acraspis erinacei, assembly GCA_035041075.1. NCBI lineage: Eukaryota > Metazoa > Arthropoda > Insecta > Hymenoptera > Cynipidae > Acraspis > Acraspis erinacei. The sequence continues at coordinate 42,407,876 of JAWWLR010000092.1, read as the reverse complement.
ACAGTAAAAAACATATATGGGCAATACGATACGTATTTTAGAGATTGGCGCATGCAGAGGGCCTAGCCCCTTCTTTATTCACGACTGGTTAAGAAATATATGAGCAATGATAGAGCTATTTCAGAGATTAGCGTGTGCAGACAGTTTAGTATACTTTTTAATAACAAATATTTAAAAATATATGAGCAATAACATAACTATTTTGCAGATTTGCGGAAGCAGAAAGCTGACCCCTTTTTTATTCACGACCTGCGAAGAAATATGCAAGCAATAATATAGCTATTTTAGAGATTAGCTCGCTAGAGTGCCTACTTCACTTGTTAATCGCAACGTTTAAAAATATATGAGCAATACTATAGTTATTTTAAATATGGCACGCGCAAAGGGCTTAGACCCTTTCTTATTCGCGACTTGTAATAGAAATAAATAAGCAATAATGTAGCTATTTCAGAGATTAGCGTGTCTAGGAAGCCTTGTTCATTTTTTAATCGCAACCGCTAAAAAACATATATGAGCAATAATGTTGTTATCTTAGATATTGGCATGCGCAGGGGGCCAAGCCCCCAACTTTGGTATCAGTATGTATTTAGTAGCTAACTATTGTGATTACTTAGCTTAATTATTATTAATCTCAATTCGATTTTTAATTAATTATTAAAAATTGAAAAGTATCAATATATATTGAACAAGATATATTATTACATGTTTGTCATGCAAGTTGTATAAATTAGTATTTTAAATTTGATTGTAAAAGAGAAACAGTGTTAAACGTTAATTTATTAACAATAATAATTTATTATAATATAATTTGGGCCAATTAGACCGGAAACAAGAAGTTAAGTATGTATAATGAAGCGTATGGGATCATTAGGTCGACTCTAATAATTCTCAAATCACCAATGGTGCGTTCTTCGGACTGACCTTATCGCTCTCGGGCCTTATCAAGGATTCCGCTTGGCCGAACTGCAACCTCATTCGGGAAATCTCGTACCAATTCGACGCAAATGCAGTTCGCTTCGCACTAAGGGATCTTTAAGGCCATTTAACACATTAACCCCTACTCTTAGCCCGATTAGAGTCTCATTGTCAGTGATAATAAAGTTACATCTTGATAAGCGGATAAAATATTAAGCTTCGTATTTGAAAGAAGAACATTATTTTTGCTTCGAAGAAAGTCTAAAAATGAAAATGCCTAGAAATTTAAACGGAACTACTTTGAAGACGGGATAATTGCTAATTAGGAAGATTCAAACCAAAGTGATTTTAAAGTGAAAGCTTACACCTCAGAAGCTTATTAATTAGCTCAAATAAAGATCGAAAATTGAGGGATTTTATCCCTTTGAACTTGCAAAGCTCTTAAAACATAAATTAAAATTGAATTTTAATTCAGTTGATTTGAATTATAATTTCGTTTAATCACAGTGAAATTGGCATTCCTGTTTTTCACCCATTTAATTCAGCAAAATCGGTCTTCAATTCATTTGTTTTAATTCAGCAATTTATTTGATGATTTATATTTAAATTTATTTTCAATTCAGTTTAAGTCAGTTCAAAATAGTCTTTTTCTGGTCAGTCTGACCTTCAATTAATTTTGGATTGACTTAAATATATACTGCTGGCAAATTTTAACGCCTGTTTTTTGAGTTAGAGTTATAATTCCTTCATTTTTATAATATTTACATGTAAGTTTTTTGTTTGCATTATAGCGAAAGGTATATTGTATGTCCAAATAAACCAAAGTTATTGTATTTCTGCCGGTACTGTACTAAATTGTGCACTGAATTTATTTTTATTTATTTGTTAATTAAATTAAATTACTTAATTATATCTAATGCTTGAATTTTAAAACGTACTTTAAGTTGAATGAACTTTATTCTTCATGAATTCAAAAAAACTTGTTTGAGTCAAATACACAATTAGGTATTTTAAATCTAATTTATTTGAATCAAACTTTTTTTTGTCGAAAAAACTTTTCGTTAAGTTAAGCTTGAATTGATAATTTTAGGAAACTTAATTTTTTCTTAATTCAGAATAAAACTGATCTTTATTTTAGCTTGAGTGAAATTCGCTCCTTGAAAATTCACAATGAAGGTATAGTTCGACTGATTTAAATTTAGCTGCATTCACTTAAAAAGAAAAAAATTCCCCTTTGATCCAAACTAATTCACTTGGAAATAGTTTAGGTACCTTGAATTTCATAAACTATATTTTATTCAATCTGCTGCAATTTATTTGTATGAAGAGTAATTCAATGAAATTCGGTGTGTTATAATTCACCCGATTATACTGACATTTTTTGTAAATCTTTAGTTTGATCAAAAATATTCGTTTTAATTTAGTATGGTTTACATGAATTTAGGTTATTCTATTACATTCAGTTGTAATTAATTCGAAATCATGTTTAATTCAGTGAAAACTAGTCTCCTCAATTTTATTTTAAATTACATAACAAAGATTAAATTAATTTCGTTCTAATTAATTTAAATTAAAGACATTTCTATTCATTATATTCTAATTTATATAACTTTAGTTAATGAATTTGAATTCAAATAAATTTCTCTTCTTTATTTTTATTTAAATTCAGTGGGATTCATTATAATTAAATTTTAATTGAGCTTAAGTTCAATGAAAATTAGCAAAAAATTTTTTCTTCATTTTACTTTTAACTTAATTGAAGTTACATCGAACTTATCATTAAATTCTTTCATTCAGCTTCGCCTAGAATTTTAAGGTGGTACCTCTCTATAGGGTAGTGAAAGTGAAAGAAATTTTAGGGAGGGGATATGAAATGAAGTGAAGAAAATGACTTGACAGGAAGTAAGGTGATTAAGCGGGGAGTAAGGGGGAGTCTGAGAAGTAAGAACATCGAAAGTGAGGGGAGTTACCGTAGTAAAAGTGATGGGAAGGAAGGAGAAATATGTAAATAAGAAAATTTCGGGAAGTAGGAAAATAGAGGAATGGGAAGTAGAGGACGGAGAGGAGGACAATTAGGGCAAGTGGAGAGTTAGTAAAGAGTAGTAAAAGTAGTGGGAGTGAGAAGAAGTTTTGGTCGACTAGTAACGGAAAGTAAGGGAAGTTGTCTATAATGAAGTAGGGAGAGTAAGGGGAAAGAGGGGTAAGGAAATTAGGAGCATTGAGAGCAGCGGAATTGAAGAACCTTAAAGTAGAAGAAGTTAGAGGAGGGGAAGTAGGTGTATGATCGCTGGGGAAGTGATCGGAAGTGTGGGGAGGAAAAGAAAGTAAAAGGATTTGATGGGAAGTAGGAAGAGTGAGGGGAATGTAGGAGAGATAAAGTAGGGAAAGTGAGTATGGGAGGGGAAGTATAAGGAAGGTGAGGGTAGTAAAGGCAGGGATAGTAGGGGAAGTAAGTGATGATT
>JAWWLR010000092.1:42364834-42376160 GCA_035041075.1 Acraspis erinacei | reverse complement strand
AAAATCGTGTTTTTCGCTATTATCTCAGAAACTAAGAAATTTACAACTTTTTGCCAAAGGAAAAAAAGATGCGCAATTAAATTTTCTATGAGGATAGATATTTAGAAAATTAAAATTCAATAATGTTCCAAGAAGCGACCATGGGCCCTCCCACTCCTCGAAAAATATTTTATATCCCGTTCTACGATGCGGCGGTTCAATTGGGTTGCCGCATGCAAAAGCGTATGATGAACTGCCTAAGAACTTAAAGCGAATTTAAAAGACTTCAGGATAGCTGATAAGAACACTAAAAACAAATTCAAAAAAATTACTAAACTGAACAAAATTAAGTGAACTTAGAAGAACTCAACTCAACTCATGGAAAAAGCGTTTTAAAATCGCTTCAAATATTTGAAACCCAATCACTGCTTGTGAATGCATTCTTTTAAGACGATTAAACAGTTTTTTAATCCCGTGAAATACTTTGATATCTCATATTTCTTGAAATTCTGCAAAAACTATTAAGATACATTGAAGGCTTTAAAAATATCTTAAATTTAATTAAAATCCTCTAAAATTTTATAAAATCCCTTCAAATCTTTTTAAATGTTTCAAATCTATTAAAATCTCATTATACTACTAAAACCAATTGAAATTCCTTCAGAATCTTTGAAAATACCACAAAATATTTCAAATCCTTTAAAGTCCTAATAAATTACTTAAATAAATGTAAAATTCCTAGAAATTTGTTTAAATATCCTCAGATATTTAAAATTCTGTAATTTTTTTAAAATCCTTTGAAATCCTATTAAATTACTTACATAAATTTTAAAAAATTTCAAATTTTTTAATACGCCCATATATATTTAAAATCTTTTAAAATCTTTCAAAATTTCTTTAAAATCTTTTTAAATACCTCAGAAACTTGTAGAGCACATGAAAAATCCTTGGGAGCTTTAAAAATACTCTAAAATCTTCAAAATATATGAATTGAAAATAATTGGAAAACATGACAAACTTAACTGAATTCATTTAGTTAACAATAAGTTTAGAATAATTGAGGGGAAGTCAATAGAATTTGTTCAAATACGTTAGAATTGAATTGAAACTTTTCCCCTTTTTTACAAACTTCCTATTTTCCCCTTTTTTTAGAAACTTCCTCTATTTTCTTTGTTTTCAACAAACTTTCTATTTTCCTGTGCAAATCTTTTACACCCATTAAAAATTCCATTGAATTTTCTAAAATATCGCAATATCTTGTAAATCTTTTTAAATCCCTTTTAATGATTGAAATCTATTCAAAATTTTGGAATAGGTATAGATCTGAATGCAATAGTGGTTACTCTATGGGCTAATGTAGTGGAATAAAAGTGACTAGATATATTTTATTTATCTTTAAAGAATATAACTTCTCCTACGCTCCCATATTTCCCCTTCCTATACTAAAAAGTTCTCTTCCCCTCCTTTTCCCACCTTCTTTTTCATCTACTCTACCATGCCTCAATTCCCCTCACATTTCCGCTCTTCTCATACATTTTCACTCACTTCCCCTAGTTCTGTTTCCCTCAACTACTCCGATTTCCCCAATTCTCAGTTGCTATCACTTTCCCTACCCTCATTTCCTCTCACATTTCCTACTTCCCTCCCTTCAATTTCATTTCTTCTCCAAATTTCCCTTTTCTCGTTTCCCCAACTTTCCTTCCCCTTATGGGTTAGGAGTCAAGACAGAAACGCGACCGAAACTATAAGGGTTTCTGTCTGGGACTTCGAAACTCTTAAAAGTGATTGAACAGTGATTTGAGAAAAATATGGACTAAAATTGCCTTTGTGCCACCGTTTATTTTTCTTAACCGTTACCTAAAGAGCTTCTTATAGGAATTCCTTGAGTTTTGTCATTTTTTTCAAAATCTCTCACTTTTCTCTGATTTATAGTTTTTCTTAACTTTTAACAACTTTCAGTACATTGACAAATATGTTTCAAAATGAATTTTCACACCAAAACATATTTTAATAATCTGAAAATATTCCCAAGGATCGACGATTCAAGAGCATTATTTCAGTAAGATTAAAAATGCATACATTTGAATTTTACGAGAATGCGAAATCAGTGTACGAATGTCGCAAAAACGAGCGATAAAAAGGTAAAGGCTTTTCATGCCGCTCAAAGAAATTGTAGGAATTAATGGACGAAGCCGAACAACGGCGATTAAACTTAGCGTTAAGAATGCGTCTTGCCAGTTCGAATAATAATTCTGGAACATGCTTCATCGAGCGCCATAAACGTCCAGGACGATACCGTCGCGGCAAGTAAATTGAAATTATTCTATGGTCGTGCTTGCTGAGCTGTTACTGTATCCGACTCTGTAAATAAGGAGTAACTGCTCCGATTTGTGCAGAGGATTTATCGTCTACGTTTTATCACGACGATCTTTTCAGCGACATCAACCAACGAGCTGCCGTGTAATATTTCAAGTAAAATTTACCGTGAAATGTTTTCTCATACCAGTACTGCCTGCAAACGAGAGCTAAGCTACTATTTTGCGGATAGAGGTTTCAGTCTAAATTTATTCACGTTTAACAAAAACTGGGCATTCTTCGCAAATTTCTCCATAAAGATGAAGATGCATTATGCAAGTGTAAAAGGTATAACAATGGCATACTTCAATCCAGAAAAAATACCTTTTGATGATGTTCAGAAGATCCTTCATTTCCGACGTTTTGAGAGACAATGCTCTTCTAATCAGGAAGCAAAAACCGAAAGTAAATACATAAGTCTTTAGAACCATTACAAAACCATTATGTTGCACTTGAAAGAAGTCATACTCTAAAGATTATCCTTTCGTGTTAGTTCTGTGAAAAACACTAACAATTGGAAATGTAGAAAAAAATTCAAATGAAACATAAACATTAAAAAAGTGAGATTTGAGAAAAAAATTCAAAAACTTTACCTGTAGTTTTTGATATTTTAAATTTGACCATGTTGAAATACATCGAAGTTGATCAGTCAAATATGAAAGGAATAATAAAAAATTATTAAACAAAGTAAACGTAAAGAGAATTTAATTTAAAACAGGGACAGAACAAGCGTTCAGTTTCATGTTGATGGTTAACTTCGAGTTGGATGAATTAATGGTTACTAGATATTATAGCAATAATAGTGATATGATGACAAAAGTCATCTTCATGACCAGTTGTGACCTGATGTCCAGTAATAACTTTATGATTCTATGGATTCATAGAAAAACAAAAGATGAAATTTATATAAATTTCAGTTGATCGATTCGCTGCAATAGAACTTAACTTTATCGAATAAACTTGACAAGAAACTGACATAATTATCAGTATTTAAGCTGATTCGAAATAATTTTTCAGTGATACACCGTCGTCTGCTATGTAGTTGACGGCAGTGCGAAGAGCACTAAACTATGAAGGAAATCGATGTAAAAATCAGGTTAAAAGATTTTTAAAAAACAATGCAATTATTACCATGGCATTTAAAAAATAACGTTACCTATCCGGCACAAATAAAAATATTTTTTTCTACTGAAAATAAATAATTTACACCCAGCTGAAAAGTTGCCATATTCATTATTATCTCAACCATAGTTCACAAGTTGTGAGATTAGAATTTCCGCCCTGATATTTTAGTTTTGAAACTATTTTTTAAACTGAAATTTGAAATATACTTTTATATCAGGATTGATTTTTATTTATTAATATTGAAACTCAATTTTATTGTAAAATAAATTAAAGATACAAACTATTCAACGTATTATAAATCCTATTAATGCTTCAACCTTAAAATTAATTCATCCCCGATAAGTATAATTATTTTAAAAATAATAGTTAAGTAAACGAAAAGTTGTTTTAAATATAGTGTCCTGATTTATAGATAGACAAAATTTAACTTTATTTCTTTCTGATTTGTGACCAATATTATCATGATGTTTTTTTATTCTAGCGGTAATGAACCAATTTGAATAAACAATCTTAAATATTACGTCAGTAAGATGAAAAGTGTCAATACAAACTAAAGTTAAATTTGGATGCATGTCTAATTTTCCGCTGTTAAAGTTTACATGCGGCAAATATGAGTGAATTCGAGCTACAAATCAGGACACCAGATTTGAAACAAATTTTTGCTTAGTTAATTATTATTTAAAAAAATTATTATACTTATCGAGGAGAAATTAAAACGCATTTTTCATTCATGGAAATAAAGATCTTAACACAAAACTATCTTCTGTTTTTGAACAAAACGAAACATAGAAATCAAATCAATTTTAAGGCTCAATCATTATTAAGATTTCTAATACGAAAAATAAGTTGCACGTTTAATTTTTTTCAGACTTAAATTGAGTTTAAATATTAATAATTATAAATTAATCATAATGTAAAAGTATATTTCAGATTTTAATTTAAAAAATAGTTTCAAGCATAAAATGTCAGACGAAAATTGCTATCTCACAACTTGTCAACTATGGTTCGTCTCGGTAGTCAAATATTTTATTTTCAATCACGAAAAATGTATTTTTATCCGCCCGCGATAAGTGCAAAAATTTTTTAATTAAATTTTAATTATTGCAATGGTTTTCAACATCTTTTGTCTTGATTTCTAGACCGATTTTATTCGTAGTTCTATGTTCTTCGTCTTGCTGTCAACTACATAGTAGACGACGCTTTTTCACTGGAAAATTATCCCGAGACAGTTTACAAACACGAAATTATCTCATTTTCGTGTAAAGTTTATTCGATAAGGTTAATTTCTGTTTGCAGCCAATCTTAACCTTTATCTTTTACTTTTTTTTTCTGTGTAACATTCTTTTAATATTGAATTCACTCAAAATTCTTCTAACTAATCTGGATGTGAATTTGATTTCTCGAGAAAAGGATCCTTAATGATTTTTATTATTTCAATAATGTTTGTTGGAACAAATTCTTTTGAAACAATTCTTTCTAAAAGTTAGTCTATCCTTTTGAAACCAATCTATGCCAAAAGTGCCATCATCGGTTTTAATAACTTTGACATTCAAGGAGCAAAATGGAATTTTTCGTTTCAATCTCATGTCTAAATTTTAAGCCTTAGGTGGAAAAAATTGCAGTGATATTAAACTTAATCTAATGTATATTTTGGTAAAGTAATGAAAATATAACCAACTTATCTAAAATTTGTAAGAATTATAAAATCTGAATTTTTAATTTACTGTTGACTCTAAATCTTCCATAACAAGGTCAGCTGTAGCAAGTGTATCGGAAAAACTTTTTTTTTTAAATTCACTTAAAGGTAGCCCTGTGAAAATTTGTATATTAAATTACTGAATGAAAGAAACCCATAATATGATGAGAAGGAACCGTTCTTTTAACTATTATATTTTCAAACTTAAATTAATTTTTTACTTAACGCTAAGGTACTATTAAAGCTTCTTTAAGAATATTATTAAATAACTTAACCATTTTTTATGTTAGAAATAAGGGGTCGCAATGGTCAGTTTATTTTGTAAATTTTTAGTAAGCCTTATATTCTAGGAATGTGAGTATCATGTTTTAATATTTTAGGAAGACACATGTTTTTACCGAAACGAGTACTACTCCACGAGTTCAATTATTTAAACACTTCTTTGTTCAATCTTTTTTAGCGTTCTCATTTAGTTTTTAATATGTTTTGAAATCATTTAATAAATTATATATTTTATTATTTAAAGATTCTTTATAAATAACAAAATCGATTATGCAGGGACGGTTCTGTAATGTAGTAGGACTAACAAGCTATATAGTTAACGATCTACCTCTTGGTTCGAATATTTTTACTATTTTGGTAAAAATTGATCGTTTTTTCGAGATTTAAATTCAACTGCTTGGTTGATAGTTTAACCACCTAGTTGAAAATTCATTTTATTATTTAAAGATGCTTCTGTGATTAAAAATGTGACTATTTTTTTTTTAAATTCGTTTTTACTTGTGTTCAAAATCAACGGTTACAAACGCAGAATAGAAATGACATAGCATATTCTTCTTGGCCTAAAAATTCCAGTTTTTTAGAAGAATTAATCTGTATAAATTAAATATTCTATTGTTTTTATAGATAATTCAACTATTAGCTTTAAAATTAAATTTTTTGTTAAAAATTCATAATTGGAGATGACAGTTCAACTATTTTTGTTAAAAATTAATTTTTTTTGGTTTAGAGTTCCGCGATTTAAAAAAAATCTCTGTTGGGTGAATTAAGCTGTTTTTAATAAAAAAATTTAAATTACCGATAAAGCTTCGTTCCTAAAAAATTCATCTCATTCATTAAAAATGCATCCCTTTCATGCGAAAGTGAATCTTTTTTGGTTGAAGATGTGACTGTTTGGTTATAAAATAATCGTTTTTGCTTTTGGATTCAACTATTTTATTGAACTTTCGCTTTGCATGGTTGAATTCATCTGTCTTTTACAATTTAAATCTTGCTTGGTTTAAATATCAAAATTAGATTTTATTCCTTGAGAATTCATCCTTTTGTAATGTTTATCATTTTAGTTAAAATTCATCTCTTTTATTAAAACTTTAATTCTTCTGTGAGAAATTCAGCTGTTTGGTTTAAAAACTAATTTCTTTGTATAAATTTTATCTTTCTTAGTTAAAAATGCTACTATTTAGTTAAAAATTAGTCTGTTTTGGTGAAGGACTCAACTATTTTGGTGGTATATTACATTTTTTGATTTAAAATAAAAAATGTTTCGGTTTAAATGTAAACTATATATTTTTGGTGCAACATTCATCTTTTTGGTCAAATTCGACAGTTTCTGATTAAAAATTGAAATCTTCTCTTGGTTAGATCATCACCTAGTATATTTTCCCCTGAAATTATATTTTTGTTAAATATTTATTTTTTCTGTTAGAAATTTAACTATTTTGTGGCAAATTTAATTATTCAGTTAAAAATTGAACTATTATTTCTTAATTTAATTATTTTGCTCAAAATTTACCTGCTTTTTTTAAATTCGGCTTTTTGCACAGGAAAGTCTTCCTTTTGGATTAAAAATTATGTCCATTAAAAATTCTGTCCATTAAAAAATGTATCTTTTTTTATTGAGATTTAAATTAGTTGAAGTTAATTCTTTTGTTTGAAAATTCGACCATTTGTTTGAAAATCCCTCTTAGTAGGTAGAGAATTCAACTATGTGGTTAAAAATTCATTTTTTATGTTTAAAAGTCAACTATTCTATAAAAAAATTCGACTTTTCAGCTTAAAAACACAATTTCTACTATGATAACTCATCTATTTTGGTAGAAAATGAATTTTTTTTATTCCCCTATATCCGTAAAAAAATTAATCTATTTTCCCGGTTTTAGGAGCATTTTTAAATGTGAAATCTGCTAAATTATTATATTTGTATGTTGTGTGTATGATTTTATTTAATGGAAAAATGTTGACTTAAATATGCTAGTTTTTAAACGACCCTTTATCTCGCATCCAGAAAACACCTCAGATCAGATCTTGATTATACTTTAATGAGTTTTCTCGTATTTATCGCCGAGCGGAAATGAAAACGAGTTTATAGCTGTTCCGCTTCTTTCATCAGGTAAATTAGATTATAATTCTGATTCAAATAAATAAGCGGTATAACTTTAGATTAAAGAAATTACCAAGAATTCGAAACTATGCGAAAAGCCGAGACGTTATCGGACAAAGTTCGAGGTTTCTTTAACGATAGGAACGTTCATACAGAATTCACAGTAGATATGGAAATACAAAGAGAAAGAAAAGATGTCTCATGAAAATTTCATGCATCTATTACAAACTTTCGCTATCTGTATTCATGTAAGTAGATATATGCATCATTTTTCCCCCACTCTATACTATAGTTATTAAGGAATGAAGATGAATCACTTCTATACTTTATTAATCTATACTCTATATGAATTATTGAATAAATCTGAATTACGATAAGGTTTGAATATAAACAAGATTCTTATTTTTATGAATGGTTGGGTAAAAATCTTTCCCGAATAAAGAATGAAAAAGTTTGAATCGCGAAATGGCTTGGCCTGGTTAGTAACAATCTTCTAGTAAACTAATCACTTAGATATTACTAGGGAGGAGAGTGCCCCGGCTAGACCTCCATTTGTTCCTGGTAATATTTTTTATTGAAAATTGGTCTAAAAATAGTTCACACGTACTATTAAAGTATTGAGATGAAATTAATAAACCAGCTTTACTCATATCTCTAAAAAAGATTCTTAAAAAGTTGCGTTTTTTTCGCTTTTAACCCCCCCCCCCCCCTAAAGCTGCCGTGTTAAGATAATAATTTTAACGCGGTACCAAGAAGACGCGTCTCCTACTGTCGTTTTCCACGGTGATCGGGAATCATGATGTACCACCAGCGCGGACGCTGGAGAGAAATCGGCTCGTGTCGAAAACTGGTATAACACCCGTTAGACGGCCGAGTGTTCCATGCATCGTTGACCAGTGGTAGCGTCCGGCTTTAGTAAGACGAAACTTTACGCGACGCACAGTGGCGTGAAATCGGAGAATGAGGTTCAAAATTACATTTAGAACATAACTACGCACCGATTTTAGATTTTTTTATAAATTCAGGAATAAATTTTTCAGAAAATGGTATTAGGAGTTTTTTTTTCTTTTTTTAATTTTTATGCTAATGCAAACAACTAAAAAATGTAGAGTTTCCTCATTTACTTGTTTATATTGTAGAAAATGTTTTTCTTATATTTCTCGAGCCTTGGATTTAATTCATATGGATATAAGAAAGATAAAAAAATTGTCATCTTGCATAGATAATTGTTATAAACAAATTGTATTACCAAATAATCTACATTAGGGGTTATTTATCTTCAAAGCATATTTCTGCTCTCAATCGCTTAAATTCAGCGTTAGGATGATACGTGGCAATTAAAAATTAAGATTATATGTTTATTTTATAAACAACTTATATAAACTAATACACATTTTGGGCGTTTTCAACCGAAAAGAAATCGTTTTTTCTAATGAACTTCCGGAAATTATATTGCCAATGATGGGCGTTTCTAATCAAAAATAAATCTTTTATTCTGACCTTGCGGTAATTATATTGCTAATGATGTTTTCTGAACAAAATTTTCTACCCATGAACATTTGTTTGTTTTATAAACAAATTATGTAAGTAAATATACATTTTGGGCGATTTTTAACGAAAATAAACCGTTTTTTCTTCTGACTGCTAAAATTATATTGCTAATAATGATTTACAAACAACTTTTTGCTATTCATAAATATTTGTTTATTTTATAAACAAATTATTTTTAACAAATGAACATTTTAGAGGTTTTTAATAGAAAATTAATCGTTTTTGTCTAATTATTTTTGAAATTATATTGATAATAATGTTTTTAGAAAACATTTCGCTACTATTTATTATATTATATTATAGTTTGTATATTAGTTAGAGGGTTACGCCGACAGACCTTTGACCGACGGCGGCGGTTTGAGCAATCTCCATCGCCGGCGGGCGGCGGGCTGCCTTCTTTCCTACTCGGCGGCAGGCCGTCACGCAGTGGGGTGAAATCGGAAAACGAGGTTCAAAAAGACATTGAGAACGTATTTATGCAGCGATTTTAGATTTTTTGTTTAACAAATTCAGGAATAAATTTTTCATCAAAGGGTGAGGGTAGATTTTTTATTTTTTTATTTTTATTCTAATACCAACAGCGAAAGAATGTCGATTTGTTTAATTTCCTTTTTATCTTCTAGGAAAAATTTTTCTTATGCTTCTCGTGCCTTGCACGAGATAGCGATGCTATGTTGGTGATATAACTTCAATAAGATCAGAAGAAAGAACCATATCTTTTCGCTTAAAACGACTTAAATGTGAATTTATTGAAATAATTTTTTATAATTAAGCAAATATTAATTTATGGCAACATTTTTTGAGAAAACGTCATTGGCAATATAATTTCAGCAAGATCAGAGAAAAAACGATTTCTTTTCGTTTAAAAACGCCCAAAATGTGCATTTGTTTATATAAATTGTTTATTAAATAAACAAATATTAATGCCTGGTAAACAATATTTCAGAAAACGTTATTGGAGATATAATTTTAGCAAGGCCAGAAGAAAAACGGTGTCTATTCGCTTAAAATTGCCCAAAATGTGCATTGCTTCATATTATTTCTTTATGAAATAAAGAAATATTGAAATGTTGCAAATTTTTTTCAGAAAACATCATTGGGAAAATAATTGCAGCAAGGTTAGAAGAAAAAGCGATTACTTTTCGCCTAAAAACGGCCAAAATGTGCATTTGTTTATATAATTTGTTAATTTGTTTACAAAATAAACAAATAACATTTAAACGAATAACGCCTAATGTCGAGTATTTGTTAATATAATTTGTTTATAACAATGAAATATGCAAGTTAAATTTATTTTATCTTTCTATACCCCTCTGCATTAAATCCAAGGGACGAGAAATATACGAAAAAGTTTGTCTAGAAGATAAATAATGAAATTAAGAACATCGTCATTTTTTTCGATGTTTGCATTAAAATAAAAATGAAAAAAAATCAACTCTCACCATTTTTCGATTCGACCATCTGATATTAGTATTAATGCTATTATTTTGATAATAGTAAATAAAATTGAATAAAATAAATATTTTAATACTTTTGTAAGGTTTTTTCATTAAGCTATATACCTAAAAACATTCAGTTTAATGATTTTAAGTTACAAATAAATTTTTTATTCCTAAAAACACTTTTATTCTAAGATTCAAAAGCCTTATCTTTAATCATGTTTCTGGGCACAGGAAAAATTAAAACATTTTCAATCTACCTCAAGTCATAGAAAACAAGTTCTTTTAAGTAAAGCAGCATCTTATAAAAGTCTAAATACTTTATCTTTGTTTTCTTATATATACCATATTTCTAAAAAATTGTTTCAAGTCTAACTTCAGCCAAAATTTATAAAAACAATAATTAACTACAAGTCAAGAATTAATTAAAATCATCTATTCGGTAAAAAAGTTTTATTTTTTGAGAAATACAACTCCAACCTTTTATAAAACGTAGTAATTGTAATTTTATATTTTTTAAATAAAAATTAATAATACTACCTTAACCTAAACGGTTACTATATTTGCAGATTTAATCAGGGGTTATCTGTGAAACTTTCTTTTTACATGTCAAAGACATCCAGGCACTGATCATATATTTGTCAGAGGCTGTGTTACTTGGAGATATCCTTAGCGGAAAGAATGATTAAATTCGGATGAAAGTTTCGAACAAAGTTCGGATAATCTAAAAAGCATCGCCCTGAAAGGATGCAATTACTGGCATAATACCCGTTTAAAGAATCACGTCTGAAGCAGTAATTT
>JAWWLR010000092.1:42309068-42325456 GCA_035041075.1 Acraspis erinacei | reverse complement strand
TTGCAAATTAAAATATTCCAGTTGAATATTTATAATTTTAGTTAAAAATTCAACATTTGTTAACATTTTTTGTTTTGGAAACTGATTTTTTCAACTTAAAATTTACCAATTCAATTTTTGATTGAACACTCATATTTTTTTAGTTTAAAATTCGTATTTTCGTAGAGATTAATCCAGTTGGTTAAAAATTCATCTTTTTGGTGTGAAAAGCATCTATTCCAGCTGTAGATTCCTTATTTTGGTTTAAAATTTATTTTTTGCATTTAGTGGAAAACTAATTTTTCTTACTGAAATACACATTTATCATACACACAAATCATATATTTTAATACTTACGTGTCACATTATTTTATTCTATTGTATTTATTGCATATAAAAAACAAACAAATAAAAATTCTAAGATTGAATGTAACAAGGGATTATGTACTTATTTCATTAATTATGATATTAAGTTATTGATACTTATCTTTTAAATGTTAAACTGGGAGGAATTTTCTTTATTTTTTGAAAATTATCATTTTTTAAACAGAATAAATGTACACAATTTCATTTAATTTTTGAACAGTTGATTTTATAAATAAATATTAAGTCTATTATATTTTCGAAATATTCATGTTAATTTAATAAGTATATGTCTATTTAATATTTATTAATGTTTTCAATACATTTTTACACTTGGATCCAAGCTTCACAGCATGGCAGGTACCCGTTTCAAACAGGAATCATATCCTGTGGAAGACAGAGACTTCGTAAGGAAAGGGTGTTCCATAATAGGGACATGCTAAGCTTTCACATTTTCCCTTTGATTTTTATTTAATTATCATGAATAAAGATTTTGCGACTTGTTATTAATACTAGAAATATTGGTCTTTCAAAATGTACTTGGATTATTTTTAGTAAAGTTTACTCAAGCATTTGTAATCGAGGATATTTGTTTCGTTACTCTGAAAACCGTTCCATAATACGACCCGTTACCTTACATATCTAAAGAAACATAACAAATTTACGCTAAATAACAAATGCCGTAATAGTTAAAAAAAATGTTTTGAAAAAAATAAAGAAGCGCATCAAGATATTTATGAGTGGAATGCAGTGGAATTGCAGAAATATAAAAATTAATGTAATTGTTTTAAAAATTGTTTAAACAAAACAAACGCACCGCGATATATTCGCCCTGAACTCACTTCCTCTATAACTCATAACAACTAGCTTTCGCAGAACGCATAAATTCTTGTAAAGTGGATGAAGTAAATCCGCACATAGCTCAGAACATAAGAAGAATCAGATATTCTGCGGCAGCCCAACTCTATAAATTTGAACAACACAGTGACCCAATACACCTAGTCGAACTAAACGTGCAACAGGTAACGTGGCGAAATTGTTTCCGTTCCGCCGCATGATAAAATCAGGCCGTAACCGTGATACGGTGTGACTCTAGGAGTCTAGTTGATTCACCTATTAGCTCGTTTCCTGTTAGCTGGTGAACCGCTGAATCCCAATACCCTCGCGCTGTGAATCCAATTGCACTCGCTGTCGGGATCGATGGACAGACTTTAGCATCCACGGGCCCTCGGGCATGTATTCGCCAGCGTCTCGTAAATTTTCATCAAAATGAGAGAAAAATGGACATGCTGCGATCCTGTGGAAGGCAGGGAGGCTGACTCTGAAATATGTGGCCGGCGCTGTTACGAAGACGTATACGCAAGACGCGAGAGTTCCCTCGCTCACCTCTCAATGATTTGTACCTCGCTTGGGGTGGTTAAGAAATATACCCCCGACTAACCACGTTATTTTTCTCCGACCTAGATTTTTCCAAGGGATTGAGCGGTCTCTTCACTTTTGAATTTTCCGCCCACTCAGGAATCACATCAGGGTGGCCGAAAAACTTGTTTCTTCCTGTCCATTAATATTCCAAGACTATCATTTTAATCGGCACTATGTATCGACAGTGTATTTGTATTAGGGTAGTCCAAAACACGCTTTTCACTCTAGAGGGCTAGACACATCCTAAAATTTTCCATTTCCGGAGAAAGAAAATCCGTAATTCTTTTTTCGAAATTCGAATATTGACACTTGCCACCGAGCACTTAAGAATCCCATTTAATTAACATGGGGACGTTTTGAATTTTTGAAAAATTGACCTCATGTTCCAAAGTTTCATTAAAGCATGCCAAATTTTTTAGGAAAGAGAGGAGTGTCTACGAATAAAAACTATACTAATAAGTTTTATTTCCAACCCACCCTCGTCCTCCCCGCAGCGCCCAAAATATGAACCAAAAATTTAAAAAAACTACATTTTTACGTATTATTGTTACTTTTTAGCAACTTCGGTCGTCTTTTTCATACAAATAATTACTAATGAACAGCTCGAATATTTCTTATTACTTTCTAAGCAATTTGGAATTGTTCAAACAAATGTAAATTATTGAAACAATTATTTATTCCCAAGAAATGTAAAAAGTAATCGTATTTTCTGATTGAAATTTCATTTTTTACCATTGTTTGGAGTAGTAAATTTTTCTAAAAACATTATGTAATTATTTAAACATTTATTTATGGTCTATTTTTAAAATGTCTAAAAGTTGAGCCGAAGATATCAACACCTACGGCATGTCTCATCTACGGCCTATCACATCTGCGGCATTTCACAGCTGCGGCATGTCTCATTTGCGGCATATCACAACTGTGGCAGCTCTACCTAACGGCTTCCCTCACCAGTGAAAAGTGATTCGACCAATATTATTTCTGTGGCCACTCATAGGGATGCCTTCCCGCCCCCATGAGACGTTGGAAAAGGGGTAGGTGTGTGAAATTACAGTATTTATGTGAACAGTCACAGGGGTGCCTTTGCAGCCGCACACGAAGTTGGGAAATGAGTAGGGGAGTAACCTTACATTATTCCTGTGACTAGCCACAGGGATGCGGTGAGAGATGCCGCGAAAATGACAATTTCCCTGTGAGAAATTCTGTGCAGGAGAGAAGCCGTTAGAAAGAGATGTCGCAGTTGTGACATGTCGCAAAAGTGGCATGCTTCAGGTGTGACATACTGCAGATGTGACATGTCTCAAGTGTGACTTGCCTCAGAGAGACTGGCCGCATGTGACATGACACGTTACCTTATTTTTTACATTTTTGGGCAATAAATAATTGTTAAAATAATTGAAATTCGTTTAAACAATTAAAAATTGTTTAAAAACTCATGTTAGGATTCAAGTTGTCCATTAGTAATTATTTGTATGAAAAAGACAACGGAAATTGCTCAAAAGTAACAATAATACGTAAATGTGCATTGTTATTTTTTGGTCATATTTGGGGCGCTCCGGGGAGGGTGAGGGTGGGTTAGATATTAAAGTAATTAGTACGATTTTATTTTGTAGATACTCTTCTTCATTCCCTGAATTGCAATTTATAAAGTTGCAATTTAAAAAAAGCGAATTATCAACAAAATAGTTCAATTTGTAACCAAAGATCTGCACATTCTACTAAACAATTTTTTTAAATAAAGCAGTTAAACTTTTATTCAACTTTTACCCAATTAGTTGAAGTTGCATTTTTATCGAAAGAGGATTAAATTTCTACTAAAATAGATCAATTACGATACCAAATAGATGATTATGAAAATGTTTAACTAACAAATATTTCAATTAAACTTTCAACACCAAAATATGAATTTCCAACAAAATGTTAATTTTCTGCCAAAATAGTTGAATTTTAAACACAAAAAGACCAATTTTAAGTAAAATAGATGAATTTTCAGACAATAAGGATAGATTTTCAACAAATAATGTAAGATTAGGTATTTGAAGCAAAGCGATTTAAATTTTAAATAGAAACAGAAAAAACAAAAAGACAACTTTTGAAAGCGAATGAAGATTCATTTTCAACTAGAAAGTAGCATTTTTATCGAAAAAATATTAAATTGTGACTAAAACAAATGGATGTTGATACAAATATACGATTAAAAATATGAATTATTTATAACCAAGAAAGAATTCAATGGAATTTTCCACATCGATCTATGAATTTTCAACAAACTGAAGAATTTTTATGAACAAAAATTGACTCTTGAAACAAAATTAATGAATTTCAAATAAATAATGTAAGCTTAGATATTTCAAACGCAAAAATTTAATTTTTAATAAAAAATTCCACATTTCAAATCTGGATTAACAACATACATACATATTGCGTGATTGCAGAGCAGTCGTAAAAAATTTTATTCGTGCAAAGGAAATTTTCTCCGGAGATAAAAGTCCAAGATTTATCGGTTATCAGATGCAATATCAAATTCCAAAACAATTATTTTATTTATACCATGATAATTATTACTTTATATTGTCCAATGACAATATTTTTTAATTATATTTTTCTTGAGGTTAAAAGAAGTGAACATGCAGAAAATAAAGCTTTTATATGTTCAAAAATGTGCATTTTTTATAATAATTGTTGATAACAAAACAAGTATCGTTAAATTGTAATTTCTGGTACCAAGATACCATTTTCGAAAAGAAAATAAATGTGATTAATTGTTAATGTTACGTAACCTAACGAAAAATTAAGTCATTATTTTTCACGAAAAGATAATCGAATTTTTAACCCAAAAAGAAGAAGTTTAAAGAACAAAATTCATTTTTAAAGAAAAAAGTCGAACTTTTCAAATAAGAATTAAATTTTCATCCAGAAAATGCAATAGTTAAATTCTAAGTTCAAAAAATTAATTTAAAAAAACGATGAGAATTTTTAAGAAAAGAACTTAATTATGAACCAGAGGAATGAGTTTTCAACTAATAAAATGAAACCGCTAAATATCAGTTAATTTCACGGTAAAAAAAAAATATATCCACGAAAATAATATAATTTTTAATCCAAAACAAGAATTTTCAACAAATAAGTTCATTTTTAAGCCAAAACGTAGAATTTTCTACAAAGGAGGTGGATTTTCATTCAGAAAATGGAATAGTTGAATTTCCCGTTCGTAAAATTGATTTCTAACAAAAAACTAATTTTTAACAAATTATTTCAATCTGAAACCAAAGAGATGGATTCTGAATTCATAAAATAAATCATCTGAATACTAACTGATATAAAAAAATACGCTTTATTTATTTATTTGGGAATCTCACAAATCTAGGAAATACTCTAGAAAACAATTAAAGTGTTAAACGCACAAAAAGATTAATTATCAAGACAAGATTTAAAAAAAGGAACGATTTGTTAAAAAATGTTTACAGTTTTGGCCAAAGAGGTGGATCTTGAACTAATAAAATGAAACCCGTAAATATCAATTGATTTCATTTTTTCCTAAACCTCACAAATCTAGCGAATACTCGAGAAAACTCCTTTGGATTCACTTTCAATCGAATAATTTAATTTTGGATCTAAAACGATGAATTTGTTTAAAAAAGGTGAATTTTAAACAATTAAATGGAGCAGTTGAATTTTTAGTTGTAGAATTAATTTCAAACAAAACAAGGAAGAAATATCTAACAAAATATTTCCATGTTTAAGCAAAGAAATGGATCTTCAACGAATGAAATACAACCCCTAAATATTAGTTGATTTCAAGGTAAGAAAATACATGTTTTTTAAACCTTACAAATCTGGTTTGATGAGAGGCTGAAAATTAAGAAGAAAATCCTATTCATTTTTTTACCAGTCTAGCCTCGAATACTAGAGATTTAGTTTGGAATTTTCGAGGAGTTGGGCGGAAACTCTGGAATTATATCAATGTTTCGACTTTCATTTTCTTTGAGTGACTTCATGTCCCAGGCGAAAGGACGTTATCACTCGCTCTTATGTCGAAGATCGTAAAACCTAAAAGTTGGAAGGGGCCCGATTGCATTTCCTCTGAATTTTTCCGCTTTCCATCTTCAATCTTACCTCGTCTATATTTATATAGGTTTCTACGATGTGGATATGCAAGTTGACACCGGAATCGATTTGAGAGTGCGTTTAACGGTCACATGTCTTTTTGCTATCTTCCTTTTTCCTTTCACGTCAGATGACAGCCAATTTTTATCTCGGTGATTGCATTTGCAATTCCAATGCGAAACGCACACGCTGCCATTCCTGCGAGCCGTTTACACAGTTTTTCATCATCTAGGCATATATGTGAAAGGCGAGAATATAGGTACACTGAAGTTCTGAAACTTATATCAGGGCCGCAGAAATAATTTATGTTGTATTTGGACGCATGATGCAACCTGATGCAATTAACAAGTTCAGAGTGCAGCCCTCGA
This sequence comes from Acraspis erinacei, assembly GCA_035041075.1. NCBI lineage: Eukaryota > Metazoa > Arthropoda > Insecta > Hymenoptera > Cynipidae > Acraspis > Acraspis erinacei. The sequence goes on along the minus strand of JAWWLR010000092.1, from coordinate 42,319,217 downwards.
GCTGTTTGTCACGCTTGACAAAGATATAAGAACCCCCGGCAAACCGGGTGTTCTTATATCGGGAGTTGAGTGTATCAAAGAATCTTTTAAGATGAATATTGAGCCCCTTAAAAACCCCTCTTCTAACCAGTACTTCATCATACGCTCCCTCGCCCTCCCAAAATTCATCCCCCCACATTAACCCTTACTATCTCTATCCTCCTAATTTACCCTCGCCCGAAACTATAAGGGTGCCCGGCGGTACGAAAACCTAAAAAAAACTTTTGTATTTACCAGAAAAGTATCGTCAAAACCTACTGAAACAAAACTGAGCTACAATCGTTTTATTCTAAACAGTATCCACATTAAATGTATTTAAATTGTTTTTCAGTTTGGACATTGATCATAAAAGCGAACATAGCTGAAGTTTAAAATGATTTTGTATAAAATTAAGTTGAAATAAAATTGAAACCCTAATTTTTTCGGTGTATTTTCAACCCTTTTGCACCCCCCTCTTAATTTTGCACGAATTATTACACGAGGCTTGAGTCTCTCAGGATGACGGCACGGTACAAATACAAACGCCGATCTCTCTTTTCTAGTCAAAATTTATTTATTAATATAAACATAATATTTTATCGGACCTATCAACCCAAAATTATAAAATATTAAAAAATTTCACTTTAAAATATGATATGCGAGAAAGATTATTTTTCAACACGTCTTGAAAACACAATAGAATTTTTCATTTTCCAATAACTTTTGTGCAATCAAAATTTGAATATTCGATTTTCCAAGAAAATCCAAAAAGTTTTTATGATAATATTTTAGGGCTTTAAAAAATCAATGTTTTTCTTTTCTTGTCTTTTTTTCATATAGTGCATTGCTTGCCTTAAAATTTGGATTTTTCATTGATTTTTAAAATTCTGTAAATGCTATAACCCTGAGAATTTTTTTTATCGAAAAAAGTCGTTAGGATACATTTTTCATATTTTCTATTAGTATAAATTTAATTTCAAATTTTGTAATCAAATAATTAAATTTTGAATAAAAAAAGTTGAATTTTACATCTGGAATTATGAAGTTGCAGCCCAAAAATTAACTTTGAATAAAATGGTTGAATTTTAGAAGGAAATAATAGAATTTTTAAAGCAAAAAATAAATTTTCCACCAAAAAGATGAATTTCTTAGCTAAAACACGAACAACATTTATTACAAAACAGTTTAATTTGCATCAGAAAAGTTAATTTTTAACAATAAGTATTGATTTTTAATCAATAAGGTTCATTTTTTACTAAAAAGGAGGAATTTACAACAACAAAAATACATACATTTTTTTGCTTAACAATTGAATTTTCTATGAAAAGAATAGAATTCTGAAAAAAATGATACATTTTGAACCAAAAAAGTTATTTTTTAAACGAAAAAAAAACATTTTTTACAAAACAGTTGAATTTTAAACATAAAATTTAATATTCACTAGAAATTTTTGAACCAATTAAATGAATGTTTAACAAAGAAGTTTAAGTTTCAACCAAGCACTCACAATTTTAATAATTTATGAAAATCGTGTACCAACAAAGACGATTTTACATAAAATACATCCATTTTTTGAAGCAAATTTTTAAATTGTCAACTAAAAAGATCAATTCTCAACCAATAACGGAATAGTTTGATTTTCAGCTTAGATCATTAATTTTCAAACAAAAAAGAACAATTTTTTTAAACAAGAGCTAAAGTTTTAACCAATAAAATGAATGCTTGAATAAAGTAGTTTAATTTACAACAAAGTGTACTCTCCAAATTTGATTCGGTGAGATTTCACTGATTTTCAGCGAATCTCCTTACTGATTGCAATCAGGGAACCATTTCTAGCTATTTGAATTAGTATGATTTTATTGAAAATTAGTGAAAATTCTGACTGATTTGATTCAGAGATCCATTTCTCACTGATTCAGAATTAGTTGAATTTACAAAAAAAATGAATTCTCAATAAAAAATGTAATACATCAATTTTAAACTAGAAACGATTAATTATCTCCGAAAAATATAATATTTTCATTTTCAGTGAAAACGTTTAATTTCTAACAAAAAAGGGAATCAAATTTTTAAAAAATTAATAGATTTTAAAAGAAAAGGAAGAATTTTTAACGATAGAGATTAATTCTGAAGCAAAAGTGAAATAAAAGACTGAAATAAAAAAGAATTACTTTAAAAAGATAAATAGCTTAATATTTATAATTTTTTTATAATTTAAGTTGAATCTAAATAAAATAAAGAGATCAAGTTTCTTGGAACCAGGGGAAGAAACTGTGTTCTTTAAACGAAATAGTTTGAAGTCTCTATTTTGATGTTTTACTTTTGAAATAAAATCACTAATTTTCAATCTTTCACGCATTTCTAAGCATTGTATTTCACATGGATATATAAAATTATATTTTGCCGAAAAAAGATCTTCTAAAAATCGATCTACTGGGAATCGAACCACAAAAATTCCGATTTCCGGTCGAGTGCTTTCCCAATTAAGCTATTAGAGAGATCGAAAGAAAAATCCTTTTTCAAAAAAATACGCCATCTCAAGCTACATGTTGCACAAATTATACGAGTAATTTACAGGCCACCTGTAATAACAGAAAATAATTAACGTCATTTTATGAAAAGGCGGAAAATAATATTTAAAACAGTTTTTTAAAATTATATTTTTCTAAAAACAGATCATCTAACAATCACTCCACTGGGAATCGAACCACAGATCTTTCTATAATAGCTTAATTGGGAAAGCACCCGACTGGAAATCGGAAGTTCATTATTTTCAGTTTCATTATTTTCTGTTATTACAGATATTCTGTAAATGGACATTTAAATTATTAAGGTCAAAAACCACTTCCAAATAAATGCAATAAGCCTCCTCCGCCGGAGAAAATGGTTGAGATTATTTTAGGATTTTGTTTCAACATCCCTTACAGATTTGAGCAGCAAAAATTGCTGAAGTAAGAAATCACTTTAAAATAAATACAGGAAGCGTGCCCTGTCAGGAAAAGGGTATTAATTTATTTAAGGGTTGTTTTACAATTCCCTAAATATTCATGTTAGGGAATTAATATATATAAAGAACCAAACTTACAGGAGATTTTTGTTATCAAAGTATTATGATCGACAATCAATTTATAATAAATATGGCAAACATTAATAACAGTACAAATTTCTGAATTTTTTCAAGGATTTTTTGCGATCAAATGAAATAAATTAAAATACTTTTCCTGTAAGAGCTTTCTGGAACATATATATTAAAATTGATTTCTTACATTAATAGTTTAATCACAAAACCTCCCGTGGGTTCGGTTGTTAGGAAATTTCAAAATGCCTGCTATAAGCCTATATTTTTAATTTTTTGAAATGTTGATTTCCTTGATTCAATCTTTAGGGGGTGATAAAACAACCCGCAACATGAATTTTTACACTTCTTCTGCTAAAAGATGCTTCTAAGATTCATTTTAAAGTAATCTCCAACCCCAATAGTTAAATATAAAAATATACAGCGGTTTTAGTTTTCAGAAAATGTTTATTTCCCTGCATGAATGTTTAAGAGATGTGAAAACAAACGCTAAACATCCTGTGTCATGATGCATTTAGCAAAATTTAGCTATCTATTTTTCTTATCATTTTCTTCTAAATTAATAATATTTAGGTTCGAAGTCATACACAAATGCAATAATTAGGCTTTTGACGTAAATCTATTTTCTGTACTTTTGGTGCGGGGTCCTTTGAAGACTGGACAATTTTTAATTAATTAATGACTTGTCTATATAAATTGAATAAATACGTATAAAATTCAAGTTCTCGATTCCAAATTTATGTCACTCGTTAATTAAAAAATGCATACACTGTTATAAATCTGAACGATAACATACATGAAAACTCGTAATTGAACGTTAATATGTATCAACTGAACCACATTATGCACAAACCAACCAAGCTCTACGAACGGGAAACCGTGGAAATTGAGGTTTTGCAAATCACTCTCGAGCATGAAATTGACTTCATGTCAGTTTCGATTTTCATGAGGCTATCAGGTGTTAACCATCCTGGATCAATCAGTTGAATTCTAAAAATTATATACCAAGAATGATACAATTAGCATTAAATTATTAATAAGCATCACTTATATTGCAAAAAGTGATTCCCTCATCTGAGTATTAGGCCCATGTAATTCTGAATGCATTAGAAAATAGAAAATTAAAGAATAAATTCAATTCTTAATGCTAAATTCTAAAGAATTAAAAATTTTTTGTTTAAATCTTTCGCAATATTTAATCCAAGCTTTATCTGAATCTGGGTCAACATTTTCATCTAGTTACGTCATTACCCCCTAAACTTTGAAAAATCCATGAATGAACCAAAAAAGATTTTTTATTCAAGAAAAAAAAGGTGAACCAAACCGTTGAATTTTCAAGAAAAAAAATCATTTTCTCAAAACAGATAGATATTCATTTCAAAAGTATGAATTTCAATCATAAAAGTAATTTTTAAGGAAAATGTTGAATTTACTACGAAAATAGTTTATTCAACTATTCAAGAAAAAATTATCAAGAATATTAATTTTTCAGACAGAAAGACGAATTTGTAATCCAAAAAATGAATTTTTAATCAAAATAATGAATATTCAACCCTAACAGATTTTAATTTTTAATCACAAAGATTTTAGTTTAATCAAAGAAACCAATTTTTGAAACAGTTGTATTTTCAACCCAACAATATGAGCTTTTAACAGGATATTTTTATTTTTAACCAAAGATTTCAAGTTTGAACTGAACAGATAATTTTTTTTCAAATTAAAATATTGTTAAATTTGTAAGCTTCAAATCCAAATTTTCTACAAAATCGTTTAATTTTTTTGAAGGAAAAATATATTTTTTCAACTAAAATGATGAATCTTTAACAAAACCTTTAACCAAAAAGACCAATGTTGCTAAAAGATAGATGAATTTTCAACCCGAAAATATGAAATTTTAAGCAAATAAGTTGTTTTTTTTTCAACCAAAGATTTGCATTTTCTTCTTAAGAATAAAATTTTATTTTGATTATAAATGTTGTCGTTGTTAAATTTTTAAGCTTAAATAGCAATATTCTACAGAATAGTGTAATTTGAATAAAAAAATCTGAATTTTCGAGAAAAAGTTACATTTCTACCAAAAAAATGAATCTTCTCCAAAGAAAGATTTTACAGTCAAGAAACCAGCTTGAAGTTAACTGTGAAATAAATAGTTAAATTTAATACCAAAATATTTTAATTGACCACTAAGAAGATGAATTTTTAGCCAAAAAGAATAATTTTTCACCAACGAAGAGAAATCTGCAACCAAACAAGATTTTTTTCTTAAATCACAAATAGTTGAATTCAGCAACAAAATACAAAATTTTCTACAAAACAAGTGAATTTTTAAACCAAAATTATAAATTTTCAACAAAGAAGTTGATGTTGGACCAAAGATCTTAATTTTAATACGAAAGATTTTTGAATTTTTAAGAGAAACATTAAAATTTTGACCAACGAGACCATTATTTTAACAAGAAATATTCAGCCCTAAAAAAGTGAAACAAATAGTTGAATTTTAAAACAAAAAAGACGAATTAAAAAAAATTAATTTTAATCCTAACATTATGCATTTCAACCATAAAGTTATTTTTCAAGCAAATGGTTTAATTTTGTGCAAAAATAATTGAAGTTTCAAAGCAAAAGATGAATTTTCAACCAAAGATTTGAACTTTAAATCAGAAAGATGAATTTTTGAAAAAATTGTTCGATGTAAAAGTTTAAAAACTAAATTTTCTACAAAATAGAAAAATTTTGACCCGAAAATGTGAATAAGCATTTTCAAATTAAACAGATGAATCTCCAACCAAAATAGATTTTTCAGCCAAGAAAGAAAAAATATGTGAATTGAAGTATTTAACTTTTCTGCAGAAATAGTTGAATTTTTAACCCAGCAGGAATTTTCAATAAAAATTGAATTTTCTATAAAAAAAATTACTTCTGAACAACCTTGTTGAATTTTTAACAAAATAATCAACTTTTCAAGCAAATAATAACATTTTTAACTCAATAGATTTTTGACAAATGAAATAAATTTTCAACTAATAATATTTGGATTTTTTTTATTGAGTTATATTAGTTAACTTCCCATTTAAGTGGATAAACTAGACAACAGGAACAAGTGGTGAAAAAGGAGAAATACTTTGAAATCTGCGATAAATCGATAGGAATTTTGGTTCACATTCCACATTGGCATCACATTTTTATATCTTCGAAAAGTATATTAGTTGCACTGGAAAAAAATTTGAACTTGAAATTAACATGCAAAAAAGTAACATATTACGATCCTATAATAAAAAACAATTAAATTGGACTTGCTTGTTATATAGCTCATAGAAAAATAATTTTAAAAACTTAGTGTTCTTTACTGAAGAGAATATCTGAGCATTGCCAATTCTGTTGTTTATCTATTTTCCATTTTTGATCAGCTTAAATTTCTTTCTGATGTATTTCATCAGCAGCCAGTCGCGAAGTATTTAAAAAAATGTTAACTATAGCTAAAAACACAATTCAAATAATGACTAGGAATTTTCTAATAATAAACTCAATACCCAAAAAATGCTCCAACTTTAATCTGAAAAAAATGTTTAAAAACAAAAATTTCAGACAAACTATATATATTATATATATTATTATTATATTATATATTATTATATTACAAATTTTTTCAGACTACAACTGAAGCATTTTTTTTTTATTTGTTGTGGTCCAAATTTGGTCGTTGGATTCTTGTTTTTTTTTATCGGAGTTTTTATAAATCTGATGATTGGACGTTAAATAAGATTATTTAATTTAGATTTTAATTTAATTAAAATTTTTTAATTTTTAATTTAGCCTCTTTTATTTACAAATTCTAAGAAATCCATTAAAAAACAACTCTAAGCTTTTGAAATCAGAAAGAATGGAACAAGAATGAAACTAAACGTGCTTAAAAAGTTTCCTCCATTGTTAGGACAATTGTGTTCATCTCCCTGGAAAATCATGGCTACATTCTTTCCTTTTCCTGATTCCGGTTTTACTCAAACGGCATGCCTGGCATCGACGGAGCGTAATTCGTTCTGCGACACGCCAAATACACTTTTTCTAGCGTGCAATGCGATAAAGTCTCTTCCACATATGGAACAAGTATCAGTAATGCTTTTTCCATTTCCGTCCTTTTTAACCCAGATATGTCGAATTTATAGTTCGAAGTCCGGAAAAAAATGTCGTCGGATCTCTGGGGAGGTGTACGCCTTTGGCTGGAATGCAGGTGTTGCAAAGATCTGACTCTGCTGAGCTTTCAAACGATTTATCAGGATTCGGGTTTTGGCGATTCGAGAAAACCATGCGGGTTTGGTTTTATGGAAAGCGGAAAGTTGAATTTTTGGAAGAAAGGTTCATTTTCAGCCGACAGGGATGCATTTTCAAGCAATAAAGAAGGCTTTTCAGCCATAAAAAATAATTTTTCTGTCTAAAAGGATCAATTTCTAACAAAAAAATATAAATTTTTGACCGAAAATGATAACTAAACATAAACTTGAAATTTCAAATAAATCATTAGGATTTCAAACATATAGTTGAATTTTCTACCAAATGGTTATTTTTAATATATAATATTAATAATATAATATTATAATATATAAAATAATATAATAATAATTTTCTACAGTTCGCTTTTGAGCCGGAAGAGAAGAATTTGCAAGAAAGAAGTTAATTTTCAACCAAGAAAGATAAATTTTACACGAAATAGTTGCATTTTCAACAAAACTGTTAATTTGTGCAAGAAAAAATATGATTTCAACAAAATAGTTTAATTATCAACAAAATACTTCAACTTCCAATAAAATAGTTGAATTTTATACAATATAACAGAATTTTTAACCTTAACAAGTTCAATTTTCATCAAAGAAGAATATTTTCTATCAATAAGATTAATTTTATATCAAAAGACAAATTTTCAATGTTTAACCTTCAAAGATCAATTGTCAACCAAAAAGATAATTTTTTTCACCAAAATATGAATTTTTCACAAAAAGCATACATTTTCAACCAAATAGTTGAATTTGTAACTAAAAAATATAAGTATTCAACCAGAAATGGAATAGTTACATTTAAAGATTAAAAAACGAATTGAAAAAGATGATCAGCCAGCTAAATGCAACTACATACGACGAATGTTTAACTAAATATTTTAATCCTCAACCAAATAGATGAATTTTTAGCAAAAAATATTAATTTTCTCCGCACATACAAGAATAAAAAAAATGAATACTTTCTTAAACTAAAAAGTTGATTATTTTTTATAATAGTTATGTTTTTAACCGAAATGGATAATTTTCAATCAAAATTTAATTTTCATTTAAGAAAAATCTATTTTGAACGAAATAGATAAATTGTTGAGTAGAAAACAGCAATTTTGCAGAAATCATGCAAATGTTGAGTTAAAAAAAAAAATTATAATAATAATTTTCAACTAGATTAATTTAATTAAAAAAAATTAATTTTCTAGACAAATAGACGCATTTTTAAGGAAACAGTCAAGTTCTTAGGCTAAAAAGTAGAATTTTCTTTATTAAACAGTTTGCTTTTGACCCGGAAGAGACCAAGAAAGATCAATTTTGCACGAAATAGTTGCATTTTCAACAAAACAGTTAGTTTCTGCAACAAAAAGATGATTTAGGAAACTAATGTTCAACAATAAAAGTAATTATGCACCAGTTTCATTTAATGAAAAAAAACGAATTTTTAACAAGATAATTAAATCATCAACCAACCAGATGAATCATCTACAAGCAAGATTCACTTTAAATCTAAAAAGTAGACTTTTCTGAGGAAAGTTAATTTTCAATCATGAAAGATGAATTTTCTAAGAAATAGGTGAATCTTCATCTAATAAATATCAGTTGATAAAAAAGATAGACGAACTTTGAACCAAATAGTTGAATCCACACCCAAAATCATGAATTTTTAACAAAGAATATTCATTTTGTATCTACATAGACAAATTTTTACCAAAATACAGGAATTTTCTACAAAATGCTTGAAATTTCATCAACTAAAGGATAAATTAAAAAAAAATTAAAAGCTTTATTTCGGCTAAAAAATTAGTTTTTCTGAAAAAACAAACGAATTTCTATAAGAATTATTAAATTTTTAAGTAAATAGTTTTATTTTTAACCAAAAAGTTTTATTTTCTAACAGAGTAGTTTAATTTTTATCAAAAAATATGAACTTTCCACATAACAGCTGAATTTGCAACCCGAAAATATGAATTTTCAACAAGAAAGTCTATCTTACACCCAAAAATATTATTTTAGCAAAATAGTTAAATTATGAAAAAAGTAATTAAACTTTTAGGAAAATAGTTGAAATTTCACCAAATAGCTCAATTTTTAACTTCAAGCGGTTAATTTTCAACCTAGAAAAATAATTCTCTACCAAAAAACGAATTTTAAACCAAATAAATGAATTTTGAACCAAATACTTAAATACTGAATAAAAAAGATGATTTTTCATCCAAAAGTGAAACAGTTAAATTTTCAATTGAAAAACTAATGCAAAACATAAAAAATAATATCCACCAGTTGAGTTTAACCAAAAAATAGACGAGTCATCAGCAAACAAGATTAATTTAATACCTACATATATGAATTTTTAATAAATATGTTAAGTTTTCAAGTTTCAAAGTTGATTTCTTTAGAAACGATTTAATTTTTAAACCGAAAAAGAAGAGTTTTCATTGAGAAAGTTCATTTTCAATCCAGAAAGATAAATTTTTGTTGGGTGACATGGTCGAACCTTTTTCGAGTCATAAATGAGATTAAAATTGATGAATGAAAATTTCCTAATTATTAAATTTGTATTTTTTAATTAAAAAATTCAGATTCTGTGGATCTGAACGAGTATAACACTTAAAACTTTTCTTCAAAAAATTAAAAATTTTAACTTTCTAGAATCATCTCCTAAACCGTTAGAAATACTTAAAAAAAAACAATTTTTCGCTTTCCTCTTCAAACAAGTATAATACAAATGAAAATCAGTAGATGACTTGATTGGATATATATATATATATATATATATATATATACATATATATA
>JAWWLR010000092.1:42295354-42308968 GCA_035041075.1 Acraspis erinacei | reverse complement strand
TGTGTAAAGGAATAGCGAAGAAGGTGCAAGAAAAATGTAAACCCTTAGGGGACACATTAGAAGCTTCTTCCAACCAAAAAATGGTTTTTCAACCATGAAAGATTTTTCATTTGGAAGAGAAACCAAATTTCTATCAAATCCGTTCAATTTTCAAACGAAAAAGGCGAATAGTCTAGAAAAAAATTGAACTTGAAACCCAAACATATTAAATTTCAGCCAACAAGTTAATTTCCAACCAAATGTTTCAATTCACAAACTGAAAGATGAACTTGCAAACAAAAAATTGTAATTAAAGCAAACAAACGGTTTTTTTGCAAAAAAGTAGTATGTTTTCATCCCAAAAATATGAATTTTCATCAACTTACTTGATTCTTAAACCAAAAAGAATTGATTTTCAATGAAAATCCAATACCTAACTTTGCCATTTAAATATTTATTTTCTACCAAACATGAACGAATTTTGCAAAAAATAGGTCAATTTTTACCGAAAGAGATGGATCTTAAACTAATAAAATGAATTCTTAAAAAGTATGTCACATTTCAACCAAAATCAAACATAATTTCAATAAAAATAATAGTTCAATTTTCAACAAAAAAACCTTCATATTAAATAAACTTCAACTAATAAAATCAAATTTTAAGAAAGTAGTTCAACTTTTTGAACTAAAATCCATAAATTTCCGACCAATAAATTAACCTTTAAATTTCTGGTTAGAAAAAAAATGTTAAAGGAAAAATTTAAAAGAAATATTCCAATATTGAATTTTAAACTAAAAACGATCATTTTTCAACAAAAAATAGAATAAGTAATTTTTCCGTTAGGAACACTTATTTTAAACAAATAAGAACAAATTTTTTTTAATCATTACTAAACAAAAGATATGAATTAAAAAAAAATGTTCAACAAAAGAGTTCAACTTTTTACGATAAAAATATTTTAGATTTGAATAAAAAACTATCGAATTTAACTAAAAAGATAAAATTTTGAACAAAGTATCTGATTTTTTAAACGAAAAAGATGATTTTTCAACAAAAGAGTTATATTTTCAACTTTAAATGATTCTTGAATCAACAAATGAAAAAAAAATTATTTTGAACGATATTTATGATTTTTAAACCAAGAAGGTCAATTATCAACGAAAAGATTTCTAGAAAAGAGTTACATTTTCAAGGGGAAAAAAGTTAAATATTTGTTTAAGAAATTAATTTAAAAAAGGAACGAATTATCAACAAAATATTAATAATTTCAATCAAATATTCGATTTTTTAACCAAGTATAATATTAATTAATAATATTATTAATTAATTAAAAATTACTTTTAACGAAAAATAGTTACATATTCTAATAGGGTTCTCTTAATTAATGTAAAATTAAACCACTAACATTTATTTTTCTGGAAATAAAACAAGCGTTATTCACATATATATTTTCTATATGTGATATAAAATCTGCTTTATCTTCAACCCTCCAACGTCACAAATCGTCATGAAAAGACTGTTAAACCCCCCACCCCCTGGAGGTGTGATTATGTTTTCATCAGCCCAATGTAAATCAACAAATTTAATCAATTAAATAATATTCACTTAGATTAATAAAATAAAAATAAATTTGTACAAAATAATTCTGAGATTCAGTCATTTTTATTTTTCAAAGAATCGGAAGGAACACATTATTGCTTATTCTTTATTATGGAATAAATTTTAGAAATTATTTTTATGCGAACAACGTGGAGAGGCAAATATATATTTTCTGAAAAATTCTTCTCAAAGCGGAGTTAAAGCGAAAAGCATGTCCTTTGTGCTATTATTTTTTCGTCGAGAATGCGCTTCGTGGAGTTGGCAAAGTAGGAAACAACAGTACTATATCTGAAATTAAATTATCCTAGCTGAGTTCTACGATACATTCCTGTTTTTCATTTAAATTTCATTCCAAGTTCGCTGTCAGTTTCACAAGGTTCAGATCAAACTTAGAAGATATGCTCATTAGGAATATTATCAAAAAATATTTGGAAAAGTCTTTTGAAAATTTTCGTTCGTTTCATAGGGGATGAAATATTTTTTGATTTCTTAGTCCACTTTAATGAGGTAGGACAAATTTAACTAGTCTATACAATTTGAATCAAGGAGTGTATATATTTGACTGTAAACACTTTCTTAAAAATGCATTTTTCTTTGGTCAAAAATAAATATTTGTATTCCAAAATTTTAATTTGACATCATAGGCTTAAAATTTATATCTTTAGACGAAAATTTGATTTTTTCGTCGGAAATTGATCAATTAGTTGAAAATTAACCTTTTTGTTTAAAATTAAAATTTTCGATTATAAATGTAAACTGTTTTCTAGAGAAATCATTCTTCTGAATTGAAAATTATTATTTTTAGTTGCAAGCTTGATCTTTTTTGGTTTGAAAATGTAACTGTTGGGTGAAAAATTAGTTTATTTTGGTTGAAGATTCAACTATTTTGTTTAAAGTGCTCAGAAATAATTTAAAATTCTTTGATTAAATTCAACTATTTTTCGTTGATAATATAGGTGAAAGTTAAAATTCATTTGGAATATAAGTAGTGTAAATTGATAACAGATCCGACAGAATCATAAATAACAATCGCTAACCTACTCTCTAAATCTAAATTAGTAAAAATTCTGCTAATTAAATCAATACGAAGGATTTCAAGTGATAAATCCGTTCTTTTTAAACTTTATTGATTGAAATAGTAAAATACACTATAACTCTCACTTAAACTAAGGAAAAAACATATTTTTTCCACTTTATTGATAACACTCTTCACAGGTAAGAAAACCTCTTAAAAACAGGGAAATATGGTGATTTAAAAAAAAGGAGAAAAAGTTTTTTTAAATAAAGTGAATATGGGTACTATATAATATTAAACTAAACTACAAACACTCTAATCCCTAATATTTTAGGTGAAATATTGCGTTTTCAAAAAAATATATGAATTTTTAACCAACTAGTTGAATTTCCAATCAAAAAGATTAATTTTTAACTCAAATGATGAATCTTAAGCCAAAGAGACAAATTCTCAACTAAAATGATGAATCTCTAACAAAAAATTAATTTGTCATAAAGTATTAACGACAAAAGAGTAAACTGTTTACCAAACAGATAAATTTTCAACTGGAAAGGATAAATTATTCATCAAAAATACAATTGTTAAATTGTTGGTTGAAAAAGTTATTTTTCACAACAAACAAAAAATATAATATATAATAAAATATTTTAATTTTTAACCAAAACATTAATTTTCAACTAAAACAAAAACTATTCGACGAAAAAAATTTATTTTGAATAAAATAGTTTAATTTTAACCAAAAAAGGGGAATTTTCAAACCAACCTGAAAATATTTAAAAGTTCATTTTCAATTTAAAAAAAATGAATTTTCAGCAAAAGAGGTCGATTTTCTATAAAATAGTTGAACTTTCAACTAAAAGCGATTAATAAAATTATAGATCTTTAATCATAATGATTAATCGTCATTTGAAAAAGTTACATTTTAAACCAACAAGACGAATTTTCCACTAGAAAGATTAATTTTCTTTAAAAAAATTTGAAGTTTGAACCACAATTATCAATTTTCTACTAAAAATGGAATATTGAAATTCTAAGTAAAAAAAATAATATTCAGTCAGAAAAAATCTGAATTTTGAACATAGTGGTTCAATCTTCAGCCAATACAGATCAATTTTCAACGTAACAGTTGTTTTTATTTTTTATTTATAACCAAAAAAGGAGCACTTTTATCAAATGAGTATAATTTTTAAAAATGAACGATTTTTAAGGAGAAAAAAATTTTAATCAGATTGTTAGATTTTTAAGTCGAAATGACGAATTTTTTACAAAACAGTCCAATTTTCAAAACAAAAATTCATTTTCAACCAAATAGTTGGATTTTGAAAGACACAATTAAATTTTCAACCTGATAATAAATATTTTGACCAGAGCAGATGAATTCTGCACAAAAAATAAAGTATTAGACTTCTCGAAGAAAAATACATAATTTTTAACCAAAAATAGTTGGATTTTCTTATTGGGTTCTATTAATTCTGTTCGCATTGAAGTGGGAAAACGAGGAAAAGGGGGAAAATAGATAAATAAGTTAAAGACTGCAAGGCCTACGATAAATAAATGGGCAGTTTATTAGGTTTGAAAGCTGGAAATTTTGTTCAGAAAATAAAGTTAATTTTCCACTGCACATTTTTTAACTTTGGGATAAATCTTTTTCCCTGTCAGTTGTTTTGCTATATTATCATTATTAGAATAATAATAAAGTTTCACTTTTACTAAGAATAACAAGACATAGAAATTATCTCTTGCATTAAATTCGTTAGCGTATGATCATTTAGATTGAAAAGTGTAAAGAAATATATAATTATGAATTTGGATAGTACGCGTGCGTATAAAAATAAATTCGAATTGAATCAGTATATTTTTACTAATTTTCAGTGACTGTATCCTAGCTACAAAAAAATAGTAGGATTTAACTGAAAATCATTTATATTTTAATGATTGAAAGACAGAGAGAATAAGAGGAGTATAAAACCATTGTCGGAAACCTGATAAAACTGATGAAATAGATTGATCGCTCGTATAAAACATAAATCTCTTTTAAAGTTGACCAACATTTTTTTTCGTGATGTGCACACATTGCGAGACGCATGTCAATCATACGTTATCGGTAAATTGAAAGAGCAATCTGGATATATGAAATATGCAGAACAGATCGGACGTTCTTTCGCGACGGAAGGGAAATTCATCATCACAAAAATGACTGGGTTGTCGTCGCTTGTGTTATTCGAGTAGTCGACTCAAAGGGAGAAATCTTCGCAAAGTAGGAAGTAACTACTGAAAACATAATTTCAGTTCCTTAAGAAGCAATTAATTCCGTCCCCAAAGGAACGATAAAGGGGAAGAGATAGAGGATGGGAATATAAGAGAAGCCAGACATTTAAATTAAGTGGCTTCCTTCGAAATTAGATCAGGGAGAACGCGCATCGCTTCCTTCCGTACTTATTCCGAGGTTCACCGCGATTTTAACATTTCCACGTACATTTATGTTATCGACATGCTTTTGGATTACTCTAATTCAGAATCTAGGGTGACGGAATCAACTGCCGAGGAGGATCCTATATTCATACATGAAAGATCCTTCTGACAACCATACTTTTGATATGTACCAGAATGCCATTATAGAACTCTTTATTTTAAATAAATTATTTTTAGTTATGAGAAATTAATTTTCCTTAAACTTTTGTAAATCCACAAAATTGCATAAAAGAAGTATATTATTGAATAATTACATTCCTATCAAAAGGAAGTATATATTTTTTTAAATTTTCTAATTAAATTTTTCGTGAAAAAAGATCTGCTCTCTTTTCTCCACTGGGAATCGAACCACAAAACTTCCTATTGCCGGTCGGGTGCTTTTCCGTTAAGCTATTAGAGAGATCAAAAGAAGAATCTTTCTTCAGAAATACACGCTATCTCAAGCCCAAAAAGCACTCGGCTGGGAATCGGCATTTCTGTAGTTCATTCGCAGTGGAGCGAAGAGAGTATATCTTTTTTGAGGAAAAAATCTAATTTAAAAATTTTTAAAAATATATTTTCTATTAGTCAGCAATGGCGTTAAGTATTTTCTATTTTCACGAATTGGGGAATTATATCTACACTGATTGATGGTAACTATCTCTGTTGATAATAAATATTTCTTTAAATTATGCGTGTATATTTTTTTAAGAAGTAATTAGATATTTTTCTAACAAAACGCATATGCAAAACTAATGGTAAAGTCGATCATTGTGCGTAGATCAAAAAATTTTGGATTCACCTAGAATGGCACTTTTGAGAGCGGTAAAAAGAATAAAATGCTAGACAACAACTTAGCGTAATGCCTCTGTTTATCAAATATTTTAAAGTAAAAATATTCAAGAAAGTCAATTTAAAGGAGGAAAAAAGAAAGAGGAAACCAAACCATCTAGCTCGCGTTTCTTTATTATATATTTGTATTTTTATAGTACCAGGATCAATTATGTTTCGACGTCTTTCAGATATCCTCATCAGAGAAATTTTTATATTAAACTAATAAGGCATATTTGTATGTTATGCTAATAGCAGTTGAAAACTAGAATTGAATTTGACATAAATATTGAGGAAATATTATTGAATTTGTTTCTTCATTTGTTATTTATATAACATTTGTTTATCTTCATTATTTCTGAATATTATTGTACAATTTAAAATTTTTCTTTTCTTTAATTAAAATCTCCATCAAACCATCTTTAGAGTTTATTTAACTGTCAATGAGTTTGAAATATCTCATGAAATGAAAATGGAGAAAGCTTCAGTTTCAATCTAGAATAAAAACATATCCTTTTTTACTTTTTGTCCTTAAATCAAGTAGAAGATAGAAATTCTTCTTTCACAAATTATTGTTAATCTCATAATTCAAAAGTAAAATTTTATTATTTTTAATATATTCATGGACTTTAAAAGTCCATTTTCTAGTTTAACGACAGAATGCATATTCAGGAAAGTGTTTCATTACACCCTAATCTTTAAAAAAGAGAGAACAAAACTTTACAGAGCAGAGAACGTGAAAGTCAAGTGTTAAAGAATGACCTAAAACACTGAATTTCAATTATTTTCCCAAATTCAACAAATAAATTTTTAACATTGTAATAGTGATCAAATACATATATCGCTTTAGTAATTTCATTTTTAAGAAAATATTCTGATTTTTTATTCGACAGCAAACATTTAACAAATTTATTTCAAATCAGTGTCTTTAGAAATATTAAATATTATTTCGATAAATAATTAAGTGAAATAGTAGTTTTTTATATACAGTATACGTATTCGATGGATATTATTAAAGTATTCAAAGATTGTATCATAAATTCAAGAATTTTTCGCGCTTTTCTTATCCTTTGCGCCTCCATCTGTTTCTTACTGTTGTCCGACTGACTTCATTATGTTCTTCTGTGCTTTCCATGACATTTCAGTAGTACGAAATAATAATAAAAAAGTGACATTTGTAAAGAATGAGTCCTTTCAAAAACGAACACAGAAAGGAAATAAAAAGGAGATACGAGGCGGAGGATAATCTCTTGCGAGAAATTGAGATCTTAAAACAATCATTCAAAAAACAGGAAAGAGAAAACAGGCGTCGGAGACAAGTAGCAACGCCATTGTCTTCATCAGATTCCAGCACCGGTAGCGCGAATTACATGCGTCTTAAGTACATAAAATCTAGGCGCTCTCGTAGCTTGAGTGATCGTTAGCGGTATTATAATTGTTGACGTTCAAGGACTCGCAGCTATGACAGCCACCACGACTACTGTTATGAGCGCCACCCTCGAGGGGTGTCCTGCAAAGCATTTTTCCTACACCCACGCGACCTCAAGATGTATTTTCACGATGTCAGAAAGAATTAGAGTCGCGCGACAAAGATGGCAATTCAGAAATGCATGCAAGTGCAGAGGCAGATAAAGGAGAAGTGCTGCTTGATCTACTAGGTGAAGAGCCATTTAGGGGGGCCCCAATCAAGGTGTCTGGCAATGATAAATTGGCTCAGCTGTAGACGAAAATCACGCAAGTAGGTCTTGTCAAAGTGCAACAGAAGGAATTAATCGATATGTATCAAGCAGCAGAAAATTGTTCCATGATGAAAGACGCTATAGCGAACCCAGAAGTCAATTACTTAATAGGAAACTCTGGTTTCAAAGGAGCTATAAGTGCCCTATCCCGAGTATTACTTCGAGTGTTAGCTCCGTTTAAGCGAGGTAACATCGATCCTCAGCGATGCCGAGAAAAATAATGTCAGACCTGCGCCACGGTATTTCCGAGATAAGGAGGCATCAGAGACGATACCCGTCAAGCAACCAACCGTCAAATCGCTTTCGGAAATAAAGGTAAGCAAAATAGGCGTTTGCCTACAGTTTTTCACTCTTACATGGTGAAAAGTAGCGACAGATCAGTGTATCATAAATTTCATATCCAGGTACAAGTTGCCGTTCTTCTTAAGATTTTATTAGCCGGTAAAACCTAATGAGCATAACCTGTGTATTGAAGAACAATCTTAAAACTAAAAATACTATAATATAGCTGGTGGATAAGTATGCATTACAGGTTTGTATACCTTGGGAAGAAGAGTATCTATCTCCTTATTTCTTCAGACAAAAGTCCAATGAAGAGGGACAGAAAAAGCTCATGGCTGGTGAGTTGCGGAAGAGTCCAGTCATCATATGAAGTATCTTGAGCTAAAAGCAGCATATTATGGACTAAACATTTTCGCTAAGAACTTTCGAGTCTGTAGAATCTTGCTTTGTATGGATAACTCTAAGGCTATATCTTATGTGGACAGACTTGACGGGAGTCAGTACCCTGAACTAGCCCGCATCCCCAGAAAAATGTGGACAATGTGCGAACAGTGGCAAATATAAATTCACGCTTCTTACATAACACAAACAGAAAATAAAGAAGCTGATGAACAGTCAAGAATTCTGCCCCAAGATCCTGAATGGGAACTAGCTGAATAGGCATTGAATAGAATGATTGACAAGTTCGGGCAATTCGGTATCGATTTATTTGCACCGAGAGTAAAAAAAAGTATCAAAGATATTCTTCATGGCCCAGAGATCTAGACTCTATTGCGACAGACAACCTTGGTGCCCGATTTTTAAATCCCTATTGGCATCAAAGGCAATTTTCTGTATATGCATTAAATCATTGCTCTATTATCCTTTCAGGAATGTACAGTCAAAGAAACTTTCCCTAGTTGCAGCAAGATTATCCGGGAATCTTTCCTAGCCAGAGGAGTACAACAAGAATCATCAAGGGTTATGATCCTGTCCATAAGAGAAAGCACTATCAAGCAGAATAGAAATGTCAAAGATTTGTAATAAGCGTTTTATCCAATTATCTGGATTCTTCAAAGGAGTAGCCATTTTTTTGTTTCGAATCAAAATGATATTTAGAGGTGGCGCAAGCCCCATGAATTTTATCACGTATTTCCCATAAAAACCCCATAAGTTATAGTTTTTAGAATACAAGTCGTTTTTAATACATAAGATACTATTTAATAAGGATTGTTAGATGTTTATATAAATTTTTGAAACAATCTATGGTTGTTTTTTAAGTACTGTATGATATACCAGAAACAATTTGAATGTCAAAAACCACAAAAAATTTATAGTTAGTGCTAAAAACTCACAAAATCCATTTTTTCACTTAAGGGTATTTTAGGGACCTTATAAAACAGAATTATGGGAACGATATTTAAAAATTAATATTTTATTCGCATTATATAGCTAATTGTGAACAGAAATGTTTAGTTTCAACTCGATTCATCTAATATTGTCGATTCTGAATGAAATGGACAAAAACATCTTTTTTCTTATGGGATTTTATTTTTGTGTGGATTTAAACGAATTTCGGCACGATTTGCAGAAAAATTCGAAATAAGAAATTCTCAATACATTTTAGGACCGCCCTAATATCCATTCATCGGAGATTAGTAGTAAAGGGAAAGAACCAATGGTATTGTGGAAAAGGGAATAAAAGAGGTAAATGTAACAAGAGTGGAAAGGGTGAACTGAAACAGACAGGACGCTGACAGCTGGAAATTCGCATTTTGCATCCTCAGGATCGCTAAAATGTGCTTACTATTGTACGTGATTTCAAACGTAATTTAATACGCACATTAAAAATTTTTTTGTCCATAGTCATGGTTCCATTTCAATTTTGATATGTCTTGTTTTTTCTTGATATTCTTTAACAGGCTGGTGTAAAGTTTTGATTTTTAAAATTCCCTGAAAGAGAATCTTTTATAAACGTATCAAAGCAATTACAGATTAAAATTTCATAGTTTCAAAATATTTCCACCAAAAAGGAGGACTTGTCTACCATACAGGATGAATTTTAAATCCGAAAGAAGGATATTTCAACTAAGAAGTTTAATTTTCAACCAACAAAAATTACTTTTAACAAAATAGTTAATTTTTTTAAACAAAATTGTGGATGTTTGAACCAAATTGTTAAAAGTGCAGCCTTTAAAGATGATTTTTAAATAAAATATTTAAATTTTCATCCAAAGAATTTAATTTTGAACAGGATAATTAAAATATAAAAAAAAAGTATTAAATTTCTAACAAAAATGTCAAATTTTTAACAAAAAAAGATTAAACCTAAGCCAAAAACACTTTCAATAACAGGCGAAATAGCCCAAAATATTAATTTGTTGGAAAACAGTTGAATTTTCAAGAAAAAAATGAATTATTAATAAAAAACGTAATAGTTGATATTTCAACAACAAAACATGAATTTTCATCAAAGCATGTAGTTTCTTTGTCAACCAAAGAGTTGAATTTTCAAGAAAATAATAATATGTTTAACAACATGCTGCAATTTTTAACCAACAAAGATTAACTTTCAACAACAACAAAATTGCATTTTTAAACAAAAAATATTAAGCCTTCTACCAAAAGAGGTAAATTAAAAAAGTGTTTACCAAAGTATTTAAACTTTTACCCAAGAAGTCAAATTTTCCAGTAAAAAATCCAATTTTACCAAAATAGTTCAACTTTTAATCAAAACGATAAATTTCCATCTAGAATGATGAATTTTCAACCAAAACAAAAATATTCGTTAACAAAGTGATTCAACTTTTTTCCAACTAATCCAATTTTACACTGAAAAAGGGCAAATTTTCGACGAATAATATAATAGCAAATATTTTACCGTAGAAGATTTTAATTTCAACTAAAAGGTGTTCAATTTAACACAAAAATACGAATTTACAAAAAAATTTGAATACTTAACTAGAGAATATTAGTTTTCGACTATGTCAACAATTTCAATTAAAAATTTATAAATTTCAAACGTATGATTCTTGAAAGTTATTTGCCTGAGTTTCTCCGACCATTAAAATTCTCGGACTTTTCCCAGATTTCCAGATTTAGTAACCTTTCTTTGGTGTTTGAATAAAGAAAATTCAGGAAAGTTTCCCGATTGACCAAATTTCACATATCCATCAAATACTAACTGCTGCCGGGTTTTGTGGTAAAGTAGTTACGGTTCTATAACTGAATCCTAATTGCATTATCGCCTGTCATTGTCCGTTATGTAGGCACGAAATTCACTGCGAAAATCGATGCTTCATTGACTATCTTTCTCCAAATAAAACTTGATCTAAAATTGTGAAGACTACATCTCAGATTTCTATAATCCCTGACCTTATTTTTCCCATAAAATTATAATTCTCTGTAACATTTTCTCACAAACATTCCAATTTCAAATATGCTTCCTTCTACTCTTTTTCAGATTGCCCTTCCCCTTTATATTTACTCAAGAAACGCAGTCGTTCGTTTCTTCCAATAAAAGCCGAATATTACTTTTCAATTTCATTTCGCTGAAATTTCCTCAGAGTGACTGGAGTTGGTTGTAGGTCTGTAGCCTCTAGGTGTTGTAAAAGAAGAAGCAGTCTAAAATTCTCGCTGTGTTTCTCTCAGTTTTCCTGACTGTGTAGAAGATTTAGGGGCATCGAGTCCAAGGAGACTGGCCGTAAGGAAAAACAATTTTCGTCCCAATCTGTCTCGGCGAGAAGGGATTCGACTCGTTGCTTTCAAAATCCTCCATCCTATAACAAAATTATTGCCATGACGGCAGTCGATACACGAATGGGGCGTTCGAGTCGACCAGGTTGGCGTCATATGGGAGTGTCTTTCCTTGCCACCCACCAATATTGCAGTGGCGCTTCAACGAGAAACATGCTTCACCGTGACAGTGCTTCGTTATACTTCAACACAGATCCATAGAGCCACTACAAACTCAAATTACATTACGAGATCTCCAAAATAACTCAAATTATTGATATGTACCACGGTGGTCGCTGAATCTCATATTTACACTTTTCTGAATTTTCTCTGATTTTCCCCTGACTTATTACTCATTTTCCCTCCCCATAGAATCTTTTATAAATGAAATTAAGCAATATTGAATTTAAATTTATAACTTTTTAAAATGTATTATCCTGTCTAATTTACTTGGAAAATGCGAACTATTTTAACAGAACAAGCAAAATAACAGTGAGTAATTTCTAAAGTAAAAATTAGTCCAAATAGATTCCGCGCGCCTACAAAAAAGATTTTCGTAGCCCATTAAGGTAGTTCTCGTGCCAAAAGTCAGATATGTGGAAAAAAAGTTTTTCTATAATTCTAAGAATCAAAATATTATAACTGTTCTTATTTCAAATAAAAAACATAATTTTTTATGAAGAATGTTAAAATTCACAAAAATAAACATTAATTTTAACTAGGTATTTTGCAGCTGAATTTTTTCTGACCATCGCTGCTTACCGATTTTAAACAAATTATTGCATGTTATTAAATGACGGCTAGTTTTTCCCGGGAAAACATTCTCTACAACTCTACTGTTTCCAAATTTGAAAGTAAATTTTGCTATGGCTTCTTCTATGGGTCTAGATTGTTAGAAAAATTAAAAAAATAATACTAATTTTTAAACAAATAATTATATCTTAAGATTATTTAGTTATTTTTAATATTGGAAACTGTAGAGTCCTAGAGAATGTTTTCTCGGAAAAAGGCCGTCATTTATTAAAATGCCATCATTGTTTTTTAAATCGGTAAGAAGCGGTGATCAGAAAAAATTCAAATGCAAAAAACATAGTTAAGATTAATGTAATTTTTTGTGATTTTTAACTTTTTTCATAAAAAATAATGTTTTTTATTTCGGATGTCGTCAGTTATAATATTTTGATTCTTAGAATCATAGAAAAAATATTTTCCCAAATATCTGACTCTTAACACGAGAACTACCTTAAGACGCTGATAAGTCTTTTTAATACTTTCTCTTCCCTAATTATGATAATTTCCCCTCTTTTCCACTAGCCCCCCTCCCACCAAGTACTTTAACTTTCGCTTTCTCTCCCTTCCCAAACTTCTTTCTTTTCTACTCATCCGTCTCCCCACTTCTCCATCTAACCCTTCTAAACCCCTGCTACCCTTCCGGAACCATATCTTTTCCTCCCTTACTCACACGCACTACCCTGCTAGCCCGCCCTTTACTTTCCTATCTACCCTCTCTCAATACCCTCCACTTCCAAACGCTTCCTCTTGTTTCTCTCGCCTAACTCACTATAACTTCCCCCCTTCTTCCTTCCTTATTTCCTCTCTAACCCTCTCCTTATTTTCCCTACGTACCTGCTCCTTATTTCCTCTACTTCTTTACTCCACACTATTAAAAATGTTTGGAATTATACAAGACTTCTATAATACAAGGGTGAGGTAAAATTGCAAATATGGTATTGATGTGACGAAATTGCAATAAATATATTATAAGTGTTGTCAATCATGAAGTGATTATCCAGAATTCCATTACATATATTAGAGCGCTTGTAAAAAGAAAATGGTACGCAAAAAATAAACGGAATTAATTTAATTCAAGGAATTAAAGGAATTCATGGAATTAGTTGAATTCAAGGAATTCACGAAATTTATAAAATTTAAGGAATTAATGGAATTCATAAAGTTTAAAAAATTCAAGCCATTCACGAAAATCATTAAATTAAAGGAATTCAT
>JAWWLR010000092.1:42273923-42286751 GCA_035041075.1 Acraspis erinacei | reverse complement strand
GGTCTCTTTGATGTGAAAATTAATCTCTTTTGGTTTAAGGTTCAACCACTTTGTTGAGAATTTCTTATTTCTATTAAAATTTAACTGTTTTTTAATAAAGATTAAATTCTAACTGAAAATTTAACTATTCAGTTGAAAATGGATCTTTTTGGGTTTTATTTTTTATTACAAAATTTAATTATGATTTAGAGAATAGGCCTTTTCGGTTTCAAAATTCATGTTTGATTTGAAATTCCTTTATTTTGCTAATCTCTTTTAATTAAAAATGAAACTATTAGATTAAAGATTGAACTATTTTTCATAAAATCATTTTTTATGTAAAAACTTCGTCTTTTTTAGGCGCGTTCATAAATAAAAAAACCCGAACCTGACTGCACGGTTAGAATTTATTTCGGGTAGAGTCGGATCTGGTCGTGTGGGTTTTCGGATTTACATCACATTCCGACCCGAAAGCCCAAAAATATGAACCAACCCGACAGATAAATTAAGAAATTGCAAAAATTTTCGTTCGTTTTAGGTAAATTATGCAGAAGTTTATGGTCATCTATGTCATGTATCTATCTGTCAAAATAAAAAAAAATGTTAATGAAACTTTCGGGCCGGTTCGGGTTTTCGGGGTTTTCCGGTGGTTCAGAACAAGACTCAACCCGAAGACATTTTGCACATCTCTAGTCTCTTTCGGAAAACTCGTACCTTTAGCTTGACTATTCGTCTTTTTGGGTTAAAAATTGATCAGTTTTGATAGAACTGTCAACCATTAGCTCAAATTTGAACTTCTTTGTTAAAAATTTCGATGTTTTGTTGAAAATTAGTCTTTTTGACTTAGACAATCAGGAATTTGGTATATTATTTTGCTTTCTTATCTGAAATGATTTTCTTGGTTGAAAATCCAACTCCTTTGTTGAAGATTTGTCTTTTTGGTTTGAACATTCAATAATTTAATTTTTTTCTTTTTTGACGCAAAATATCTTCTTGATTAAAAATTCCATTTCTTTTGCTTGAACATTTGACTTTGTTAGTTAAAAATTTGTCTATGTGTCTAAAAATTCATATTTTAGTTGAAAGTTCAACTATTTGATTGCAACTGCAGCTATTTGGTTGAAAACTATTTCTCTTTTAAATTAATACCTTTTTTAATTAACCTTTCCGAATTAAGAATTAAATTTATATATAAAATTCATATATAAAATAGTATTATATTTTGCAAATTTCTAAAAAAAAAGTTAGAAAGTTGGCGCCCTTGTTCTATTTCGATTTTCAGTTTTAGGAATATGGTACATAACAATATTATTTTGATTTAAAATAATATATTGCCCTATTTTTGTGAAAAAATCACCCTATTTCTCCTGTTTTGAGAGTGCTTTGCAAGTCTGTGTCTTTCACTCTCGTAATCTTATTCCAATCTTAGTCAAATTCATGACAAATATAATTTTTTTCATTTAAAGAATATAAGGTACTTTTCATACTGAAGTTCCCTTGCCTGAAATTTACATTACGCTTCCTCTAGTTTCTTTGAATTTGAGTAAGGAGTAATTTCCAATTCTAGAACATTAGACGGAGGATTATTTGGAAAGGAATGATTTGAAAGTCGACGCCGTTGTTGGGGATTCACCTTGGAGAGAAGAAAGCGAATCAAGCCCTAGGCTGCTTCTAGGGAAGCCTGAAATCCCTGGGGATTCCCGAGGGACCTTTTCACCATTCTTCCAGATGGCTATTCAGCTACATGTTAAATGATACTGGCAATGCTCTGCCACCGTTTCAACTATCGTCCTGGACTCATCATTCGCTTTCCTGCTCCTCCTCTTGTTCCCTCCATTCACAACCTCCCTCCTCATCCCTTCATCTTTGCCACATCGTTCTCTTGGGCCATTGTTAAGGTTCTCTCATTGTCTCTCTTCGTACGCGTTGCCATACTCTCCGGATGAATGGAAAGTGAAATGATGGATACATGTCCTAGTCTTCCAGTCCCGCAAATTCGGCACGAATGTTGGCACGAGAACCAGGAACGGTTTTAATCACGTTCTTTTTTCCAAAGATCTTTCGTATTGGGTAAGCCACGGTTTGGGTGCAATCAACTAATTCTTCAAGTTTTTAAAGCGATGTAGAGAATTTCTTAGGAAATTTTTCCAAAAATGTATTGGTTGAATTTAGTTTGTACGAGGTCTTTCCGGAAAGTATTAGATCTTGTGGTGTATCAAGTTTAAGAGTTAAAGTTTTTAAATTTAGATGACAGCACCGTTAAACTGGAGCACAAATGGGTACAAAATTAGGGCACAGTATTGAATACTTTTAGGACTTTTTTCCGGCCCTTGCTGTATCTTCCTGGGTAAAAATGATTTAAGTAGAAGTATGCCGTTATGACAAGACACTAAAATAAATGACCTATTATAGCGAGAGAGATTGTTTAGAAACTTTTTACCAGAATAAAATCGAAAAGAGTTACTTCTAGACTTTTCTTTCTCATATCACTTTTTCGTCATTTTTTAAAAGTAAATTAAAAATTTTTTAAAGATAAATTTTCCTATAGTCATTTTTTAAAAGAAAACATCGCTTAAGTCACTTTTCTTTTAATAAACTAACCAAATTCAGCTCTATACTTTTTTTTAAATTAATTTTCTTTAATTCTTTTGAAATATTTGAGTATGTTTTAGAAAATTCTAAGAAAATAGTCGTCAGGTCCAATAATTTGAAGGGATTCTAAAGGATTTTAAAGATTTAATAGTATTTAAAAAATTGCCAACAAAGTTTAAAGCGATTTAAAAAGTATAGGCTATTTTAAAATTTTCCGAAGAATATTTAATAAATTTTAATAATTTGAAGATATTCCAGGGGTTTTAAAATATTTTATGGTATTTTCAAGAATTCCCATGAATTTATATAGCTTTAAAATGTGTCTAGTCTGGCGGATAAGGTAATCAATTATGCATTTCTTTTAAAAAACGAAGGCATCTTGCTATATATTAGACACTCCAAGGAATGTTTTTAAAGTTTTAAGGAAAGCAGGATTATACACTTATTTACCGAAGTATAATTGTTAAAAATTATATGAAATGCATTTTATATATTGATTAACAATATCAGCATTAGGGAAATGAAATAATTTAATAGCTATACAATAGAAAAGTTTCATCATTTATGTGCAAAACAAACTTTCATCTAATTTTGGTGAGCAAATTCTAATGTAGAAGCCGAAATTATTTCTGTAGCTCTTTTTGGAACATTTTTCTAATATAATATTATTTTTTAGGTCAGTTTGATACATGGGAAAGTTCCTATTTTTTATTTATAATATTCTTTTTTACGATCAAAACAAAAAATATGCGTAATATTAAAACATAGTCTAAAGAAAAACTAAAGATCGTTTCGAGATGAAATATTGTATTTCAAACTATTTCTTCGTATTTTGCATGTTTTAAGCGGAAAATCGATTATCTTTGGTCGCTATCCGCCAGCTTATACAGAAAATTTTAAAAGATTTTAAAGGAATTTAAATCTTAGAATATTTCAAAAGATGCCAAGACTTTTTAAAGAAATTTAAAAAATGTGCAGCGATTTACAAGAATATCAATATAGCAAAAGCTCTGATGGTATTTTAATAAATTTTCCAGGATTTCAGGAAATATAAAATTTCATATAATTTCACGGGATTTCATAATATTTTAATGCGTTTCAAAAAATGTATTCGCAGTAAGTGAGGGATTTCGTGGGGTTTCAAAGATTTGAAGAGATTTTTGAATTTTTTCGCAATTCATTCGGAATTCTCTCTGAATTTTGTGTTGAAATCTTTTGAATTTCTTGGAATTCTCTTTAATTTTGTTTAGTTTTTGTTTACCTCATCTTGATTTTTTAAAACTTACCTTGAATTATATTGGGCATTTCATTAAATTCCAATATTTTTCATACATTTGAATAAAAAATAAGTTTTTCACTTTTCAATTAAACCAATCTGTAGCAGCCAGGAAAATAATAATTTAAGGTTTCATAATTTAAAAAATTATTTTATTCTATTCAAAAAAGATTCTATAATAAGAATGGTATAAGATAAGAATTTTGGTTTTTTACATATTAGTGGTCAGGGAAAGTGAAAAATCAGTCGGAAAAAAATCAGGGAAAAGTCAAGGAATTTTGAAAATTTCGGCCACCTTGAGTAGATAATTACTTTTTCAGTAGAAATAGTCGATTATGATCAGCCATATTAAGTATGGTTCCACCATTATATTCAAAAATTGTTTAATTTCCTTTATTCTCGACTTTTGTAAAATTGACGAGAACATCCTCTGAAATTCTCTGCTATGTTCCCAACTTCTGCACTTTGTTTCAGAACACTGTTAGTTTCCCCAAAAGTGCTTTGAATCGATTTAGAGCATTAAAAGTAATTAGAAACTCTAGCAGTAGAGTGGAATTTATATACAACGCACTATATATTTTTCAGAAATTTAACAATATTCTCAAAATTTTCATATTCTAAAGTATAATTCAGAAGAGAATAATACAAAAGAAGGAAAAATATTAGAATGCGCTAGGCAAAATATGTTTTTATGACAAAGCTCTGAGTAAGTAATGTAAAATGCAAATATTTTCAAAATTGCTCTCTATAAGTGAAAAGAAAATTGGATGTTTCAATTTTATAACCTAAAATGAGAGAAGTCTTCTCTTTTGCTCTCAATTTGACTGCGTTCGGTTTAATGAGCACTGAATGAAATCGAGTGAGCGAAACATGGCTAATAGCTCTTCATTTCTCGGGCTTGACTCGTCAAAAAAATGGTTTGTATGAGTGGAAATGAAAGGACTCTGAAAAGAAATGACAAAAAGAAGGGAAAAAGGAGAGATAATATTAATTGACTCTTTCCATTGTCTTCAATAATCTAGTCTCTCGTGACTCTTGAAGATACTTTCAACCTATTCGCTCTCACAGTCTTAAATAAATGATACAGTTTCCGAAAACAATATTCTTCGCATTAATTAAGCCCAATTAAACTGAATCCGTTTTATTATTAACAGGGCAACAGCTCGCAATTTGGTCTTTATGTTTTCGGGTAACTACCGGGGCAGCTAAAGTGTCATTGTGCAAGGGTTGAATAAGGACTAGCGAACCGTAATATGCCAACGTGTATAGAGGTCGTAATAAAGCAACCTTTAATAAACCTATTGTAAGAATCTTAAGCTTCCCTCTATCAAATTATCATTCTTAATATCTTTATAAATAATTATTGCACTTAATATTGCTGAATACCTGATTGGTTGCGTGATCCGTGAATATGAATTTAAGTTGACGTTTTTAATTTGCTCGTTTGGATTTTCTTGAGCTTTGCAAATACAAATTGACCATAAGATTTGTAGAAAAATTTTCTATGATTTAGATTTTAATTTAAAACACTAAATTTGAGCTTTAAAGACTTCAATATTTATCGAAGAAGAATCTGGAAGTTTCGCAGCATCTAATAAAAATGTTAGCAATACTTTGAAAAATTTCAAAAGATACTTGAAAGTTTTTGACACATTGCCAATATTAAGAAATAATTAAAAAAATTTTAATTAAAAAAAATGATAAAAAAAGTTTAGATTTTCCAATAACATTTTGAAGCTATCTAAGGATTTTTAAAAGTCAAGAGAAAATAAATTTCTTAAGATTTCGTGGAAAATTTACATTGATTTTTATCTTGAAAAATAATTTTAAGGAAATGTTTTTAAAGATATAACAATTGTTCTCCAGGTTTATGGAAAAAAAATTTAATGATTTTTTCATTTAACAAAATTTTTCTTAAGAGTGGATTTATAAAGATTCCAAACTATTTCGAAAATTTTCAAAGAAGAATATTATTTTTATTTTATGTTACTTACGTTTAATCTATTCTTCGAAGTAGTCATTATTAATGAAGAATAATAAAAGGAAAGAGGATATACTTCTTCAAACGTGCTGACTTTATAACGTTCATAAAACTGAAATTTGAGACTATGATGAATATTATTTGTGGTGATTAAAAAATTCCAACGTTAATGATGAAACACTAATTAAAGTTTGTCGAGAAATATACAATATTGTGCAAATTAAATGTGGTTTCATACATTTTAGTGCTTTAATTCCGAGCTGGGATACGGATTGATGAAAAAGTGATCATTTTTACTTAAAACAGGGAATTTTGTAAGAGAATTTAGATTCTAACTTGCAACAGGGAATTTCCGTAAAAAATTTAATGTTAAGTTTGGGAAAGTAAATTTCAGTAAATTTCAGTAAAGAAAGATAATTTGGATAATTGCGACCGGGAATTCCCGTGAAGAATTATAATTTTTATTTTTGAACAAGAAATTTTCTAAAGGACTAATTTTCATTTTATTCTTACTTTAGAACTTATTCTGAGTTACAATTCGTCAGAAATTGAAACTTCCGTTTTCAAAATTTTGGGAAAAGGAAATTACTGTATTTCTGAATTATTATAGGCAATTGTGTAGTCAATTGAAAAAATAAAATTGATGAAAATGTAACTTTTACACTTTCGGTGGAAAATTTATCTTCTTTAGCTGAAAATGAACTATTATCCATTTTTCTGTTTGAACCTTCTTTTTTTAAATAAACTTGTAAACTGTAAATTTAACTATTCCCTTTTTTATTGAAAAATGATCATTTTTAGTTTTAAAATTCAGCTATTTAGTTAAAACTTAACTTTTTGGTAAAACCTGAAACCCTTTTGTTAAAAAATAGTCGGTTTTGGTTAAAGATTCTACTATTTTGTTACACATTTGTCTTTTTTGGTTGAATTTGATCATTTTTTATATAAAATAACAATATTTTTCTGGTTAAATATTAATCACTATGTTTCTCATTAACATTCAATATTTTTATTTAAATTCAACGTTTTCTCATTTGATTTAAAAATCTTGGCTTGTTCACAATATCAAATGTTATATTTTTCATTGAGAATTAATGTTTGTTTATTAGACATTCAACTGCTTTGGTTGAAAATTCAATTATTTTTTCAAATATTTAACTTTCTTGTTAAAAATTTATCCTTTTGGATTGAAAATTCAACTGTCTTCTAAAAATTTCGCATTTTTGGTTTGGAAAAGTCAAGCATTTGGTCTTTGGTCGAAGTTGGATTTATGTTTTTTAAAAGTTGAACAATTTTGTTAAAATTTTACTTTTGTAATTATTTTTTTTTTAAATTACTTTCTTGAAAATTTCATTATTTTGTTGAAAATATATTTTTTCCGGTAGTAAATTCATTTTTTCGGATTGAAAATTAAAATTTCAGGTGAAAAAACTTACTTTTGGTTTAAAAATTCAACTATTCGATTTTTGGTTGCGGTTAAATTTTATGTGCTTCAAAATCTAACCATTTAGTTGGAAGTTTATCTTTGTGCGTTGTCGGAACATCAAATATTATATTTCTGGCAAGAAAATTCATCTTTTTTATCCAAAATTTTACTATTTTCTTAAAATTTCGCCTTTTTAGTTTGAGAAATAATCTATTTTGTTTTTGATTCAAGTAAAAAAAATTTCGTTTAAGAACTTAACCATTTTATTGAAAGTTTATTCTTGTGTTCAACAATTTTGTTTAACTTAATTTTTTGTTGGTTTTTGGTTAAATTTGGTTAAATTTGGTTAAAAGTTTATATTTGTAGGTGGAAAATTCAGCTATTTGGTTAAAAATCAATTAATTTGTTTAAAAATTGGTCTTTTTAGATAGTAAATTCGTCACTTTGAATTGGAAATTCATCTGTTTTGTAAAAATTTCGTCTTTTTGGTTACAAAATTCAACTTTTTGGTTTTTGGTTGACGCATAATCTTTTTTTTTAAATTTAACTGTTTGATTGCAAGTTTGTCTTTGTAAGTTAAAAGTTCAACCATTTTGTTAAAAATGTATTTATTTTTTTGCCAAGTCCGTTATTTTTGGGGATATATAACAGTTATGTTGATAATTCGTCTTTTTTGTTTGAAAATTCATCTCATTTAGCTAAAACTTGATATTTTTCTTTAATAATTCATTTTCTAGTCAAAATTGACTGCTTATAATTAAAAATTGAAATATTTTCTTGATAGAAATTTCAAATATCAATTTTGTTAAAAATACGTTTTTACGTTTTTTGGTTTGAAAATTCGACTATTTTGTTTTTGTACGAAGTTTAAAATTTTTTATTAATAATTTAGAGTTTGATTTTAAGTTTGTTTTTGTGTTCAAATATTTTGTTAAAAATTTATATGTCTTCTTGAAATTTCGTCTTTCTGGAGAGTAAATTCATCCTTTTGGATTGAAAATTCAACACTCTTCTAAAAAATTCATCTTTCTCATTCGAACATTTATGTATTTAGTTTTCGGTTAAAGTTTAAATTTTAATTTAAAAACCTAAAAATTTGTTAAAAAAATTATAGTTTTAGATGGAAAATTCAACTATTTGTTTAAAATTATTTTTCTTGATTAAAAATTCATAATTTCAGGCATAAAAGTTAATTGCTTTCTACAACATTCGACTTTTTAGCTTGAAAACTCAACTTTTCCGCTGAAAATAAATTTCTTTGGGTAGAAAATAAACCTCTGGAAACCATGAGCGTTTCAAATTAAATGCATTAGGGTACCTTTATATTAATTTTATAAATAATAATTTATTTCTCTATTATTCCTCCATTTGTGTGGAAAATTCCTATTTCGCCCATTCTGACAAACTTGATAAACAAGTTTTGGAAGGGCTTTATATTATTTTTTAATGGGCAGCTAAAATAAAAAGAAAAGGAACCTAAAAATACTTTGGAAGTGTTTCATTACGGACTATTTATAGATTAACTGTTATTCAGGAAGAGCTTCAATATTTGTTCGTTAAAAATCAAAGCACGAATCCACTTTAGAAATTATTTCCAACCAAGGTAGTTGGAAAAATATCTACATTCCCCACGTTTGTGAGAAGCGGTTAAAAATCTACGCGAGAGCGCTGCTAGCAAACAAATCGTTAGAGTATCGTGCCCATTAAATAGTTAAAGAGGATATAACAGTGAAGAAGAAAGCTAGGGGAAAGAGAATTTGAAATCCTTATCGTTGCAGCGTTTGCCCAATCTAGGGGATTTTCGGCGTCTAGCGATTTAGGCGTTGACTTTTCTCTTTTGTATGCATTGCTCGATGGTAATTGGTTCGTGCAGACGCGTATCAGCTTAATTAAAAAGCATAACCATCTCCGCGTCCTCCCTATATTCTTCGACGAAGCTGCAGCTTTCGAGAGTCGAAACCGAAAGCTGATTCTGGACCTCTCATGATTTCTACTGAAATCCAATCCAGCACCAATGGCTAATTTGCAGCTGCCTTTCAATTATAAACTCATCCCTTTGTATCGCCGACTCGTCCTAATTAGATCAAAAGCCTCCTGTCTACGGGACAATTATTTCATTTGCACTTGATTCTCTCACTCAGGGAAAATGTCCTCCACAGGCCAATCACAGTCTTCGGTTAAAAGATTCCGCTCGACCAACAGATGAGTGTTATAGAGTGTTGAATAGTGAAAAGGGATTTTAAAAGACTAATTTAAAATCGATTCCTTTATACTCAAAGACCGAGATGAAAGAAGGTCATGGAAGTCGAAGAAAATTATTTTGCTCGGCAATCAAATAATTAATTAAAATGAGTAAGCAAGTTGCTCATCAAATGTGCACCATAGAATTGTAAATAAAAATAAAGTGGAAACACCTGACATGTAATTCACAGCTAGTTTTATTTAGTGTCGTGGTCAAGTAGCTGGTTATCAAATTATTCGTTCCCAGATGGTAGATTAATTTTATAACCGGTTATTTGATTCGGGACCTGAATTTGCACAGGTAGATATCAAATAGATTCATTAAATAATCAGGGTTGCCGCTGGTTAGGGAAAAAGTCAGGGGCTTTTATTGGTCAGGAAAAAAGCAGATTTAAAAAAAATTGAAATAGTTCAGGAATATCTAGAATAATCATATTAAGTAACTGTCAATAATATTCAGGGCTTCCCACAGTCACTTTTGGTCACTTTTTTTCTCAAATCACTTCTTATTAACTTTTCAAAGATAAATCCAGTATAGTCACTTCTTTAAATGAAAATATCACTTTAGTCACCTTCCCTAGATTTACTTGAAATGTTTAAGGGTCGTTTAGAAGTTTAAAAGACGTTTATAATATATTTCAATAATTAGAAGAGATTTTAAAGGATTTACGGATACCACTTCGAAATCTTATAGATGTATTCACTATAGGTATATTTATTTGTGCTCATGTTATGAGCATTTTGCTTCCTCAAAGATATCACATAAATTTGCAGCCTCATAGAAAAAGGTTTTTTCCTATCATAGAGGGTTCATCAGTGGGTCATTCGACGTGTTTCTCTCAAAGGTGAGTACATACCTGTTAAATACAGTAGTGTATTGTTCCGAATATGATCACAGTTTTTCTCATGTAAATATAAAGCCCAACAATTTTTGAGGCTTCGGAAAACGGTACTGGTAGGTCATACCAGATTCAACAATAGGTCAATCGATGCGTCTCAAGGACACGAACAAATAAATTACACGTAGTATTATTGTATTTTGAATATCAAAGAAGTTTTTCTTATATAAATGGAACCAAGCATTTTTTTAATCTTCATAAAGTGATACTGTTAGGCCATGAAAGTTTAAACAATAGGTAGATATATGTGTATCAAGAATGCGAAAGATATGCTAGATATTTTATTGTTGTATTTTGAACATGAAAAATGTTTTTTCACACGTAAAAAAGGTAAAAAATTTTTACATCTCTAAACGAAAGGAAAATACTTATGAATAGCTGACCTAGCTCAAAATTGTATAAAAACTGGCTATCAGTCGTAGCTACGATTCTTCTAAATTTCATTATAATAGCTCTTTTATTTTTCCAGATATGGTAAGCAGAAAAAAGTTACACACAAACACACACGACACATGTAAAAAAATTGCATTTTGAGCTCCTGCGTCAAATTATATCGAAATATGTCAAAAAATTATATTTTAAATTTAGGTTATTACAAACCTCCTTTTATGAGGAAGCAAAATTCAATTGCTTTTTATGGGATTTCAAAATATTTTCAAGTATATTTGAAACGTTTTAGGTTTCTTGATCAGATTTTAAGAAATTTGTAATAGATTGCAATAATTTTAGTGTATTCTCGGAGATGTTGAAGATTTGAGAGTATTTTAAAAAACATTTTAAGAAATTTCAAGAGTCTTTAAAAGTTTTAAGGGGTTTTCAAGAATTTGAATGATTTCATAGGATTAGAAAAAATTGGATGCTTTTTCGAAGAATTTCGGAATATGTGGAACGATTTTATAGAGTATATAAGGTTTCAGGATAATTTAAAAGATTCCAGTGCATTTCATAAGGCTTCCGAGGATTTCAATCATTATAAAGTGGTTTAAATATCGCAGGATATTCTAATAAATTTGCACAGAATTTACTAACAAGAACTGATGCATTTTGTAGGGTTTCAAATATTTTAATATATTTTAAGCGGATTTCCAAAGAGAACATTTTTAATAGACTTAAATGATTTTAAGGTATCTCAAAGAATTTGAAATATTTTAGGGTATAATTAAAACGTCCAAGGCGTTTTCAAGAGCATTACATATTTCAAGGAACCAATCGAGTGATTTTAAGAGTTATAAAAAACTTTACAGCCTGATAAAAAAAATTCCTAGAATTGAGAAATATTTTAAACGAGTTGATAAGAAACATACGGTTTTAGGATATTGTAAAATATTCCAAGAGATTTATAAGAATTCGAAAGATTTTGATTATTCTAAA
Source organism: Acraspis erinacei (assembly GCA_035041075.1). NCBI lineage: Eukaryota > Metazoa > Arthropoda > Insecta > Hymenoptera > Cynipidae > Acraspis > Acraspis erinacei. Next base: position 42,274,986 of record JAWWLR010000092.1, on the reverse strand, counting down.
GATTTTTAAAGATTCCAAGGTATTTTACGAGGTATTAATATTCCAAAGAATTTTGTATTGGTTTAAAGAATTTTAAGTGATTAAAAAGAATTTTTAAAATCTTGAAGTATTAAAAAAGTTAAATGTTTAAAGTTTAAGGGCATTTAAAAATATTTCACAGAATTTTAAATATTCGAGGGAATTTTTGAAGTGTCCAAGGAATTTTTTATTGATCTCAATCATGTGAAGATACTTGAAAGGGTTTTAAGTATTATAGGGTATTTTAAAATATTTCAATTTATCATCATGAAATGTAAGGCAGTTGTGCCAAACATTAAATTCCAGAAAAAATAGTTCTTACTTACTTTCTCCAGAAAATATATTCCTTATAACATCATTGTTTTCAATTTTAAAAGTAAATTTTTCTATGGCTGAAATCATTGACACCATTTTTCAAAAAGAAAATAATTTTCAAACAAATAACTGTATTTGAAAATTATAGCCTTATTTTCAAAGCTAAAGCAGTATAATTGGAGAAAATCCTTTCCATGAAAAAATACGCAATGACTTGTTAATATTAAGCAATTTAATAAAAATTATTTGTAAGCAATAGTGCGACAAAATTTGTTTATAAAAGCTATTTTTTAAATAATTACTTCCAGCAGGTTTTAAACTACTTTCATATATAACAATGTTTCTCCTTTCATAAGATATGACTGATAATATAATTTGAAAAGATTTCCAAAGATTTTAATGATTTTAGGGGTTTAAAAAAATGTCATGCAGCTGTAAAGAAATTCCTAGAATTTTGGAAGATATGTAAAGATTTTCCAGGACTTATACATTTTTTCAGATATGTCAACATTTTTTACAGGATTTCATCAGATTTCCGAGGATTTCAGTGATTTTAAGGGATTTTAAAAGCTTTTTTAAAACATTTATTTACAAGAAGTGAAGGAATTTGTAGAGTTTCAAAGATTTTAAGAGATTTTCGTATATTTTTTGCAACACATATGAATTCGTATGAAATGTGCATTGAGTTCTTATTCAATTTAAGTGAATTCTTTTTAATTCTCGGAAATTC
>JAWWLR010000092.1:42246760-42259437 GCA_035041075.1 Acraspis erinacei | reverse complement strand
TTTGAAATTGCTTTAAATGATTTAAATCTATAAAATTTGCTTGGAATCTTTTCAAAAAATCCTTAAATATGTCGATATGCAAAATTTTAAAAATCCTTTGAAATCCCTTAAAATTATTTAAATATATTTAAAATTCGTTGAAATCTTTTTATATACCCTCGCTTATTTCAAATCCCTTGAAATATTTTTAAATACCTGAGAAATTTTGAAAGCTCTTGAAAATTCATTAGAATTGTTTTAAATACCCTAAATTATTTCAAATCCTCTGAGATATTTTAAAATATTTTGAACCTTTTTAATAGCTCTGAAAAGTCATAAGTTGTTTTAAAAAGACCCTAAATTCCTTTGAAATCCCTTGAAATTATTGCAATTTATTGAAAATACTTCGTAGTCTTTTTAAACACTCGACAAGATTAAAAGTTCTTTGCAATAACATTAAATTATTGAAATCCATTAATGGTTCTTTTGAAACTTTTAAAGTATCCTTGAATATTTAGAGACCCCCCAAATTATTGAAATCTATTCAACAGTCCTTGAAATAGTTTTAAATACCGCAACATATTTGGAATCCTTTCTAATCTTGTTAAATTGCTTGAAACTTTGTAAAGCTCTTGAAAATTACTTGTACAGTTTAAAAACCCTTTCAAATCCCTTCAAAATACTGAAACCTGTTAAAAATGGTAAAAGTCTTTTAAAATACATTTAATATACGATTTTAATTTTAATAGCTTGCATGTATCGATGAATAACATATGAACCAATTAAATCATCCGACGCCGTTTAGTATCGATTTTGGGTTCGTATTCCGCCAGTTCGTTCCATGATTCTAAACCACCGCTGTTATGCGAGACTTCAGTAGTCTGACCCTGTTAAACCGGAAATAACCGCGTAGCAAAATGAGTCCCTTTCCGGGGGTTAAGTAGCCGATAGAAATGCATAGCGGTGCGGTTTGTGTGTACAAACTCGGGCAGCTTGCAACTTTGAATAGGTAGGAGGGTCGCTAGGTATGTAGGGAGCTAGGATCTACCTCTCTAATGGCTACTCGTACTTACCCCTGTATATGTCCATTATTCTATGATCCAGGGCCGCCTACAGTGCTTTGCAAATTGAGACCTTCATTATCGGCATATCCTGCAAGTATGTAACAATAAACATTAATTCAACAATTATTCTAGAGATAAGAGTCATCCAATTAGAAAGAATTTAAATAATGACGAACTACTGAGCGTCCGTATATTACGGAACGCTCTTGTGACCATTTTTTAGATTTCGGTGAACCTACACTTAAAGTTTCATGCGTCAATGAAGTTGATACCCCTCCTATTTTTAGCTCTCAAACGGTACCGCTGGGTTAGCGCCAACCCCAGGACGCTTCGAAATGCAATGTCCTCCTGGCTGACACCATTTGATACTAGTATAATAATACTTTTAATTAAATTCTTTAGAAATTTTTTTAAAATTTAAGAACATTGATGTAATTTAAAAATGAGGAAAATTGAACTTTCGTCGCTAAAGCTTTTATTTATTATTGAAAAGTATACTATTATATAATTGTTCGAAAATTAAATTCTTTTACTAAAAAGTAATACTTTTATTAAAGATGCAAGTACTTAGATGAAAGTGCAATTTTTTAAACTGAAAATTTAACTATTCCATTCTGGGCTTAATATTCACCTTCTTCAGTTAAAAATTTAAGTAATTTTTTCAAAATTCATCTATTTTGTTGATGATTTGCCTTCTTTTGTAGAAAATTAATCGCCTTTGCTGAAATTTCGTTTTCTGTTTGGCTGAGAATTAATTTTATTTTACTGAAAATTTAATGATTCCATTTCTGGTGCAAAATTGATATTTCACAATTAAAATTAATGTTTTCTGGTAGAAAGTTCATATACTTTGCTTGAAAATTCATCTTTTTAAGTAGAAAATTGAATTGTCTTGTTGAAAATTCATGTATTTTGTTAATGACGCCAGGCCCACAAAAAAGGGTCTTACCCACTGGAAGAGAAAAACATTTCTATTTGCTTATGGGGTCGCTGAATCCGAATCCGGGTTGTTTTGTCTAGGTCAAATTGCATTCCATGAAAATGATAAAAGTTGATACTCTGTTTAACTTTTTGAGGTTAGGAACGAAGTGAGATCAGAGCGAGGCAAACCATCCCCGGTTTCGGATTCAGCGACCCGAAAAATGTATAGAACTATTAGACGCGAATGTAGACAAAACTTTTTATTTTTAAATAGAACGAATTTTTAATTAAGTGCAAAATTCATTTCATTCTTCTTAAAAAGATTTCACAAGCACACGAAAATAAAAAAAGTGCTTGTCCATTAGAGAGGGTCAACATTTTTAAGCATTTTGGGGTCGCTGAAACCAAATCCGGGTTGATCTGACTCGATCATATCGAATTTCGTTCCTAACCTCGAAAAAGTAAAATAAAAGTATCAACTTTCGTCACTTTTTTTAGTTAAGGCACTAAATGCGATGCAACTGAGCCAAACCGACCCCCGATTCGATACAGCAACCCCAAAAACGTACAGAATCTTTTTTATTGTCTGGTGAACGAGACGTTTTTTCGTATGCGTGTGTAATTTAGTTATTTTATGCTAAAACTTAATGGAATTGTTTCAAAACCCAACTTTTTAGTTAAAAATACCAGGTTTTGGTTGAATATTGAACTCATTTCTTGAAATTTAATAGAAAATTAATCCTCTTATCTGAAAATGCAACTGTTTCGTTAAGAATTAATCTGTTTTAGTTAAGGATTCAACTATTTTGTTAATTAATAATCTTTTTGAGATAAATTCAACTTTTTAACAATTTATATTAAAAATATTTTTTGGTTGAAATAATAACTATTACATGTTTCGTTGAGATTTATTTTCTTTCTTAAATCAACTCCTTGTTAAGAATGTTAAATGCTCTATTAAAAATGCATTTTTTGTTTGAGGATCCGTCATTTTAGTTGAAACTTCAGCTTTGTGGCCTATTTATTTAAAAGCTTTACTATTCATTTCAAAATTTAACTATTTTATCTGAAAATGTAGCTACATCATTTTTGGTTGAAAACAATTTTGTTATCAGTTGAAAATTCAACTATTCAGTAGAAAATGCATTTACTTCTTGGAAAACTCCCCTGTTCCGGTAGAAATTTAATCTTGATTTTTGAGAATTCATCGTTTCACTAAAACTATTTTTTTCAAGCTGAAAATGTAACGACCATAAACATTTATCTTTTTAGTTGAAAATTCAACCCTTTTCTTGAAAATTCTTCTTAGGCGTTTTAAAATTTAAATCTTTTCTGAAACCTTCGATATTTCAATCTAAAGAAACATAAATATCTTTTGAAAAATGTTTGATATTGCTGACGATATTATCATTTAGAATTGAGAACAGAAATATAATTTGCTATTTTATAGTTTTCTTTTTTTGATGTCATCGGTTAAAAAAATATTAATAATGAAAAGTGAGGAAAATTTTGTGATTAAAGATGGCTCAAATTAAAGCTCTTATCATGCAAAATTGAAATCAGATATAATATTTGTTATCCTATAGTTTTCTGTGATATAAAAATAAAATACCAATAAAATGATTAAGAAATTTTAATATTGAATTTTTTCAACTACGAGAGGAAGAATAAATAAATTACTTATAATGAGTTTATTGAAGTTCAATTTATAACATTTTTATTCCTTCGTTCAACTTTGTGTAACTTTGAAAATATATGCTGCTGCTCGGGCAATACCGGGTAAATTTTATCTGTTAGATATATATTTCTGAAATACTAAATTAACTAAGAAAGTGAATATAGTTTTTTTTCAAAAGAACTGAGGAAAATAAGAAAAATATAATAATAATATAATAACTAGTTCCTTTTAAATAGTACCTTTCCCGTCACTGGTTCAGAAGCAAAAAGAAAAAGCAACCAGTTTTGTCGAACACGTGACATATTTTTCACATATTTCCGATTTAAAATGAAAGATTGCGGAAGCAGTTTTTGCTTCCTTTTCCGCGAAACTTTGACGAAACTTTTTTTTTGCTTAGAGAGAACAGAAGGGTGGATATCGACTGTCATTTGTCATCGTACGCGAGTTGATAGTACGCATGAGCGATTCAAAGAACGGTAACCACGACATCGACCGCCGCACCGATATCATTCACTAATTTCGTGCACTGCCTCCCCAAAATTGAATTATCCGCCGAACACGGTCAGGCAAACCAAAATTAATAGTTTTGGCCGGCAAGGAAAAGGGGCGCGGAGGCTTGCACGGTATGGATATTGGGCAGAGGGTTGGCAGGCCCGCAAGCCATATATCAGACCCGTAGAACCGTCCAGGAGTAATATACCGCCTGGTCAGCCTGTTTAGTAGTAATAAAGCGCTACTCGCCCGGAAACTGGAGAACAAGAAGTCCCTCTAAACAGATTGCAATACCAGTTTTGTTCACCTGCAAAAAAATACAGATGCCAAAATTTACCAACTTTTCTTGCACCTTGTTATAAACCGACCTATTCTATGAGGAGTATAAGGGAACAAAACATCGTAAGTCCATGTGAGATCATTTATCTATAATTATCCAAATCCTTTTTTATTTAAGATTGAAATGTCATCTACTTTCTTATAAATGATTTAAAATAAGAAATTTAAATGAGATTAAAATTAAATTTAAAATTCTATTTAACGTCCAATAAACAAGTTAATGTGCAGAATTCCTGTAAATAAAATCATTAATCTAACGACCGAATTTGCACAACCACCATAAAGTGTTCCTATTTCAATCTCACAGAAAAATTTAAAAAAATTTCCTAAAAAAGAAAAGAAAAAAATTTATTTTTTTGAACAAAAATGAAAAGGAGAAAAGAAAACCAAATCTCCATCTAGGGAATTTGGTTGGTTTCCTTCTCATTCCTCTTTCCTATTTTTTGTTTTTGTACAAAAAAAGATTTTTTCCTTTTCTTTTTTTACAAAAATTTTATCGGGATGGTCCAAATTTTGTCGTTAGATTCTTAGTTTTATTTTCAGGAATTCTATGAATAATTTTATGCACAGAAACCACAGTGTAAAAAATTCACAATGCAAAATGAAATTTTCAATATACCTCCTCTGCGATTCATTAGAGAAAAAACATAACGATGAAAATGTGCCCATATAGGGGACATATTTTTTTACCTAAATTTGTTGCTAAAACCATTTCTCTACCTCAAAATGTTAATAACCATCTATGGTATAACCTGTGTTCAAAACACCGGATATAGAAGAAAAATTCAAATATGGTCATATAGAAGAAATCATCTAGCTGGTTATTCAACATTATCGAATTACTGAATCTATTATTTTGGATTCATGCAGTTTTTATAGCATCTTAAAAACTTTCGTACAAAACATACGGATTTAAATTTATATACTTTGTAGATCACAAATTTTGTTAAGCGCAATTTTAATGAGATCGAATTGTTTTCTTTGGGCCACGGATCAGAAATCATATTCCGGGTGTTCTGAAAATGCTAACAGCATCAATAAATCATTTCTTTCAAAAAATTGAGTTATCATGTTTTGAGCGCTTACTCCTTATAGTACTGAAAACTTTATAGTTTCATTTAAATTGCGTGAAAGGTGTCTACACAAATACTGGAAAACAACTTCCTGAAAATTCCAGCCTTTCTACTGGTCCTCTTGGAAATATCTAAATGTTAAAAATAGTAATATTCATAATATGTAAAATACAATAAATGTATTCCGTTTGTGATAGTAATTTTATTATTTGATAAGTAGTACTTTCTTAATGATACAAGTTTCTAGAGATTTAATTTATATTCTTAATTTAGGATGCTTTAAAAAATAATATATCAAGATATAATCAAATCAATAAATAATTCAAAGAAAATAATTATTACTTTCTTGTATTTTTACCTGAAGTCGACCGTCATATTATTAAAATTACCTGCATATTTAACACACTAATATTTTGAATTAATCGAATTGTTAGGTGGACAGAAAAGCTAGAAAAAGTGGGCAAATAAAGAGAATTTTCACAAAAATAGGGAAATATACTCGTTTAAGTAAAATAAATTCTAATACTATATTAAATTCGCACTGTATATGGTTACGGAATTTTCAGTAACTTGGCCCCTTTTCCAGCTCGTTCAGGGCTAACTTTATGGAATCTTTCGTAATTCTAGCCCCTTTTCCAGCTTGTTCAAGGCAAACTTTATGAAAAATTCCGCAACCATAGACAGTACCTATTGAATTGAATTTTTAGCGCTTTAAATTTCTAAAATTTGTAATGAAAAACAAAAATAGATATATACATTTTTAATAAAATAGTTCAATTTTCAAGAAAATACATTAATTTTCATAGAAAAATCAAACAGTTGCATTTCTAGTTTAAAAGAGTCAAATTCAACCAAAGAGATGAATGTTTAACTAAAATGATGGAATACGCAATTGAATTAGACACATTTTCGGCTCAAAAGCATCGCTTTTCTATTTTAGACAATTTCAAAAAATTACCCCTATTTAGGGGTTGAGAAGACCCTAAAAAAATTAAAAAATCGGAAATACCACTAATTATAAAATCAGTTTTCAGATTAACCTCTTATCAATCAAGAAAATACGTGATTTTACTTCTGTAATGTTTATTTTATAGAAAAAATACAATGAAAAATGATTTTATATTTAGTGGTATTTCCTATTTTATAATTTTTTGGGGTCTTCTCAAGCTCTAAATAGGGGTAATTTTTTGAAATTTTTAAAGAACGAACAGCAACGCTCACTTTGGTTTTTAATTACGAGTAATTTGATACCTGTGACATATTTTTATTTTTTTCACCAGGTGGCTAACGAGGTCCAAAAAATAGGCGAAAAAACAGCCTATTTTGGCGTCACTCTTTACAGTTCAAAAAATAATTTTTCAAACCAAGAGAAAACTAATTTTCAACAAACTGGATAAATATTTAGTCAAACAGATAAACTTCAAATGAAAGAGATTAAAGTTTAACCTAAAAATGAATTTTTTAACCTAAATTTTAAATTTCAATTAACTAGTTGAATTTTCAACTAAAAAATATAAAATTGTAGACATGTTCTGCATTACATCCAATTTTATATAATTTTTAAAGAAATTATCCTAAATTTTAAATAATTTAAATATGATAATTATTATAAATAATAATAATTTAAATTTAAAATAAAAAAATTTTAAATTAAATTTGTAAAGAAAACACATAGATATGCAAACAAAATAGCCGCATGTTACCATTGAGCCACGCTTTCCCCAGGAAATATATTTTTAGTTAAATATACAAAGAATTGAATTAATACCAAACAAGATGAATTTTCAAACATTAGTATAATTCTTAAACAACAAAGATTAAAATTCAACCAACAAAACCTTAACTTAAAAATAAATAGTTAAATTTTCAACAATGAAGTTCAACTTTCGACCCAATGATTAAATTTGAAATCAAAGGAGATTAATACGCAACGAAAAATATAATAGTTGAAATTTCAACCAAAAAAAAGATGAACATTTCTAATAAAAAACAGTCCAATTTAATCAAACTATATGAATTCTCAACGGAAAATGTAATAGCTCATCTAGTAATAAATAATAACATTGAATTAAAAAGACAGTAAAATTCTCGGTTCAAAGAAATAGAATTTCAACTACAGAAAGTAATTTTTACTGAATGGATGAAATTTCAACTAAAATTATGGAATCTACAACAGGATTAGTTAAATTTGCAGTTAGAAAAATTAATATAGAACCCGAAAAAATACTATTTTTTATAAACTAGTTCAATTTTAAACCAAATACTTGAATATTCGGCTAAGAAAATGCTATTAAAAAGGAAATATTAAAATTATCAGTTAATTCAATTAATTTGCAAAACAAAATAAAAACTAAATTTCAAACAAAATAGTTAAATTTTCATTTAACCTGGCGAATCTTCATCTTGAGTAGTTGAATTTTAAACCGAAAAGATGAATTTTCAAATCAAATGATGAATCTTCAAATGCAATAGTTAAATTTTCAACAACAAAATACAATAATTTTCAACCAAAAAAATCAATTTTCAAATAAAAATTGAGTAGTGAAATTGTTGTTAAAATAATTACTTTCAACCTAAAAAACTAATTTTTAATAAACTAGTTAAATTTTGAACCAAACAGGGGAAAAAAGAATTATTTTTAACAAAGAAGAATCATTTTCTACCAAGTGAGACGAATTTTTCAAAAAAATTTGAATTAACAACCGAAAAGATGATTTTATAACCAAATTTTGAATAATTAAATTTCCATTTAAAAAAATTGGGTAGTACCTAGAAAAACTAATTTTGAACTAAATATTGAAATCCATTCATACAAAACTACTTTCACAAATAAAAAAAACATTTTTATCTAATGTTATTTTTAAATTTCAAACAAAAACCGTAAGCATGCTCTTGAAAAATTCGTCCGAGTTCAAAATATTCCTGCCTCAATTCTAGGTTATTCCAGGTATATACAAAGTCGATGAAAATTACAGGTTTTTAAAGTTTTGCAGCTAAGTAGACGCCCTGGAAAAGGTATTGATTTATAAGGTTTTCTGCTTGTTTCATTCTAAAAAATGTTCTCTAAAAAAATTTGAATTTTCACCCATTAAATAAAAAATATTATGATAAGTTAAGATTTTTTGAAAAAACTTTGATGATGTCGTAATTTAAAATTCTTCAGAATTTGCAGATTTGTACGAAATAATTAATGAGATACTGTAATGAGTACACTCTCAGAAATTTCCTCTAAACGATAAAGTAAGTCCTTTAATCGTTAAAGTAGAATACTTTAAAAGCAGATTCGTTTCACTCTTAAACGATCTAGTTTAACGCTGAAATGATTTCGTCTAAATCACGGAGTCACGCCTTTTCATCTTTAAAAGAAAATCACTTTTGTGCACGTTAATGATTGAGCGATTGCATTGTAAAAGCGCGGTGATGCGATTCCACGCATGCAAATACGCATGCGTGTAAATTATTTTTCGGTAAGAGTACTTCCCATTTTAACCGTTAAACTGCACCTTCTACGCATTAAAGTAGAGTCGCTTGTCGTTGAAACGATTCTTGGTTAAAATACTCGTACTTTAAACGTTAAAGGATCTATTTCAAATTTAATGATCAAGCGATGACACTTTAACCGTAAAAGTATTCCTTTATTGTTTAGAGGAAATTTCTGAGAGTGTAGTTTGCAAGAACTAAAATTTGTATTGGGATTTGAACCCTCAACGCATGGCTATGCAAGCAAAATGCCAGCATGTTACCATTGAGCCACGTTTTCTCCATGAAATACATTTTCTAATTCAGTATAGATCTACAACATATTTTTTTCGTGTTTTTCCAAAAGAATGTCACACTATTTTCAAGACTTTTTCCACTCTTTCCTTTTTCGTCAAACGTGGTCAAAATTTTCACACACAAAAAAACTCCAAAAAAACTTTTGATTCGACTTTTTATCGATTTCGCTGTTACAGTGAAACCCTTCAATAGCCCTCCCTTCTATATCCCTTCCGATAATTGACGCCGAGCGCGTGGAGCGCAGGGTCTGCGCTTATCATTCAGGTGTGAACAAACAACAGCGAAGCGGGCTATAATGAGTTAATTTCCACCCACCGTCAGCCGCAAAATGGGCGCTATACAATATTTTTATTGTATTTATGTTTTTTAATAATAATATGCCTTGTTCTCTGATCTTTAATTTAAAAAAAAATTGATGGACAATTATTTGATTCGCAAGTTATGAATATTAAGAAAGCACTATTCCAGTCGAATGCTTGTGCCACGTAGCAGCTATTTGGGCAGTAGGCATTGGCATAACACTGCACCATTGCACCATGTACTGCGACACTGCAGTCAGCCACGGGACTCATAGATTCTACTTTTCTTTAAACATGCATAACTTGCGTTTTTTTTCTAATTAAAATTTTTTATTTGTTGTTCTTCAATATTTTATATAAAACAACATCTTATTTTAAAAATTCCTATAAATTTGATTGCAATCCGAAAAAAGGTTCGGAAATATTACAAATTAAACAAAAAAATGTACCTCAAATCTAAAAATAGTGTAGCTCCCAGAATTTTAAAAGAATTTAAAAAATCTTTTGACCAAAAAGAATTGGCCATAAAGTAATAAAACTAGTATATGTCAGTGAAAGGAGAATAAATTCCTTTAAATCAAATTAATTGCACATGTAACGAATTAAATTGAATTGAATATGAAATGCTTAATATTTCAAGTCGAAATATTTTGCATTTCGGAAAAAAATATTTTAACTTCTTTTACAAGAGATTAATTTTTTTTAGTTAGTTTTCAACGAAGGAATCGAGTTTGCAAGCTAAAAAGTCAAATTAAAAAAAATAGTTTAAATTTAAATTAGCAGAAATTAATTCTCAACCAAGAAAGAAAATTGTTAAACCAAGTAGTTGAATTTTCAAGTTAGAAGCACTACATTTTTAGAAGACAGTTCAATTTTTAACCAAGAATTGTATACCAAAAAGATGAAGTTTCAAAGAAGAGGAACGAATTTTCATTTTAAAAAGATGAATTTTTAGCAAAACTGTAAACATTTTTAAAATAATGACTTAAAAAACAAATTTGAACCAAAAACGGTTGAAAATATTTTCGGCCAGAAAAGGAATATTTAAAGTTTCAGTATAAAAATTATATTTAAAAAATTAACAAATCATTAATCTTAAGCCGATAAAATGAATTTTTAACAATCTAGTTCAACTTTCAACCATAATTAGTTGCATTTTTCAAGGAAAAATAAACAATTGTTAAAAAAATTAATCTCCAATAAGAAAAACACGAAAGTCGACAAAATAGTAGAATTTTTAACCAAAAGAGATGAATTCTAAACTTTAGAAATCTTCGCAAAATAGTACACCTATAGTTTGTCTATAAAAACATAATAAGGTACTCTGCTAGATAATTTTAATAAGAAAATGATTTTTAAACTATTAAATATTTGTTTAAACGAAACAGTATCATTGGGATTTGAACCCAGGGCGCTTGGCTTCAGAAACGTGACTCAAGAACGCTACCACCCAAGCCAAGCTCTCTTCTACAAAATATTATTACAATATCTAGAAAGTTCCGAAATCTACTATCTTGTTACAAATTAGAGTCTCTAATTTTTCCTATCGCATTTATTTAAATAAATATAAATAAAAAATAAAAAGCTAGAAGTTATAAAATTACTCTTCTCAAACACCTTGCCTTTGATATACCTTCCTTCTACAAGTCCCAAAATACGATCCTGTGTAAAGTTTAACTGCCTATTATATCGTTATTGCGAGAGTTTCGACAATGAAGCTTTAAGCGATTGCACTTAAGTGTCTCTCTTCTCTTATTTAGGGTGTTTATAGTCCGATTAGAAATTCAATTGCCGATATTCGTTTCGCACCGAAATAGGGAAACTTAATAGAAAAGATTGTTTTTGTCGTCGAGAGGGACTTGGTAGAGATTGAAAGTTCGATTCGATTCAAGTACGTACCAAATTGTCCATCCCTCCACCCTTAGCTCTCGCTTTGGAAGAGGAAACTCAGATACCATAGAGCGAACCCCGTACGGCGAAACGGGAAATTAATTTGAAAAACCTTTTACCGTCTTCACGTCTTTATGCTCGATTTAATCCTGTAATCAAAGTTATACCAATTACCGAGCATAGTTCCCACCCCTTTCTCACCCTTCCTCTTTGAAACTTCTTCATACTTTTATCCGTCACGTTATTATTCAGTGATGAAGATTAAAGATCGCGTGAGATCATATGCGAAATATTTTCCACATAATTGCTTTTGATAAAGAACCTTATGAAAATTGTAATGCGTCAACCAAAGAATTTCGAAAATTGCCGAATATTAAAGTTTTCGTGTAATAAAATTCCCGAATATTGACATTTCTGTATAACTAGATTCCCGAATTTAAAAAAAAATCCCTTAATTTTTTTACATCTTTTGAGATTCCTTTAAATTAATTAAATCTATTATAAAATTTCTTGGTATCTTTCAAAGTACCCTACAATATTTTTAATTCTTTTAAATGCCTAAAAATTAATTTAATCTATTAAAAATTTATTTGAAACCTTATAAGGTTTTTAAAAAATCTTTGGTATTTTTAAAGAGGCCCTTAAATCTTTTAAGAAATTGAGGAATACCTTTAATTTATTAAAACAATTTATAAATTCCTTGCAGACCCATGAAAAATACCCTCTTCAAATTCCTTGACATATTTTCAAGCTTTCGAAAATTCAACCATTAAAAGTTCCTTAGAATATTTTAAAATACCCTACTAAACTACAAAGATTTTGTAGTTTAAAAATCTGGAATTCGTGGAATCTTTTAACACTCTCTAAAATATGTGAAATACGTTGAAATATTGCGAAATCCCTTGTAAATATTAAAAGTTCTTAAAATTTTTGGAATCCCTTCTAATTACTGAAATATTTGGTTAATGTCTTGGTTTAAAAAATTTTTTTTTGAATATCCTAAACATTCTTTGAAATCCCTTCAAGATTTTGGAACCTATCAAAAATTCCTTGCAATTTTGATAAACACCATAAGACCTCTAAAACCCCTTGAAATCCCTTCAAATTATTGAAATCTATTGCAAGCTTCTAGAAATTTTTTAAACTATCCGAAAACGATTCAAAG
>JAWWLR010000092.1:42205959-42222076 GCA_035041075.1 Acraspis erinacei | reverse complement strand
TACTTCATATCCCCTTATTTTTCCTCACTGCTCTGACTTCGCACCCCACATTTCCCTTCACGTCTTCCCTCGATTCCCCTAATTCCCCTCATTTTACATCACTCCCCTACTGCGACTCCCATCATTTTCAATTATATCCCATAATATCCCTATTCCTCTTTTTTTTCTCACTTCACCTATTTCGCCTCTCCCAATTACACCTCACTTACCGCGGTTTCCCACCGACCATTTCTCCTACTTCACGAGCCCTCATTTTTCCTCATTTCCCTTACTTCGCACCCCTAATTTCCCTTCACTTTCACACTCCTCCTTCCCCTACTTCCCCTTTCCAAGGTTCCCCTTCTTTGACTCACCTAATTTTTCTTCGCTTTTTGTACTTTCTAACCCCTTCCTTCCCCTTTTTAGAATAAAGTGCGGTGGAACAAAATTGATAGTCGAGAATATAATTAGCACTTCAAGTCCTGCTACTAACTGAAAAAGGAGAAGATATTAGCAATTTGCGTTTAAATCACAACAAAAAAATGCTAAGGAATTATACAAAATTGAGTGGAATCGTAAAGAAAGCAGAAAGATAGTGGAAGATTGAAGTGTCGTTGAATTATAGGGAGACAAGAAGTGACTTGTCGATATGCGACATGCTCCATTTACCCCGCTACATACACTAGGTATATCTTAGTTGTGGTTTCAACATGCCTCTCCTCTTTCAAGTTCTTCTCCTTAACCTCTTCCCTTTCCCCGTTTCTCTGTCAACTGATTTTCTCCACTTATCTTATTCGCATGCATTTATACCCCATTAACTATCCTCAAAGTCAACAGATTCTATTTAAAATACACATGTGTTAAAAAGCAATTATTGCTAACATCTTTTCTTTTGATTTGAAAACAACAAAATTGGTAATCTAAGATCTTTTTTTTATTAAGGATAACAAAAGAGAGTGAAAATCCGAGATCCATGACTTTTAAGTTTTATATTTTTTAACTCAATATAACAAAGAAGAAACCAGTAGTAAATTTTTGGTTGCGGGTGATTCTTAAAATCACCCCTAACATATGGTGGGTAAATATTAAAATGTGAAGTTACTTCTTTTTGCAGGTAAAGATTGCTCTGAAATCGCTGCAAATATAATAGGTTGTTTTTTCTTTAAAAGTATATGTGCGAATCTGAAATGTTTAAAAAAATGGTGTTACTATTATTTAGCAAATTTTTTATTTTAAAATTGTAGGTTGGAAATCGAAACAGGATAAATTCATTTAAAAAAAATTAATTCAAGTTTTAATCAAATTCTAAACATATTGGTAAAAAATTTTAAAATCCAAAAAGTACACTGATTTCGGTAAAACTGTAGTGAATTCAGAGGAATTTAAGGAAAATACGAAGAAGTCATTCAAAATCATAAAAATTCATGGGCTATTTGAAAAAATTCAAAGTGAGTTTAAAAGACTTGCAGATTGATTAAACAAATGCTCCAAAAAATAAATTGAATTGAGTAGAATTAAATGAACTTAGAAGAATTTATTAATTTAAATATTTAAAAAAACTCTAAACTATAACTAAAGTTAAATAATAAAAAAGTTTCTAGCAAACTGGTAAATTATTCTCAGGTTTATTTGAAACACAAAACTACTTTTTTTATTTGACCTTTTTTATTTGATTAAGGGAATATGCAATTCGTTTTTTAATACTGTAGTTTAAAAAATGTATTTTGACTCCGTTTGGATAATAAAATTATATAATCTCACTTGTTTTTATCTCAGCAGCTCGAAAAAAATCTCAGGATTTTTTAATAAAAATAATCTGAAAGCTGAAGGTCATTTGAATCCAACAATATAATCACTTTTTTCTGAAAAAATGTTCTCAATACTTAGAAGGCAAAAAATCCCAAAAATCGTCGACTTTCACCTGTTCCCAGAACAAAGTCTAAGTTAGGAAAAATCTGAA
Source organism: Acraspis erinacei (assembly GCA_035041075.1). Classification (NCBI taxonomy): domain Eukaryota; kingdom Metazoa; phylum Arthropoda; class Insecta; order Hymenoptera; family Cynipidae; genus Acraspis; species Acraspis erinacei. The sequence continues at coordinate 42,220,137 of JAWWLR010000092.1, read as the reverse complement.
AAAAATTACAGATATTCTTTCAACATTCTTTGATGTAATACAAATTTTAAACTTCTTCAATATTTCATCAGTATTTCATTCAATTCAATTTGAATATTTCTGGCTTCAATCAGTGTTGACGAGCGGGTGGCACAGTTGTACAAGTGATAGAAAAAATAACCACTCGCCTCCCTGGGCCGCCCACGCGCTAACACTGACTAAAGTAAGAAATATTCAAAATGATATTTCTTTCGTAAAAATTATTTAATCATCAATTTAATTAATGAACGGAAGTCGCGACATACAACTGCAAACGGCTTCCTATCTTCATTTTTTTCAGGGTAAAGTATTTAAAAAGAAATACTCGCAGAAAGTAAATTTTTGACAAAATAGCATTAAAGAATGTTGAAATAATATATCGCTGAATCCGTAGAATTTTAAGCTTTCAGATGCTTTTTATTAAAGAATTAAAATTTTTTTGAGCGAGTGGCAACCAAAAGAAGTGAGCGTCCTCGAGTTTTCGCTTCGACTTTAGATAACCTTTTATTTCTCGTATGCCTGAAGTTTTCCTGAAGTTCAACACGGGTTTCTCGATAGCAATAGTTTTGAGATAGCTTTGAGATGCAAATCAAAATTGGCTTTTTAAAAATTGGAATTGATCAGTCTGAAATATCATTCGATAGCATTCGCTATTTCAATACTTCATTTTTCTTGTTTTCTCTTATGCTGACATTTCCTGCATGGAAAACTTCCTTCAATCAAGCAGATCAAAATATTTCCAAATAATTTTGAAAATCTTTGTTGATATTACATATTAGTTTCCTTTCTCACATTCTTGTTGATGCTAACCAAAGTTTTAATCTTTTAGGTATACATATGGAAAATCAGAACCGTATCTGGGACAGTTTTTTGCTCACAATGAATTATTTTTCCGCTTAGGTTTTGAAGAGAACCCTTTATTAGCCTTTCTACTTTATGCTTGTTCCGGGAATGTTCATCGAAAATTCAAATAGCGAGAACGACATCGTTTAATGCAAAAAATATATGTTGGCTTGAAAAGAGGAGGTTCGTACTTTTGCTGGGAAGGGAAAGTAATGGTGTCTGATGAAATATAGGCATAGATATTGGCTGCGAGGATACGCCGCACAGCAGTTTTATTATAGCTCAGCGATGCAGAAGCGTTTGCAAGTTTTGGTGAACTATGAAGATGAATGAATGATGAATGAATTTTCCACATTCAGACCTTACTATTATTTCCTTCTACATTATGCGCACAAGCAAGAGGAGTACAATAAAAACACTTTCGTCAAGAAATCTCTGACGACTCCCGAGAACAAATTCGCAATTTTACCATTTCTGCAAGGAGTCAAAGCACTTGTCACTCTATCGAAAAAGGCAGTTTTTGGACTGTTATTGAGTAAGTTTGGTTCGATCTACCCATTTATGCCAAACAAGTAACAAAAATTATTAATAAATATTCTAAAATATAGATGCTACGGAAATTCCGAAGAATTTTTACTGTAAAAGGCAGTAAGTAAAATTATAATGAGTTTGGTGGTCGTTGCGAGCGAACCTTTTTTATGTAACTCGATGCCACGTTACTGATTGACTCTTACGAAGAAAACAGCAAGTCGATCTGGAATTTAAGAGCTAGTTACCCAAATTTTGTAGTTACACCTTTTTTACAGATGATGGCTTTTTCCGTAGAAAATATTTTAGGAATTTTGACATGCTTCCTTTTGAGCTGATAATGTAATAATTTAATTAAACAGTATTAAAAATTTAAACAATTGTTTGCGGCAAATCTATAGATCTCTCTTCAACGATTTCAGTCATATTAAAACTAATTGTACAATTTTTTTGCAGTTAGGGAAAGCCGCGACTAAGCGGCCACTTTTTTATATTAAAAAAAATAATTACACGTGAAGACTCGTCTGATCTAATCACTGGTGAGCCAGCTTTAAGGTTCTTGTGTTCTTGGAAAAATGCCACGTCATTCAGGATAACCGAATAACTTCTACAGAGGTAAACGTTGATGACACGCCGAACCACACGCGTTTGTGGACGAATCCAGCAGGCAATTTGTTCGGATACTGATCATATTTTGACTTTTTTCCAACAAAAATTTGGAGGCTGAGTGCGAATTCTCCCGCGGGGGCTAAGCACGCACCTCGTGTGGGCGCTACGAGACAATGAAAAATTGTTTTTTGTGTGACTGTATTAGAAATTCATATTTTTCGCTGATGAATGGCTAGCGACAAATTGCCGTTTGTGCCCTAGGGCGGAAAAAATTAAAGGAGGGTGCCTTAGGGCAAAACGAATTGAAAAATCTCTCTATTCTCCGTCCGCCTAGAAAGACATCAAAAGGCAAATCTCGGGGAGAAATTGAATGTTTTTGAGAATTCAAAAAGTTCCTTTAGAGGAATCTAAAGATGCGCGCTTAACCTCAGGAATAAAAATGATAGATTGCGCGCTTTGCCTCGGTATCCCATACTGCCTTTTTCTCTACAAAATTAGAGCACAGCTACAGAAGTTCAGTGTGAATGAAACAAAAGTTTCGAAAAATCTATTAGAAAGAGTAAAATTAAGTGAATTGTAAGAAATTGTAATCTATGAAATCTGACGGTAATTCTCGAAAACATACAAAATTTATTTAAGTTTCTTAAAAGCTCTTAACATTTTTTGAAATCATTGAAAACCTCAGAAAAATCTGATAAAATCTCTTGGAATATTTTTGAATGTTTTAAAATCTTACAGGCCCTGTAAGATCGTTTCATACCCCTCGAAATTTTTAAAAAGATTTTAATCTTTAAAACATTCTTTCAAAAACCTCTCTAAATTATTAACATCAATACAAAATATAATATTTTGAAATCAATTTAAACGTTTGCAAGGTCTTGAAAATGCCTAGGTATCTTATGAAAAACCCTTAAATATTATAAATCCTTTGAAACCTTTTGAAATTTTTTGACGGTCTATAAAATTCATTAAAGTATTTTTAAATCCTCTTAAAGACCCCAAATCCTTTCAAATCTTTTGAAATTTTTTCATTTTTTTCAAAAGCTTTGGAAAATTATTTAAAAATTTTTAAAATACCCTAACATCTTTAAAATTCTTTGAAATCACTTGAAAATGACTTGAAAATTGTTTAAATACCCTTAAATTAAAACAAAAATTAAATCCCTTAAAATTATTGGAAACAATTGAAACTTACTTGGAATCCTTTAACATATCCTACAATGTCAAAAAAATTTTAGAGTCTTAAAAAATTGTAAAGCTCTTCAAAATTCTTATAATGTTTTCAAAATGCCATAAAATCCACTAGAATTCATTTCATATGATTTAAGTCTTTCCAAAATTCCTTGGAAACTTTCAAAATGCCCTAAAATGTTGAAAATCATTTTCAATATTTTGAAATTCTCTGAAAATTTGTGTAGTGAAAATTCCTTAGAAACTTTTTACTTGACCTAGAACACTTTAGAATCCTTTTAAATTAGTGGAATCTGTTAAAAAATTTTGGAATCTTTCGAAATAGCCTAAAATAAACTTTTTTTTCAAAATCCCCTGACTTTCCCTGAGAAACAAAATTCACTGACTTTTCTCTGCTTAACAGGTTTACCGTGATCTGTGGCCGACCTGTTTAAAGGTTGTCAAATTCCGTCTTCATTATTGTCCAAAAATTGTTTTTAATTGTTCGAATCTTAGATTGTTTAATTTGTAATATTCAAACTTCAATACTTAATTTAACAATTGGAATATTTTCAAAGAATTTCAATTTAAGACTACATAATCTTTAGAACTTGCTTGCTGAGCATTCTTGTGAAAAAATGAAGTCAGTAAAACATAAAAGAAGTTTTCCAACTATATAATCTGATAAATTAATTTTTTCTGGAACGCTGAATAAATGAATAAATGAAACGCACTTGCAGAATATAAGCTTTTTAGAAATCCTCGATATATTTTCAATATCGATGAAAGAGAGCCAATTGAAAAAGACTTATTCTTCAAGAAAGAGCAGTCAAACAGAGATTGACGTTAAAATCAGTACAGGTAATTCGAACGGTAGATTCAGTGGAATCACTCTCTGCATATAAATCCGACTTCTGGATGCAAAGTACCAATCAGGAGAAGAGGCCCTTCAAGCTGAGAGCACTCCACATTTCAGATTGATCTTTTAATTTAAAAAGTTCAATGCAAAAATGACATCCAACTTATCAGAGAAACTGAATATAAGGGTACCCTATAAAAATGTAAAATTTTCAAATAAAACCCGATAAATTCCGTTCTCTTGATGAAAAACTACTGTCATATATTTTCTTTAATTTGAAAAAAAAAATGTTAAGTTCTTCCGCTAGGCCGTCTTTTGTCATAAAATTAATTTACTCAGTTATCAAATGTTAGAAAATACAAATTTATAATTAAAAAAATTTTTTACTCCTAAAAAGTATTTTTTATTTATTTATAAATAAGCCTTAAATTTTCTGAAGCAAAAAAAATTGGTAAAGATATTATCGGGCTTAGAATTTGAAAGTTTTTATTTCATCACATGCAATGATCTGAAATGACATCAAAAATTTTTTTCATGATATAATATTCACAGGATTTCTTGGTTTTTTGTAATTTATACAGTAAAAAAAATTTATTCACGATGATAAAGAAAAATATAAAATTTGGAAATACACCAAAAATGCTAATTTTTTATAGTTTAAAGATTTCTATAGTATTTTAAATTTTATTTTTGGCTACAACTTACCTAAAAGAGGTATAAAATAGTTTCTATTTGTCAAGCATTGTGTAATTCTCATGCTCGACATTTTTTCTCAAATTACTTTTTGGTGATTTTTTCAAGACAATCTCAGTCTGGTTACTTTTTCAAATGAAAATATTACTTTAACGATACTTAAACTCTTTTGAAATATTTTGAATTCTTTTTTAGAATTCGTTGTGAAATTTGTTTAAACTTCATTCAAATGCACTGAATTTATTAATTTATCTTTTTAAGTTTGTAAAATTTTTTAATTTATGCTGAAGACCTTTTAGTTAGTCTTAAATACTTCTGAACTTTATCAGAATTATATTCAGTACCATTCATTTGAATTCCGTGGATTTTTTTGGACACTAAAAAGTTTTTAGTATTCAATTGAATTATTTTTAACTTACCTTGATTCTATTTTAATCCGTCTTGAATTCATGTGAATGTCATTGAATGCCTCTGAATTTCACTACAATTGCTTTAGTTTGACTAAAATCAGTCAAAAATTTTTAATTATTTGCAATTAACTTGAAATTTACCCTGATTTTTATTAATTTATATTAAATTTGTTTAATTCTTTGTAATTCTTTTAACTTCAATAGAATTCTTTTAAATTATTCTGAATTTAATCTCATTTCACTTAAAATAAATTGATTTTTTCTAATTTTATTGAATTCCTTAAAACTCAAAATTCAAATTTCAAAATTCAATTTTGAATTATTTTGAATTCTTTCGAATACTGTTGAATTCTTTTGAATTCATCGGAATCGAAAAGAAAATTAATTACGATATCAATGTACATTAGTCGCTTTTAGTCAACATGAGTCAATTTTAGTCACAAAATGCGTTTTAAAGTATTGTAGAAATCTTTAAACTATACAAAATGTGTTTTTTTTTCTTATGAATATTTTAAATTTTTTATCTTAGAAAAACAGTTTTCACTGTTGGAGACGCTTCAATGAAGAGTTTTTTTCTAAGTATAAGTGAAATAGTTGTTTTTTAATAGTAAAAGTTAGTTAGTGACACATGTATTTAACTGCTTTGAAAATTATTCCCCGAACATATTTATATGCAATTTAATATTGAATCATGCTAGCTTTTACTAAAGCTTCATTTACATTTTGATTTCCACTAAACTTTTTAATAAATAAAGAACTTAATCCATTTTATGGAATTACAAATTTTCGTATTCTAATCCCGTTAATATATTTAATAATTTTGCTTGATCAATAAAATATAGGGCTTCTTTATCAACTAACTTCATAGAAATGAAAGAGATTTTTACACTTCAATTTTCACTTTAAAGGAAATCGAAAACGAAGAAAATTAATATGCAGACCTAACGCGACCTGGCGGAACTTCGAACCAATTTTTTAAAAATAAAATAAAATTTATGGCAGTACTTTTTTAACAGAAGGAAGGAATTTAGAAGGTAGAATTTGACAAATATAAAACTTTCTTTTTATTGTTCACCTTACTGAATATAAACATTGTTAGTAAAAATCAAATAAATTTAAATTATGTAAATTTAAAATAAATCTTAGTAATCAAACTCATTAGCATTTCCATATTTGCGATGATTCCAATCATAAGCTTCTAAATAAATTAGCTCAATTCCGATTTGAAATTACAGTTTAATTGTAGAAGAAAAATGCTCTGTTATTTATTATAGTAGTTTCTTCGAAAGTAGGATACTACCAAATTCTTCATTCGTATTTTATAAACTTTCATTTACTGGGGAATGTTTGTTTTAATATGGGATGAAAGTATCGGTAATGAATTTCAATTAGATACAGTTTCTGCGCACTTTACCCAACGTTATCAAGTTGACTTATTAATTATAAAGCACTTTCAAACTATGCAACTTTTATTACCTGTTTTAACGTTGTGGTTGCTGTTTAAGTGGAAAGCCTTTAATTATTCCCAACTCAGGTAACTTAATTTCAGATATAAACCCATATTTTAAAATAATGCGACTTTCATTGAATAAAGTATACTCGCTTTACTTCAATATGGTATGGAACTTTTTTTAGTAGAGGTGGTAGAAGATTAAATAATTGAGAAAAATCATGAGGCTTTTGACATAAAGAATTTGGACATAGCATGTCATGAAGGCCTAACCCACAAATTATCAAAAATTAGATTATTGGTGAAACGATTTTTTTATAATCTTATTTTTTAATTTTATTTCTAAGCATGCCATAAAGGCCTAAACGTAAATTGGCACACATGTCCCTTCCTACAGTAGATAATGTAACATACAGTGAATAGTAATTAATTATGAGCAAAAAAATCATAGAGAAATAATTAATTCCAATTTTCATTTATGAAACTGTATAATATCTTAACTATTTGTTCAATTAATTATTTTAGATATATTAGTATCTTCAAATAATGATCATCCCTTGCAGATTGCATTAGCCACTGAAGGGAGATTTCCTTTACATCTGAAGATGGCTGAGAAATTATTTTTAGCAGAAATTAACACATAAAACCCCACTTTTTTGAAATTTTAAATATAATTCTTTATTTAAACCGTACAAACTTAATAAAACATGCTTGTCGAGCAAAAAGAAATTGCCTTCTATACGTTTTTTAGGGCTGCCACAGATTGATTTACTTAAAAAATGTGAAAAGGTAACCATTTATTTCAATGAAGTTTATAAGAATGCTAGGTGATTTTTACAAAATTAGGATAAATTCATAAGCAGCCTGAATTATTTGAAAATAGTTCAAGTTATATGTAAAACAATGAAAATAACTTTGAAAAAATCCATTGATTTTTGTAGGATTATTATGAAATTAGAAGAACTCTATGCAATAATAATATTTTTAATTCAACCTTTTTTCACCTAATTAACAATTCAATATCTATAAAGTAAATTAAATTTATAAAACTTTTAATTTTAATTTTAGGGAAAATACAAAAGAATTTAGGTGAATCAAAATAAATTTAAATAGTAAAAACATAAACAATTTTTTAAATCAAATTCAAGTAAATTTCCAGGAATTTAATATAAATGCGAAATGAAGAAAACAACTTTGACAATTTAAGAACATTCACTGAATATATTAAATATAGAGTAATTTCATAATTTAAAAAACTATAAATAATGTTTAAATCTATTGAATTGAGTAGAATTGATTAAATTAAGAAGAATTCAAGTAAATTCTCAAGAATTCAGGGAGAATCACAACAAAGATCAAAGGAATTCAAGAGAATTAAAGAGAATTTAGTGAATTCAGGATAAATGAGATATCCCAGTGGGCACAAATGTCCAGAAACGTTATTAGAACGTTCTAAAAAGTTCCTAAGTCAGGCCAAATAACGTTCTAAAATCGTACAATGTTCCAAAGACGTTTTTAGGACGTATTTGGGACATTGGAACTTTTCTGGACGTTTTTTGGTCTGACTTAGGACAGTTTTTTGGACGTTCTAAAAACGTTTTTTAAACTTTACGTCCTAAAAACATCTTTAGGACGTTCTAAAAACGTCTTTAAATTTCGTGCCCTCTGGGATTCCACTGATTTCAGTAAATTTAGAATGAATTTCTAAGAATTCAGGGAATTCAAGAAAATTTGATGAAATTCATAAGAGTGCCGAAAAAATATGGATACTTGTACACAAAATTCAATAAAATTCCCCCTTTTCCAGCTCCCACTATTCGTACCAAGAAATCAATAAATATCGAACAAATCTCCATACAAAATTCAAAAGAATTAAAAATAATTCAGGATATATTGTGAGAAATTCAGAGTGGATTCCAAAGTAATGTAAATTCTTTTTTTGTAATAAAAAATATCCCAGTGTCTTCAGTAAAATTAGAGTGAGTTTATAATATTTTAAGAGAATTCAAGAGAATTCGATGAAATAGATACGAATTAAAGTTGAATTAAAAATAATTTGAATGAAAAAATAACATTTATAAAATACAAAACAAAACACTTCATTTATGTTACTGGGAGTGGATAGAAAAAGTGAACTTTAAGAGAAGTGACTTTATCTGAAAAAGTGACTAAAAATCATTTGCTAAGAGAAGTGACTTAATTGAATGTTTGGCAGTCCTATTTTTCTAAACGTTTGATCTAATTACCCTCGAACGTTTTTTCTTTTATTTTTTTAAATTAAAATTAGATCCTAGAATAGTTTTATCTCTCCTCTTAAATCTTCATAATGTGAGTTAAACTTTTTGGCATGCTAAACTTAGACTTTTTTCAGCAAAAGCTCCTGAAAAGGTATATGGGGTGTAAGGAAGATTTGCAGATGGAAATAGTTACTAGGGAAAAGAGTATAGGATGTGGAAGGGTCTAAAATTTAAGAAGACGGTATTTACAAAGAGGGGAAATAGTGGTTTAAGGCTTAGATTTGGTCAGTGGGATATCAAAGGGGTCAGATTTAGTGAGGGAAGGGCCCGAGGAGGAGGAAGTGCTTTAGTAAGGAGAGTTGTGTTTTGGAGGAGCTCAGTGGATAGAATGGGTTAGAATGGATTAGAAAAGGCTTGAAGTTATATAGAATAGATTCTAGAGGGGATGGTGGGTGAGGGGGAGTAGGTGTAGAGAAAAAGGGGTAGAAGTGAGAGAGGGGAAATAGGGGTCGGTATATGCACTAGAAAATGTGAAAAAAACCGCGGAAGGTATAGGGATATAAAGAATTCGGTGATAAGAGGGAGGTTAAGATAGGCGAGTTAGGAGAGGGTGCAGAAATGCCGAAGAAGTTATAAAGAAAAACAATGTGTCAAAAAACTATTTTACTGATAACAGATTTTAATTAAATATAGATGAAACTCTGTAGAAGATTATTCGCCCTCCTCTGGTGAATACTTTATTCGTAATAGGGGTGCATACAGCATAGTTCTACAAATTCTGAAATTGGTTAGGTTCAAGTTTGGGTGTAGATCAATCAGAATTTAGGGGTATGTTGGCATTTCCGGATTCCCAGTAAGCTCCTTCTTCCACCACAAATCTTGATTAACCTCCTCTGTCTTCGTCTCTAAGGGATATTTCAAAGTGGTTGGGACAATGCCTAGTTCCTTCGCTTCCGAAAGTGTGGGAGCAGAAAGGGTGGGGCGATACATCACCTCCCAAATATATTATATTCTCAGTTTTCAGTGTTGAGACCGCCTCCTTGTTCCCAGATGTAACTGTGTCAGTAAATATAATACCAGAATCTAACATGGTCCCCAAATTCACGGTCACTATATAGATATAAAAAAACAAGCTACTAATACAAATTACTGACAGATAGTATCGGACCACTAACCGGATGATCTAATAAAAATGATTCTTTACTTTTCTGGTGCTTGCGTCGTCTAGAGTATAGATAAAGAAATTTATGTTTAAAAAAACATTTGGAAAGCTTCTCAAATTCTACGTTAAATGAGCCTTAGTTGAAGTAATTTGGTATCAGTGGTTCTAAATAATCACCTAAGAATGTGAAAACAAAATTTCAATTTTTAAGGAATGTTGCACTTTGGAGTAGTATTAATATTTGCTACTTACTGCTTTAAAGTAGTACTATGAATTTATTCACTATTAGCATTATTATTTGTGCTTATTTTATGAGGACCTTTCTTCCTCATAGAGTTTCTGTTATAAAAAGCAATGTTTTAACTGACGTTAGTGTTATATTCCAACTTTTTTTTAAATGCTCATAGAACTAATGTAACATTTTGTTCAATTTTATAAGTCGCTATTGATTGATCATGAAAGGTCATCGAAAATTCGTCAATAGGTTAATCGACGCGCCTCGAAGACGCGAACAAACAGGTTTAAAATAGTATCGATACATATAAAGTATCAAAACAAGTTTTTTTATATAAACATGGTAAATTTTTTCAAATCTTTAAATCCAAAAGAAAACCACTTCTAATTAATCGATCTTGGTCAAAATCCCACCATACCCAGTAATCAATTGGAGCTATAATTTGTTTAAATTTCATGGCCATTATGGACATTTTATTAATTACATTTTTGAGTCCCTGAGATCGAAATATGTCAAAAAAGTAGATTTGAAAATTTATGTCTATTTGTCAACAATAAAATCATTTAGGATTCTATTATTTTAAATTGAAAGTGTTTGACATTGAAATGTTTTTCAGCAAAAGCTCTCAAAATTGGAAAACTTCCCACTACAATTTTGAAAACTGCACAATTTTATTATAAAGGACTAAAAATGATATAATTTCTGATTTAAAGCATTCAAATTTCAGCAATTTTATTTCAAATTAAAGAATCTAGATACTAAATGAGTTCGGATTAAAATTTCGAAATAGGGCAATTTCAAAGCTCAAAACAGGATTAAATGAGTTACATTAAAAATAAAAAAAATCTCTTACGGAATGTTGAAAATTAAACGAATCCGAAGTTCATTTCAAACTGAAAATATTTGTACTTACCAATAATTCCGACATTAAAACTTTTTCATACTAAAACCATGCAAACTTTTAATTATTTGGAACAAATTTAAATCGTTTAAAAATTTAAAACATTTAAATTGTTAATCAAACTTTTTAAAATTTAAAAATTTTAATTTCAAAACTAAAACTTATGAAAGTCTTAGAATTTGCAAAACTTTTTTGCCTTTTAATCCACAAATTTTTTATTATTTAATTTGAGTTTAAATTGTTGATATATTTGAACATTTTCTAACAAAAAATAATTTAATTTTTATTGTTTAATTCTGAAATTACTAAAATTTTAAACTGGACATTGTGTACGTAAAATACGTTTAAAATTTAAATCGAGCAATTTAGAATATTTACATGTAAATCCTTATTTCTTGAATATTTCAATTTGAAACTATAACATTGTGAAAATGGGGAACTTCAAAAAATAAAAAAATAAATTTTTAATCTTTTCAAATTTAAACTTTTGAAGCAAAATGGAATTGGTATCAAGATCTAAAAAATTTAAATATTTTATAATTGCATATTGCAAACTATAATTTTAAATCAAAACTTTAAATATTGTAAACCTTTAGAGTATAATTATTCTAGAAACTTTAAAAATGACATAATTACTAATTGGAAAGTTTGAAAATTATTTAATTCAGATCTGAAATATTGACATTTTTTATAATTTCGTTTGAATATTGAAGAATTATTAAGTTTTGAACTTAGAACTAAGTAGTCACAAATAATTAATTTTTAAAGTGTGCATGAGGATTTTTTTTAATTTATTGATTTTAATTTGAAGTGCACCGAGCTTCAATGTGGATGAATGAAATGATTGAATTCAAAGATTTTTATTAATAATTCTCAGTATGATAAAGTCAATACATTTGTTAACAATGGTTCTTCTTCCTCTCATATGAAATCTTCCTAATCAAGATAAAGAAAAAGTTTCTCATTCTGAAATAAAAAATTACGCTGTACAATATATCCAATTTCGTGAATTAAGTTTAATTCCATTTTTTGGGGAAACTCCCAGTACTTATAACGCGATAGATTAGAAGAACCAAAACACCTTCTCAAGGACTTCTTTCCTTTGATACGTGTCGCTGGGCTTAATTGGTATAATTAATCTTGTTACTTTGTTGTTCGACCTCCATAACCAAACATGATTCTGAAATTAAAAAAATGATATGAAAAATGAATCCAATTTCGTGAGTTTAGTATAAGTTAATTTTTTTGGGAAATCCCCATCTCTATTTAATTCGATAGCTTAGAAGAACCAAACCGCCTTCTAGAGGATTCCTCTCCTTTGATACATGTAGCTAGGATTAATTAGTATAATTAAGCTTGTTACTCTGTAGCTCGACCTCCCTAACCCAACATGCCTTCATGTATACTCAGGTTTCTAGAGGCAAGATTATATTACTACACATTGTATACATTTTTTGTCCCAAGATATTATCGAACGTAATTTATTGTATGCTATCCTATCTGCATTCTACACAGCCAGATTTGCTAAAACGATACGTTTGTGATTTATTAATAATTGAAAATGGAGTTTCTCTGATTTTCACACAAAGTCAACAAAATAAGAATTTGCAAATTGTAATCTACTGTAAACATTCCAGGATATTTTTTGATATATTTATTTGGGTGGATCGAAAAAACAAAATTTTGGAAATCGGAAATAGAACTACGTGGAAAATGGTGTAAGAGGTCCGTATAAATATTTGCGAGTTGTAATCTACCGTAAATATCCCAAGACATTTTTTTATATATTTATTCAGGAGGGTCCAAAAACAAAATTGTGGATATCGAAAATAGAACTATGTAGAAAAATAATGTATGAGGACCCTAACAAAATCAGAATTTACCAATTATAATCTACCGTAAACAAACCAAATCATTTTTTAACATATTTATTTAGGTGCGTCGAAAAAACAAAATTTGGGGTATCGGAAATGTAACTATATAAAAAATAGTGCATGAGGACCCTTTAAATTGTAACGTAACTTAGTTACGATTTTTTCAGTTATTGGAACTGAATTTTAGTTACTTTGAAGTTACTTTGTGTTTTTTGTACAGCTACTATTAAGAGAGGTTTATGGGCGAGTAATGGGTAGAAAATTAATTTCTTTCGGCTATATATTAAACTACATTGTGGAAAATTAGTCTTTTTTGGTTAATATTAACTGTGGTTAATTTTAAGTTGAATTCCTGTTTGGTTAAAATATTATCAAATATTATATTTTTTTTTCATTGCTATATCATCTATTTTGATTGAAAATTCATTTATTTTAGAAAAACTTTAACTGTTAGGCAGAAAAGTAACGTTTTTGTTGAAAGTTCATATTTTCTGTTTAAAAATTAAAATATTTTGTAGAAAATTCATATTTTGTTTCTGAAAATTCAACAATTTAGTGGAATTTCTTTCTTTCTTTTTGCAAAATTCGGTTTTTTCTTGTTAAAATTATCTCTTTTTGAAAAAATATCATTTTTTCTCTTAGAAAATTCAACTATTTTGGTAGAAAATTAATATGACTTGGTTGAGGATGAAGCTATTTAGTTGTACATTCGTACATTTTTAGTTTAAAAATTCATCTATTTTGGTTGAAAATGCACGTATTTAAAAAAAACTTAGGTAGAAACTTCAACTACTGGGTTGAAAAAAACGATAATTTTTTTGAAAATTCATATTTTTGCTTTTAAAATTAAATTCTTGTCTTGAAAAGTTTGGTTTTTGGTTTAAAAATTCATTTCTACTAGTAAAAAAAATGCTGTAGGTATCAGTCTTTTCTGTTAAAAGTTTGTCTTTTCTGATTGAAAATTTGTCTACTAGGTTCAAAGTTCAAATATCTTGTTATTAATTCATTATATTTTTGGGTAAAAATTAACTTTTTAACTGATACTTTAGCTGATGATTCGTCTTACTGGTAGAAAACTAATCATCTTGGAAGAAAATGATCTATTTTGAAAGAAAAGATCCATTAAATTTGAAATAAGTAGAGTTCATGATAAAAACTATCCCTGCGATAAAATCTTTTTGAGATAATC
>JAWWLR010000092.1:42184688-42197752 GCA_035041075.1 Acraspis erinacei | reverse complement strand
ATTACTCATGTAGAATTGACTTTATTTCTAATGAATTCGTTAGTCCATGTTTTTCCTTCCAAACAATAGGTATCAGTTGTCGTTAAAATTTTATTTTAAAATGTAGTAAATATTATATAATTTGGAGCCTGTTTTATTTTTGATGATTCGAATTTAAAGTTTTTGTGTCTTTTTCTTTAAAAAAGGACACTCTTCAAATGATGTGTATTAAAAAATTTTTAACTTCTAACAATTAGCTGAATTTATAGAATTTGGCTCACTCCAAAATTATGTTCCTTTGTAAGAACGAAAGTACAATTGAAATGTCTTATTTTTGGATTTTAATATCAAAATTGACAGGTACATTTATACACAATACAATTTTTTAATGAAATTTGTTAATTCTTTTCCAATGTATTAAATATTGTTGAAAAAATGTTAATTAGGTGATGTATTACCTTGAAGAAGGCCTGCAACTAGGTTGAAACGTACGTTGGTTATATCTTGAAAAGTTGACGAATAAAGATTCATTGACATCTGAATCCATTTTTATTTGTATTGGACTATATGACCAGAGTAAGACGCATTCTTTGATTGATTTTAAAGGATTTCAACAAATTTATAGGGGCAGTTACTAATTTTAAGGCTTTTGAAAGGATTCCATGGGTTTAAATATTTCCACGCATTTCAAGGAATGTCTAAAGATTTCGAGTGAGTTTTATAATATTTTTAAGACTTCCAAAGCTTCCCGAAAATTTTAAAGAATTCCAAAAGATTTTACGAGATTTAAGCAATTTCAAGGAATTTCAACGAATTTTTTAGCTTTTCGAAAGATTTGATGATATTTTTAGTAATTTTGGAAAATCACATTGAATTAAATCTCCAGTGATTCTAAGTAAATCATTAAATTTCAAAAGACTTTAAAGGTATTTCAAGAAATTTAACAAGATTAAAGAATTCCAAAGATTTGTACGGATTTAAACTTCTTTTTGAGAGAGCATTATTAAATAAGTTTAATTTAATTTGAATTCCAGAGAATTTTCATGCATTTTGAGCGATCTCATCAGATTTTATAAAAATTTCAAAAAATATTAAAAATTTCCAAGCCCAAAAGGAAATTCTAAGGGATCACAATGAATCTTAACAATTTTCAAGAAATGTCTACGGATTTTAAGGCTTTTAGCAGAATTTTTAGGTATTGATAAGTATTTCAAATAACTTAAAAATGTTTCATCTGTTTTCAAGAGAATAAAAATATTTCCAGGGATCTAAATGAATTTAGAAATATTTTATAATAGGATTTCAAGAAATATAAAAAATCTGATGGAACTTTCAATAATCTTGTAGGATATCAAAAGACTTCAAGGAATTGATGGAGAACTTTAAAAAATAAATAATATTTTATTCAAACTGAATGGATTCTTAGCCATTCAAAATTTTTTAAGGATTTTAAGGATTTCAAAGATTTCCAAAAATTTTAACGTTTTTTTCAGATAATTAAAATTATTTTGATTTATATTGAAGAAATTTTTATCGATTTATATACTTTGTATAATAAATGAAATTTTAATTTAAGGGTTTTGCACGTTACGCAATTTTAAGCCTTTTAACTTGAAATCGTTTTTTATTAGTTTGAAATGTTCAATGTTTTAGAACATTTTTGTATACAAAAAATATTCTATTTTCAATTCCCAGTTCTACAATCATCTCATTTTTAAGATAATTCATAATTGTTTATTTAAGAATTCTTGAAACTTAAAATGTTCAACTATCAATTCTTTTAATCTGATATTGCACGATTTTGAAGAATTTAAAAGAACCGATATTTTTGTTCGTTTGAAATTGAAAGCAAACAATTTATAATATTTAAATATAAAATTATTAAATAAAAAACTGTCTATAATTCATTTCAATTAGAAAGTTTACATTTTTGAAAGATTTAATTGTTAAGTTTTGCTGACATCTCTTATATTTTAAATTCAAACTACAAATTTATGAAATTCGAAATCAAAAACCTTCTAAAATTAAGAAATATAAAACCAAACATTTTCAAATTTAAGCTTTTGAAGCAAAATTTTTTTAATTTAAATCCTCAAAATCGAAAGATTTTTAGAATTCCGCATCCAAAGCTATATTTTTAAATTGAAATTTTTCAAATGAAATTGAATTTTCGATTAAAGAAACCGTTTCTTTGAAATTATTTTTTTTTCATTTAACCAAAATTTATTTTAAAATGAATGAAATCATTTTAAATTAAAGAACAATTTTTTTTGCAACAAAACTCCATTTCTATGTATCAAAAAATGTATTTGACTGAGATAGAATGAATAATTTTTTTCAATTCAAAGAATCCTTTTTCTGAGTGTGCAGGGGGAAAAACTTCATGTTACTTCAGGATGGCAAGAAAAATTTGTAGGACGTCTAACTTTGACGGCAGATTAACCTAACTGATTAGGGTGAGTCCAAAAACTCTTTTCCCCTTTTTAAAGAATTCTGGTTGTTGAACTGAATTAATGGAAACCAATAAGAGAATCCAACTGTCAGTGGTGGAAAGTTAATTTTTTCATAGTTGACAAGAGTGAAATTATATTTTTAGTTCGAAAGTCATTTCATTTGGTTAAAAATTCTACTATTTGATAGAAAATTGTTCAGTTTGTAGCCAAATAAATTCTCGATCCAACCATACCTAATACGATGTCAAACAAAATTTTGTTTAATTAAAAACGACTTTAAAAAAGTGTCGGCTTAGTCCCGCTCTCACATATAAGAACAATTTTGTCTATGAGATAAAAAATTAAATAAAAAATCGACACTCTTATTCGCTGTATATATTAATATGAAAATTAAGTAAAAAAATCTAGTTTCACTTTTTTTCTGAAAAATCTAATTTCACCTTTTTCTGAAAAATTTAGTAATGATTTTACAATCAAAATCTAATGTCAGTGCTTAATTGCGTTCTAAATGTCATTTTGAGCTTCCTTTTTTGATCTCACCCTACTGTGAGGCGATCCATAATCTAAGAACCTAAGCATTTCTCAAGAAATTGGCAACATCAGCATCTCAGGAGTCTTACAAATATCCTGACTTAAGAGTGCCAAAGCCGAAGAAAAATATGTTTCCACATCTCTGACTTCATATGACCAGTGTCAAATTCAGCGCCAATTTAGCACCAAATGTTAAGGGTGTATCGTGGGATATCGGGTGAAAGGCTAGTGAAGAGGTGTTTAACTTTCGAAACACGTCTTGACCCACGTCGTTGTGTATCAGCCTCACTATCCTCTCTTGAGTGAACAATGTGATTCCTGATCTCTCGACCCCGCGGGCACATAATACTTGGTGAAAGAGAGTAAAGTGGGACGAGGGGGTATTGTGGAAAACAAGGATCAAGAATCCGGGGTCACGTGCGTATAAGCACGTGGAAATGTTTCTATGGTCCTTCGATAAGTGTGTAGAGTACTATAGAATAAGACTATTGTGGAGCCTTCTCTGATATTGTAGAGAGTACTGTACTGTGTTCTGTTGTACGCAGCACCCGATCATAAGGAACAATGTCTAATGGTCGAGTTCTACCGAGGCACAATAGCTTCTCCCATATCCCGGCTTTTCCACTCATTCTCAGACGGTTAAGAACCCCAGACTTCACTTTTATACCGGTTATAAACCAGAAAATCTCGAGGATGAAGGAAAAGTTCGCTGAATCCGCAAGGATTTATGAGAAGAAAGAGGCGTGATCATGATATCGGTTCATGATACTTGGCCCGCTCGTTAAATTTCCCAATCTCTTTTTGAAGAGCACAGAATGAATCGTCAGGATAGAGGGGTTAAGCCAGTTTATATCGATTCAATCAGATAGTCGATCGTGTGAACATTTCCGGTCAAGCTTACTTGTAATTATGGAATAAATGACATAGCAAAGAGGTACACAAATTCTTTTATTCCACACGCGATGGAAATGTCCACCTTCTGTCCCTGAAAACAGGGGCGAAAGTGACATATATTTCCCGTGAACCGCATTTGCGTAGCGAAAGTAAAATTAGAGCCGCGAAAGTAAAATTATTGATGCGACAGTAAAATTACCGGGGTTGAAAATAAAATTAGTGAAGCGAATGTAAATTTTGTGTGCCGAAAGCAAATTTTGCGGGGCGAAAGTAAAAAAAATACACTTTTTTACAATATCATGCTATTTACCATAAATTGTTTTTTTTACTCGACGAACGTAGAAATGACAATGGCCACCTTTTTTCCCTGAAAATAGGGGCGAAAGTATTATATAATTCTTGTGGACCGAATTTGAGGGCCGAAAGTGAAATTTTCGGGGCGAAAGTAAAATTAGCGCCGCGAAAGTAAAATTAACGACTCAAAAGTAAAACTAGCGGGGTTAAAATAAAATTAGCAGGCTTTTACGGTACGAACAAAATCTGCTCCTTTCACTTCTTGTTAGATAATCTACAATATGATTAGAGCTTAATTGTGTCGCAGTATCGTACGCTCTCTGTTGAAACTTATACTATTCGAGCATTTCCTTGACTGATTTCTCATTTCCCCTGACAATTACCTGTTGAAGAACAAAATTCTAACATTATAACATTAATATTATAGAATCTTTTATAAGTGGAATAAAATTTGTTTAATCTATTATAATTAGAGCTTCCACAGTCTAATTTGAGCGAAAATAATGAAAAAATGAACGATTTAAACCAAAAAGTGCAAAACAGGGACTGATTTCTAACAGGAAAAGTGATCAAGTCAAAAAACTTAAAAAAAGTCAAATCCAGTTCCAAATAATTCAAATAAATCATAAAATTTTAAAAAATGCTATTTTTTCAACTAATTTTAGTGCAAAAAATGAAGTGAATAAAAAGCAATTCAAAAATATTAAATTAAAAAGAAATCCATTCAGTATGGTTATTCAGTAGAATTAAATGAATTTAGAAAATTTCAAGAGAATTCTAAAGAATTAAAAAAAAATCAGGTTAAATTAAAAATAATTCTGGGTGAATTCGAACTGAATTGCAAAAAGATATTTACAATTTTTTTTTAATCTTTGAAAACCGATTAAATTTCTCACTTCTTGCAAATAACTTCTATAAAATCCATTAAAATATGATCAAATCCCGTAAAATCCAGAGAAATGTGAGATTTCCTCAAATCGTGGAAAATTGAATAATATACCTTCAGATCTTTTGAAACCCCTTAAAATCATTGAAACCGTCGGAAAATTGATTAACTGTGTTAAAAGCTTGTAAAATATTTAAAAAAATTAAAGGTCCTATTCAATAATTTCTTATAGTTTCCGAAATTGTAAGCCATTGCGTACAAATGTGAGATGATTTTGTTGTATCCCTCCAAATCACAAAATTCATTTATAATCACTTGAAACTTTTTAAATCTCTTAAAAATGGCTTAGAATCTATTAAAATAGCCTAACATATTAATACCTTTAAAATACTACTAAATTACTGAAATAAATTAAAAATTCCTTAAAATCTTTAGAAATATCCTTAAAGATTTAAAAATCTTTAATATATTCTGAAATCCCTTGGGATTTTACAAAGATCTTAAAAACTTTTTGGAATTAAAAAAAATCTAATGTATTTGAAATTTTCTTAAATTCCTTAAAGCTTTTTAAAGCTCTTGAAATTTTTTTGAAATTTATTTGATACACTAAATTATTTTAAACCCTATGAAATCGCTTTAAATTATTAAATGGGAATCATATTAAATTACTAACAAAAATTAAAAATTCCTTAAAACCTTCAAAAATATCCTAAAATATTTTAAATTCTTTAACATTTGGTGTCGCTTGGAATTTTATAAAGGTCTCGAAATCGTTTCAAACACCATAAGATACTTTAAATTTGTTAAAATTCGATTAAATTACAAACATAAATTGAAAATTCTTTTGACTCTTCAAAAATACACTAACAGATTTTAAATTCTTCTTCCTTAAATTTTGTAAAGGTTTAGAAACTATTTGGAATCTAAAAAAAAACGTAAAATATTTGAAATCCTTTTAAATCCCTTCAAAATTTGTAAAGCTATTAAGATACTTTAGAATCTCTTTAAATACATTTAAATCTCTAAAATTCTGTGAGATCCCTATCAATTATTAAAAAAAATTCCTTGAAATATTTTGAAATATTAAAAAAGCTTTTAGGTGTTTGGAAATATCATGAAATATTTGAAAATATTTGGCATTCTAAGAAATCTTTCAATTCGTGTGACTAAATTCTTTGCAATCCTCAGAAGTTTATTAAACACATTGAAATTCATCCATATCTTTCAAAATTATAGGCAAATTTTTTAAACCCCCCGAAAATCTTTCATCTCTTTAGAAAAATTCTTAGAATCTTGAGAAAATTCTTTGAAAGCTTTAAAGCACTCGATTATGTCTGGGAATATTTTAAAATACCCTAAAATAGGATGTTTTACCATTACACTAAAATCTTTAAAATCATTTGAAATATGGACATTCAAATGTTTGAAATCTATTTAAAATACTATTTAAAATATGATATCTTTTTATATTTATATCATTATATTTGTATTTTATTATATTATTATTTATTTCTATTTATATCTATTTGAAATATTTTTAAATCCATTGAAACTTCCCGATGCTCTTGAAAAATTCTTAAAATTTCAAATAATTTATTGAAATAAGAAATAAGTGTTTTCATTTAAAGTATTAATATTAATTAGAGTGTGGAGACAATTTATTAACTCACTGTAAGTGAAAAGTAGACAAATAGAAAGATTTTTAGAAAACCCGCAACTTTCTACCATGAAGCAAATAGAATATCATTGAAAATGACATCAAATTGTTTAACCGATTAATTTTTTAACTTTAATTATGACCTCATTCTAAATGAAAAGTGGACAAGAGTTAAATATTTAAAAAAACTGCAACTTTCTGGCATCATTTGAAGAGAATATTATTCACAATTATAATAAATTGTTTCAAACATTATTTTTGTCAACATGATTTAATATTTTTCTTGCGGGAAATACGTGTTAAACTTCACTGACCTTACCTCACCTCTAAATATTACTTTTAAAAAAATCGATTTATTTTTATGTGGATTCGAAAAAATTTCCGGGAAATATACATGAAAATTCGATGAATAAAATGTTGGACCACTCAAAAATATGTTTGTTGAAGAAAATTCACAATAGTGCATTTCGAAAAATTGTCTAGATCCGCCCTTACTGACAGCCACACTGTGTAATATTTTGTTTAGGTAATGGTTCCTCAGCAAGGCCCATTAGTATCCAAGGTTTACTTGTTCCAGAAGTCATTCACTCGACGGACACATTTTTATTAACTATTTGTATCAACACATTTCTTTTTTAAATTAAATTTGTCTAAAAAAAGATCTTCTCACTTCGCTCCACTGGAAATCGAACCACAGAACTTCCGATTACCGGTCTCAAGGCATGTGCTACATTTTGTGTTTTAATTTCTATTTTACAGATTGTGGAATGACATCAACACTGATTGATAATAACTACCTCTAATGATAATACAGATTCCTTTAAATTACTCTTATCATAAATGTAACACTTGTCTTAAGATAGCGTATATTTCTGAAAAAAGATTCTTCTTTCGATCTTTTTAATAGCTTAATGGGAGAGCGCCCGGTCGGAAATCGGTATTTTTTTGGTTCGATTCCCCGTGGAGCAAAGTGAGAACATCTTTTTTTCAGTAAAATTTAATTTAAAAACAATTTAATTTATTTACCATCTATTCAGAAATGACGTTAAGTATTTTACTATTTTATGTTATTTGAAGAGATAACTTGATCGATAGTCTTGATTTCTATTTACACAGAATGTGGAATAACATCTACACTTCCATGCATTTTTTATGCAAGCCCTTGTGTTTCTATGGTTTCTTACATCTTTTCAAATTACGGTCTCATTTATACATTCTAACCATTCTTTCCGCAGTCTGTCTCTGGGCGCACTGCCATTCACTTTACCTTGAGACACTTTATTCTTAATTGAAAAAACACATTCACGACTTGCAATTAAATAAAGTCCCTCCATAATATCAACTAAAATGAAATAAATATTTATACTGTGTAAAGCTGAAAAGAATATAATTTGCATATTCCACGGCTCAAGTCTAAGTGGATCAAAAAATCACATAACCGTTGTCTGAGCTACGCAAAGAATAGGAACGAGAGGCTCGTTAACTCGCTCGAAAAGATTCAATTAGATAAAATCGTAGTGGAATTCAGGACTGGATATTCGCAGCTCTTCCGGCTCAGGTAGTTAGAATTCCTCTCATTACTTACGCCATCGCATCGCATTGGTCTGACCAGAGCAAGAACAATTTTACCAAAGCTAGTAATTGAAAAAAGCCCATCTTCTCAGTTTCAGATTTCTTTTTGCTCTTTAAAGTTAACCTCTAGAAGGTTCAGTACCCAACTATCCGGTACCCTCAGAAATATCCTTTCAGACTTGTTTTTTCTCAAAAAGCTTTATACAAAAAGAGCGACACTCGTGTAAGAGAAGCAAGGGTGATGGTCAAAAAGACCGCAGAACGTTCTGCTTTATGTGCAAAGAGCGTAATTACGTTTTCGTGGCAGGAATATGTATGCACCTAAAAAGATAGGGAGAAAGCGGGAAAGGAAATATACACATAAATGCTGTGATAACATGAGAGAAATTTAGTTAAACGGAAACTATCATACGCAAATTTGAAGAGAAAAGAGCCAGAGGAGGTCAATATTGAAGGATACTGAAGGCAGAGAGCATAAAGCTTTTTTAAATAGGAATAATTATGATCTTGAAATTAATTAACTTACTTTGTTCACCTTGAAGCTGCTATTTTTTCGCTCGCTTTTACATTTTTGATCCACAATGATGAATTTTAAACAGAGAAGATTAATTTTCTACCGAAAGACAAAACTCCAAAAAAATGTATAAATTTTTTAATAAAAAAGATAATTTTTCAAACAAAAGTAGAATAGTTCAATTTTCAGTTAAAAAAATAATAATTTAAAGAACCGAAGTATCAACTGTTTCCGTTCAACTAAAAATGAAAACTTTTTAAAAAGTAGTTGAATCTTCAAGAAATATATTATTTTTTAATAAAAAAATTAATTTTCTAATCAAACAGATATATTTTTATCAAAATAGTTCAGTGTTCAAGCCAAAGAGTCGAATTTTTTATCAAGCAGTCGACTTGCAAATCAAAAAACGAAAATTTTAAACAGCAAAGTTAATTTTCAATCAAGAAAGGTGAATTTTCATCGAAATAGTAGAATTTTAAACAAAAAGGGGAATCGTTAAATTTTAGATTAAGCAACTTGTTCCAACAAAAGCGAAAATTTTAAATCCGTTATATCCAACTAAAAAGACGAATTTTTAGAAAAATACTTGAATACCACAGCGGTAAATTTTCAACACAAATGATTAATTTCTGCCCAAATAGACCATATTTGCAAAAAAAAGATTAATTTTCTACTTTCCAGTTCAATATTCAAGTTTTAAAGATGAAATTTTAATCAAAAATGAAATGGCTACATTTACGGATAATTAGTTAATTTTAAACAAAAAAAAGGATTTCCAACGGAATAATTAAATTTGTATACATATTTTAATTTTTTTTAAAGTGTTTTAATTTTTAACTGCACATATAAATTCTTAACAATAAAGTAAATTTTGAGCCAAATAGTTTAATTTTATACTAAATTGTTGAATTTTAGGCCAAAAAAAAAGAATTTTCTAAAATGTAGCTGAATTTTCAGCGCAAAATTATGAATTTACAACAAGAAGTTAATTTACAACCAAATATTTAAATGCTTAAATTAAATGATAAAGCTTTACGCAAAATAATGAATTGTTTACAAAGTAATTAAACTTTAAACCATGTAGTTGATTTTCCAACAAAAAAATGCATTTTTAAGGAACAATGGAATAATTAATATTTCAACAAAAAAAGATTTTAATTTGTTATTAAAAATAATTAAATTATACCAAGAAAGACGAATTTTAAACCAAATATTTAAAATGTTAACAACATATATTAATTTCCTACAAAACAGTTGAATTTTTATAAAAAAAAATATGAATGTAAAAGGTATGAAATCTTAACCAAACAGATTAATTTTCTACCAAAAAAAACCATTTTCAACATGAAAAGATTCATTTTCAAGTAAAAGGGCATTCGCTACATTATCTTTGAAAAAATACTTAACCAAAAACAAAAACCATTTTCGTATAATAGTTAAAATTTCAACCAAAGAGATGAATTTTCAACCGAAAAACTGATTTTTTAACCAAGAAGATTAATTTTTTACAGAAAAAGATCAAGCTTCCATGAAATATATTAATTTTCAATTCTGTACTTGCATTTTTAACTAAAAAGGATGAAGTTTCAACTAATTAGTTAAATCTTAAACTAAAAATAATCAATTTCTACCAAGAAATTATTACTTTTTATCTATAAATTTCATAAAGAAAAACAACGAATTTTTAGAAAATATTTAAAGTTTCAACCAAATAGATGAAATCCCTAGTAACTTGATCAATCTCAACGAAAAATTATTTTTAAGGAAAGAGTTCAACAAATAGGTGAATTTTGAATAAAAATTTTATTTTTTATCCAAGGATATTATAATTTTCTACATGAAAAGATGAATTATTAACAACATACATGAATTTTACACTAAAAAAGATCAATTTTCAACTAAATAGTTGAATTTTAAACAAAAGAAGATAAATTTGTAACCATAAATTAGTTGTTAACAAAGTAGTTTAACTTTGTAGCAAGTAACAAAAAAAGTTTGATTTTCTTATTGGATTCTTTTAATACAGTTCAACAATAAGAATTATTTAAAAAAAGAAGAAAAGAGTTTACGGAAGATCCCTAATCTGTTAAGTAAATCTGCGCTTGAAGTTTGATATCTCATAAAAATTCTCCCTACTTGAAGGAACATGAAGATTATTTGAATCAAAGTAAAATATTCATTGGATCTCATTCAAAGAAAACCTTCTTCGATTCAAAGAAATTTGTTTGATACATAGAAATGGATTTATGTTGAAATAAAAATCTTTCTTTAATTTAAAATGATTTTCTTCATTTTAAATTTATTTTTGGTTGAGTGAAGGAAAAAAATTATGTTACAGAAACGTTTTCTTTAATTGAAATCAAATAATTTTCTGAGTGAAGAGAAATGCTTTATCGCTGATTTTCAAGTTATTAAATTTTCAATTAATATAAAAAAGTGAATTTTAAAAAGCGTGATGCAAAATTTGAAAACATAATTATTTTTGGCCAGATAGTTTCAAGACCCTAACTCAAGAATGCTTCAATTTTAAAAAGGAAGTTTAGAATTATTTCATTTTTTTCTGACAGAAATAATAGTTTTTAGTAAAAAAAATGTACCAAATAACTTTAAATGTCACATGATATAATACTTAATAATCATATATTTATCATCTCTAAAATTTATATAATTACTATCTAAAATTATAGTTTTTAATGTACAATACTGAAATAGTTTATTATTTTAGGCCTTGAAATTAAAGATTTTTTGTTCAAAAGCTTAAATTCGAAAAAGTTTTTATTCAATTTGAATTTCAATTAAATATAGGAAATTTCAGAACAAATTCACTAATAAATCTTTCAAATTTGAAAATTATATATCTAAAGCCTTAATAGTCTATTTTACGTGGAATTATTTTACATTTAAATATTCTCAATTGTTTGGTTTTAATTTTACTTAGTTTTGAATTAATATTTCTTATTATTAAACTATTAAACCGTTTCCCTTTCGGGGTAGGCGTGACTCACTAGGTGGGGAAGAGAGTAGACTGAGGAAGAGGCTACAGCATTTTTATATTGATCTAGACTTCTCGTATTATTTATTTAAATAACACGTTCGTTCCGCAACACTGCTCCGACTCAGGTTCCTAATCAATCTCTCTAGCGATCACCCCAAGTGAAGATCCTCACAAAGTCATGACACTCTTTTTATTGACTATTTTTCACCATACTTTTCTGTCCTAGCATACTTCTCTAGCTTCTTTCACGTCCATTCATTTTCTCATACAGGCTCTCGTGTTTCTGTGGCTTCTTATATCTTTTCTAACTAGGGTCTCATTTACATATTGCAACCATTCTTTTTGCGGTCTACCTCTGGGGACGCTGCTATTTACTTTACCTTGATACACTTGTTTCGTTAGACGTTCATCCTTCATTCTCTCAACATGTCCGACCCATCTTAACCGATTTCTTGCCCATGTGTCAACTAGCGTTTCTTCCGCACTATATTCTTTAAGAATGAACTCGTTGCTCACTTTGTCCATAAAAGTTTTTTCACATATTATGCACAAAAATCTCATATCAAGCGCGTTAATTTTACTCTTATCTTTTTCTTGATAGGTCGATGTCTCGCTGCCGTATAGTACAGTCGGTGCAAATATAGAATTATATATTGCCATCTTATCCTTATTTGATATATTTTTACTTCTGATAAGGGGCCCTGCTCTACCAATAACCTGCTTACCTTCGTTTATGCGTCTATCTAACTCCTCATCTATCTTTCCGTCCCTGGTAAATAAGCTGCCAAGATATACAAATTTATCAAATTGTTCAATTGTCTCATCATTTAATACAATTTTACATATTATTTGCTCACTTTTTTCTTCGAACACCATAGTTTTTGTTTTATTTATGCATCCTTGCCTAACGCCTTGCATAATATCGAACCAGTCACTCAATTTCCAATTTACCCTTACACTTGCTTTGCTACCCGTATATATTGTTCTTATAGTTTGTAGGAGCCATCCATTTACTCCGTACTCTTTCAGGACTTCCTAAAGTTTACTTCTATCTACCTTGTCGAAAGTTTTTTCTAGGTCAACAAATGCACAGAAAACTTTTTTTTCCTACTCTCAAACTTTTTTATGTGATTTGCCATAAGCTAAATATTTCATCCGTACATGACCTTCCTGGCATAAACCCACTTTGGTCTTCCCATACCTTTTCTTCTGTTATTTTCATTACGCTACGAATAAGTAATTTTGAGTATATTTTACATACGGTACTTAATAATTTGATACATCTATAA
>JAWWLR010000092.1:42173781-42184588 GCA_035041075.1 Acraspis erinacei | reverse complement strand
CGCTGTTATCTCCCTTTCTTTTTATATTGGTAAGATAATCGTAAGAATTGACAAATGTGCAATTTTCACTTCAAAGGCTTTTTAATTAAACTATATCTTAAATGCAATGCATTAATAATAAATCCAAAACAATGCTAAATTAAAACAATAATTTCTAAAATTCAAGCCTTAAAATGAGAAGAATTAAAACTAGGTATTGAAAATTGAATTACTTTTTATATTAAAATATTCCAGAATAATGAAAGTTTAAAAGTAAAGAAAAAAACAATTCCTGATTGTAAGGCCTCAAATTGTTCCATTTCAAAAATTTTATTTATAGAGATTTTGTTAAATATACATTATTTACAAAAATTTATTTATCATTATATTATTTTTAAACTGTTCCATTTTTAATTGAACATCTTAAGAAATAAATAAATAACAATTGGAAAATATTTGATTGAAAATTGGTTTAGAATGAATAATAATTTTAAATGAAGTTTTAAAAATAAAACAATTTAGAATTAAAACTGCAAAACCTGCGTTCTGAAACTATCTGAAAGTGAAATATCAGCAATTGAATAATAATTTACTTAGCTTTGATTGTTTACAATTTTAGTGATCTCTAAATTTTCAAGTTATTTATTTAATAAGTTTTAATTTTTTTATTAAAATAATTTTTTTCAGTTTTAAACGAGCTTCGGATTCGTTTAATCTCCAACGTTTTGTTGTATAACTTTTTTCATTTTCAATGGTTTCAATTAAAAATTACTTCACTTTTAAAGTTTTTTATAACGTTTATTTAAAATGACTTCACTTTGAACGTTTTTATAAAATAATTTAATTTAGAAAGTTTACGAATAGAAATTTTGTACAGGGATTTGTCTAATCAATTTTCGTGTTAAATTATATTTTTGTTTTTTTTAATGGAATTCTTAGTTTCCAGAATCGGAGAAGCTTTTCCGTTGAAACATCAAATTTATTTCATATCTTTAAATTTGTCAAATTTTAATGACTTTAAATTCAAAATAATGTAAATTTAAAAGTTTTCAATTTGAAATTATTCAACTTGGAATGCTCTTAGAAATACGATCTTCATTCCCTTTAACTTTTGATGATTCAATTTTAAAAATATTAATCTAATTTTATTCATTATTAAAAGTACAAAAAAGTTCTATGTTCGAAATTTAGATCTGAAAGCATTCAATTTCGAGAATCTTCAACTCAAATGAAATTATTCGATTTGAAACGCTTTTAATGAGAAGTCATAAAATTTCAACTCCTTTATAATAAAATTGTACAATTGTCTTAACTTTTATCTTCACTTTTTCAATTTTGAGAGCTTATGATTTGAAATGTTTCAATTGCAAATTATTCAATTTTAAATTTTTTGATCTAGAACTGATATAAGTTAAATTATTATTTATACTATTGGAAATATTTTCCTTTCTTTAATTTCACTTAATCTAACATTATTTCATTTGAAACGTTGTCTATGAAAAATGTTTGAGAGAAACGTTAAATAATATTTTATTAAAAAAAGAACAGAAATGTTCGTCAAAGGAATACTAAATATTGGCATCACTTTTATCCCTCAATGAGATTTTCATAAGAAACAAAATGAAGTATACACCATCAATAATCGGAATTTCCATAAAACGATATCAATTTCTGAGGCGATTTGATACCCGTTGCTTTACACTTTGTCTAAGAGAAGAAAATTCTTTTGCACGAGAAAAATCAAAGGAAAACGTATTTTCACGATGCATCCATTTCAACAATTCCAATTTCAAGAAAATGTAACGTCCTATGCATTTCAACGTTGAGATGAAGAAGATGAGAGAAATAAAGGAAAGAGTGCTTGCGAAATTTGCAAGAGTTTGCCTCCTGGCTAGATTTTCCATTATTTTTAATACTTCTTTCGTAGTGGAATAACTTTCTGAGAAGGTTCTTTTAATTTATCGTTATGTCCAAGAGATTTTTTTTCAGAAAGTTGACATTCCCATTTCAAGTGCACCTTTCCGGAAAATCTGCTAATGAAGATGATTTATACCAGTCGCCCGCACTCGGAGAAAACAAAGAGAATTTCTTGAAATGAGAGCGAAATACAAAAATAGACTTTCGTAGTTGTTCCATAAAGAATTTTCACCAATTACAGTGCTCGCAGCAGTTCCAATCGTTTTAAACTCTCGTTTCACGATTACCAGAAGTCGACAGGTGGTTTCGATAGTTTGTAACGAGAGCAGGGTGGCTGCAGATTAACGGTGTGTTTTGCACCATAACGAATGGGCATTGGCCTCCCTTTCTCACTTTTCTATGTGTCGATACCATTTACTCGTAAGTTATACTGTAATTGCCAACAATAAATTCGGCAAAACTTTGCCTCTTCGTTCCCTTCTCGAGATCCTCGTTGGATTTTCTGAAAAAGTTTCAGTAAACATTTCTTTTAATAATTATAATTGCAATATTAAAATTACAATATTCGTTAATTTCCCCAATAAATAAGTTAGTTAATTCGTTCAAACCTCCTGTTACAATACTTTTCATCCCCTACTCCCCTTGCATTCCCCCCACACTTCCCTCTTCGCCCCCTTTCCCTACTTCCCTTCCCAGGTCTCACTAACCCTTCCTTTCTCACCCTCATTTCTGATAATAATCTCTACTCCTCTTGCTTCTCTTACCCTCATTTCTAATATTTTTCTCTACCCCCAGTACTCTTCCTCCTATCCTTCCCCCTCGCTTCCACTATTCCACCTTCAACCATTTCGTCTCACTGGCCCTATTTTACCTCACTTTCGCTACTTCCCCTGATTTCTCCTCGCTTCCCCTACTTCCCAAAACCTCATTTTCCCGTAATTCCCCTTGGAAACTGTAATTGTTTATGACCGTGGCTACAAAACCCTATAAGGAAGTTAAGATAAAACAGGATGGCCGAAAAACTTATTTTCAAAATTCCCTGATTTTTCCCTTTTCAATTTCTCATCCTGCCTTACCTCTAATATTGAAATTCCTGCATTTTAAATATAAAAACGTTCATAAATGGAATAAAATAGTTCTTCTTATTATATCTTATTATTATTATATATTATATTATATTATATTATATATTTTTTCGTTTCTACCAAAAAAGATTACATTTCTGCCGTTGACGGTTAATTGTAAATCCAGAAGGACCAGTTTACAAGAAAAAATTTAAATTCTCGACCAAAAAATATGTCATCAGCGGCATGTCACACATACGGCATGTCACATCTGCGACATATCACAACTGAGGCATCTCTGCCGAGTGGCTTCTCTCCCGCGCAGCATTGCTCACAGTGAAATCGACATTTTTGCGGCATCTCTCACAGAAACCCTGTCACTAGTCACAAGAATAATCTAAGTTTACTCCTCTACCCCTTTTCCAACGTCGCGTGAGGGCGGGAAGATATCACTGTGACTGATCACATAAATACTGTAAAGTCACACCCCTTCCCCTTTTACAACACGTGGGGGCGATAAGGCACCCCTATGTATGGCCACAGAAATAATATTGGGGTCCATATCATGTCACATGCAGCAAGTCTCTCTGCGGAAAGCCACACCTGCGGGATGTCTCATCTGTGACATGTCACATCTACGGCATGTCTCGCCTGCGGCATGTCATGTCCACGGCATGTCTCACGCGCGGTATATCTCATCTGCACCATGTCACATCTGCGGCATGTTACACTTGCGTCATGTCACATCTGCAGCATGTTACATCTGCGGCATTTCACACCTGCGGCATCTCTACCCAGCGGCTTCTCTTACCAATGGAAAGGGATTCGACCGATTTATTTCTGTGGCCAGTGATAGGGGTGCTTTCCCGCCCCCACGAGACATTGGAAAAAAGGGTAGCGGTGTGACCTTACAGTATGTATTTGATCAGTCACAGGGGTCCTTTCCCGCCCCCTACGCAACGTTGGAAAATGGGTAGGAAAGAACCCTTACAGTTGTTACACTTGTGACATGCCGCTTATGAGACATGCCTCAGATGTGACTTGCCACAGATGTGGCATTCCGTAGGTGTCACATGCCGCAGAAGTGACATGCTTCAAGTATGACATGCTGCAGATGTTACACGCCTCAAGTGTGACTTGCCGCAAAGAGACTTGCCGCTTGTGACATGACATGTCACCTAATATTGGTCAAATCTCTTTCCACTTGTGAGAGAAGCCGCTAGGTAGAGATGCCGCCGTTGTGACATGCCGCAAGTGGGACAGGCCGCAGATGTGGCATGCCGACAATGTGGCATGCCTCAGATGAGGCATGCCGCAGGTGTGACTTGCCACAGAGAGATTTACATTCACAACAACCAAAAATTCATTTTTAATCAAAAACTTGCATTTACAACCAAATAGTTACATTTTCAAGTAAAAAAATAACAAATTTTACAGAAGGGAGTTGAATTCTCAATAAAAATATAAAGTATTAACAAAAAATATGTTAGTGGATATTTCAACAACAAAATGCCCCATACTTATGTGCATTAATGCGCTTATTATGAATTTCATAGTGAAAATTGGCGACTAGGCCAGCTTCATGGTGAAACCATGAAAAAACCATAAAACTCATAGTTGCGTTTGTCTAAGCCAATATGCAAAATTTCGCAAAATGTTCTTTACAAAAGTTGTAGCTCCTATTCAGGTACATATTTTTTGTTTGGAATATTTTTTTGTGCGAATGATAGTTTCCGAGAACGTGAGTGATATATCGCTTTCATGTAAAAAAAACCATACATATCATGGATTTTTGAGTTTATCTCAGCCAATACGCAAAATTCTGCAAATTTTTTCAGACAAAAGTTGTAGATCTCATTCAGATACAAATTTTCTGTTTGAAACATTTTTTTCCACGAGTGATATTTTCCGGGACAATTAGTGATACATCTAACGATCAACCATTTCGGTACTGTGCATTACCGTGGCAACAGGCCCTAAGTGGCGACAAGAGTAATTAGGTACCTCTGTCATTAATTACAGAAATAGTGCTGTTCAAATCTCTACCATTTCCCACTACTAATTTACAGCCTCTCGTGGGGAGCGGAAAGGCACCCCTGTGACTGGTCACAGAAATAAAGTTGGTCAAACCCCTACCCCATTTCCAGGCCCCGTGGGGGACAGGAAGGCACCCCTGGGACTGGTCACAGATATAATTTTGTTCAAACCCCTACCCCTTTTCCAGGTCTCGTGGGGGCGGGAAGGCACCCCTGTGACTGATCAAAGAAATAATGTTGATCAAACCCCTACCCCTTTTTCAGGTTCCGTAGGGGGCAGGAAGGCACCCTGCAGATAAAAATGTTTGAAACAATAAATGTGTAACTTGATGAGCTATACAATTTTTTTCAAAATATTTATCGATATTGTGCGTATTGGCTTAGATGAATGAAAAAAGCCATGATTTTTATGTTTTTTTTTATGAAAATAGATTATTACTAAATTTCGCGGAAATTATGACTCTTAAAAAAATGTATGTTACAAAAAATATTTATTTTGATGAGATCTAGAACTTTTGTTTGAAAGATTTTACATATTGGCTTAGAAGAACGCAAAAGGCCATTATTTTATGGGTTTTTCATGGTTTTACCGTGAAAATCGGCTTGTCGCCAATTTTAACTTTCATATTCGCAATCAGCGCGTCAAAATACGTAAGTGTACGAAGTTTGAAAAAAATCGGAGAATTCAGCTATTCGGGACGTTATCCCGAATGAACAATATAATAGTTGATATTTCAAGCCAAAAGAACAATTTTCCGTAAAACAGTCGAATTTTCTACTCAAAATATTAACTTTTATCAAGGAAGGTAATTTTCAAAGAAACATTTTCATTTTTTTAAAGACTTAATTTGAAACTAAGAAGATTATTTTTCTACCTGAAAGACGAATTTTCAACTAAAAAGTATCAATTTTCTACCAAAAATAGAAATAATGATATATTGATACCTTAATAAAGATATGAAACTTTATACTATTAAATAAATGTTTAACGCAGTCTTTTAATTTTCAATTAAAAAGGATTCACTTAAAATAATGAATCCTTGACTAAAATAGTTAAATTTTCTTTATAAAAATGAATTTTTAAGAGAAACCGACTTTTCAACCAAAGAAAGTAATTTTTAACTAAAATTATGAATCTACCATTTTTTTTCTTAAGTAGTTCCAGCTTCAACCAAGTAGTTCAATTATCAACCAGCAAATATTAATTTTCAACCAAAAAGCTGCATTTTTATAAAACATAAAATAAATGTTTACTAAGAACCTTGAATCGAAAAGATAAATTTTTAAACATATAATGTAATAGTAGATATTTATCAAAAAATATTAAAATTTTAAAGAAAATTTATTTAAGTTCAAACAAAAAGACGAGTTTTCAAAAACATATTTGAATTTCAAATTGAGATAGATTTCAACTGAACTCAATACCCAAATATGAATTTTTAATAAAAATTTATAATTATACCAGAATAAATAAATTTTTAACTAAAAAAAAAGCATCTTATACCAAAATTGGAATTATCGAAGAAAAGCATGACTTATGAAAAAAATGGTTAAATTTTGAAAAAAATCACAAAATTGTTAACTAAAACCGTAATCGACAGCACAAAGAATATGCAGAACAAGAAATAGAAATAAAAGTCAACTAAATCACTAACCAGAATATTATCTCAGGAAAGGATTATGTAACTTTTTTTCTCCCTTCACTTCCACTTTTCCGAAATTGACGTCAGTTGTCTAGTTTTTTTAAATTTTCACAATAGTGAAAAAAAACCAAGGTGAATTCCCGAAAAGTAGAATTAGGAATAAAAATGAAAAAGTGAAATAATACCCACTTCTCCAGGGTAGCCGAAAAACATCATTTTTAAAATTAGCTAATTTTTCCTTATCATACTTTCATACATCATACTTTGGCAAGATCTCATAAAATTTCCTAACTTCTCCCTGATTTCCAGGTTCTTCATTTTAAACTTATGTTAATATGTTTTAAAAATTATACGAGCTCCAACCCGGGTTATACACCGAGAAAAAAATATTCTTAATTTGAGAGGAAAATTCCTTTTCTTCAATCCTCTCACATTTTCGTCTCAAAGCGAGAATATTCCTCTAGAAATGAGAGGTCAGCATGTACCTATGAAGGAAGTGCTAAGAAGAGCTTTTAGCATTTTCATTTAGCATTTAGCATTTAAAAAAAAAACCTAACCTATAGCCTATCATATTTAGGAGTAGAGGAAATACTGTTCAAATGAGAGGATTGCATTTAGAACGGATTACAGGATCCTCTTAAATTGAGAGGATTTTTTCTCTTCCTTTAAGAGGATCCTCTTGATTTGAGAATAATCCTCTTCAAGAGAAAACAATCCTCTCAAAGTTTCCTCTCAAAATTTCTTCGTAAAGTTTTGAATTCAAGAGTTGGACGAGTCGAAGAAACCAGTAAAAGAATAGATCAACTGAATTATGTCTATACTAAATGTAGTAATGATATTCAGTTTGTTCTGTTATTTAGCTCGTACTGGTATGTAGTTCGTACTGGTCTTCAGAGCGTACTGTTATTTAGTTCGTACCGGTATTCTGCTCGTACTGGTATGAACCGTGCTGGTTTTCTCTAAGCGTAAATATGTAATGAGATTAGCATGCTTAGAGTAATGCTCAAGCATCAGAATACAAGTAGCTTGAAAAGCCTGTCACTTTTCCATAATGAAGCACTTCTCCATAAATTTAAAGCGTGTATCCCAACCTTGTAAAATGAAATGAAAGGCTTCCTGGTTACCATAGTGAGATATTTTTCTGTTGATATCCATTCGTCTCTCGAGCATTATTAAATTCTCGCTCCACTTTCATCTCTGACATTTCACACTTGTCCTGCTGTGCTTCGCTTCTCTATTTTCTTCCTTCTTTCATTATCTCTCGACTGCTCTCTTGCAACCCTTTGTTTAAGAGAAAGTGCAGCATGAATTCGAGAATTCAGAAACTCTCTGAATGTGTTAGTGGAACGAACGCGAAAGGCTCGGCGAACGAACAAGGAAAATTATCAGCAGCTGAAGTAATAACATTTAAGGACAAGCATGCGAAGGAGAGGAGACAAAGAAAGAAAATTAGTACTTGCATTTTCAGCCAAGGAGTTTAATTTTCAAGCCGAAACAACCAATTTTTTTATAAAACAGTGGAACTTTTAACCCAGATAGATGAATTTTCGAGAAAACGTTCATTTTCAGCCAACAGAGATGAATTTTCAACCAAGAAAGATGTCTTTTCTACCGTAATAGATGAATTTTTAATCCAAGAAGACGGCTTTTCAACAAAGCACTTAAACTTCTGACCAAAAAAGATTAATTTATTAAAATAGCTGAATTTTTAACCATATATTTGAGCTTTCATTAAAAGTTGATTATTTTTTAAAACAGCTAAATTTTTAAACATATAACGATGAATTTTAAAGCAAAAAAATTCTGCACGCTAAAATTACGAACTTCCCACTAAATCGTTAAATATTCAAGCCTTAAATATGAATTTTAAACAAAAAATTAATTTACATCAAAATAATTTAATTTTCATTGATTTGATGAATCTTCAAACAAAAACAACATTTTCTTAAGTAGTTCCACTTTAAACCATGTATTTTAATTTTCAAAACAAAACACAAATCGATTCGCAACAAAAAATGATTAATCTTAAACAGGAAATTGCACTTAAATCTAAAATGTATAAATTTTTCACCAAGAACATTAATTTATAAACATTAAAAAATACATTCTTTGCAAAGTGTTTAAATTTTAAGCTTTCTTTTTCAATTCAAGATGAATTTTCAAGTTTAAAAGATAAATTTTAAACTAAATAAGAATGATTTTCCACCCAAATAGACAAATTTTTAACAAAATAGTCTAGGCTTCAAGCTAAAAAGTCGAATGCTTTAGAAAATGGTAGACTCGTAAGATAGAAAAAAAATTATCAACAAGAAAGTTTATGTTGAAGAAAAAAATTCAAGCTGTTGAGTTCAACTAAAAACCATGAATTTT
The DNA here is from genome assembly GCA_035041075.1 of Acraspis erinacei. NCBI lineage: Eukaryota > Metazoa > Arthropoda > Insecta > Hymenoptera > Cynipidae > Acraspis > Acraspis erinacei. The sequence goes on along the minus strand of JAWWLR010000092.1, from coordinate 42,175,579 downwards.
TAACAAAATGGTTAGATTCTGAACCAAATGATGAATTTACAATATACGGAAGAAATTTATACCCAAACAGGCAAATTTCCAACAAAATACATGATTGTTATACCAAATAATGAAATATTCAGCTAACAAAGGAGAAATTTTCAACCAGAAATAGAATAGTTACATTTCTAGTAAAAAACTTAATTGAAAAAAATATTTGGTAACAAAATAGTAAAATTTTCAAATGAATAGATTCTCCCTTAACCAAATTGTTTAATTTTCTGCCAAAGTAGTCAAATTTACAACCAAAAGTATGCATTTTTAATAAAAAGTTCAGTTTAAACCAAAGAGTTGAATTTTGTAGTAAACTGCTCTTTAAACTCTTTAAACTCTTTAAACCAAAAGAATAAATATTTTATAAAGTAGTTCTGCTTTAAACCAATTAGTTAATTTTTCAACCAAACAAAAAGTTAATTCTCAACAAAAAATGTAATAGTAATTATTTTAACAAAAAATATTTTAAATCAAAATCGGTTACATTCAATAAAAAAAATACGTATTTTTAACCAAACTTATCAATTTTCAACTATGAAAAATCCAGTTTCAATTTAAAATATCCATTTAAAACGAATTGTGAAATTTTTTAATTACCAGTAAAGAAAATTAATTCTTAACCAAAAGATGACGAATTTTCATAAAAACAATTAATTTTCAATAAAAGATTTCAACATGCAATCAAAGAGTTGAATTTTGAACCTCCTTCAGTTAAAGATGAATTATGAACAAAACACATGCATTTTCTACTAAAAAGGATAAATTTTAATCTAAAAATATAATAGTTAAATTTTAAGTGAAAAAATAATGTTTAGCTAAAAATGAAAAGAATTTCAACAAAATAGTTAAATTTTCAACCACATAATAGAATTTTTGATCAAACAAGATTAATTCCAAGTCAGATATATAATATTGAAGACTTTCCAACCAGAAAAAGATTAACTTTCATCAAAGAATAGAAAGGGAGAAAAAGGGAAGCATATTTAAAACAGGAGAAACATCAGAATTTGTTACGGAAAGAGAAAAATAGTTCATAGACGGCCCCTTATCTATGCAGTAGTTATATTAAGTTCTTCAATGAAAAAAAGTAAGTTATATAAAGATTACCATAGTAATTTAAGCGTTAAAAGTATTAAATAATTTATATTCAAAGAGATGAAGAATAATGTCAAGAACACAATGATTGGCCTCAAAAACTTAGTGATTAGCATAGGACAATGATTGGCCACTGAAATCTGGTGAATTTCAATTATACGCCACCTCGTTAGCTCATCGATCACTGATTTTGAAGCACAAGCCTCTATCTTGTATAATTATTGGCCGAAACAAAAAACTGTTGTTGCCTGTATTTTAATAACTATTCATAAGACAAAGTGACTAAAAATTATATGAATGTCCTATAAGACGTTTAAACAATTTTCAATAATTTTTTGCAGAGATATTAGCAATTTGCTTTTTAGATATTGTGACGAATCATTATGTTTCCGATTTAGTCGTGAGTAGTTGCCACAACTTTATCGACATACAGGCCTAATCTTTCCCCCAAATATGAGCACAAACCATTCAAAAGAAAAGGTCAAAGCATCGACACCTGGAATTTGGTGATTGTGAATTCTCTTTTGTTAAAGCTCCTTTGGCCTTAACGAATACATCCTCATCACGTATCTCGTGCTTTGCACTCGATTTTCTCCAAGATCTGAACTTTTATACATTATGTTCAACACTATTATATATGTTATATATCATGATGACTTTAATATTTGAT
>JAWWLR010000092.1:42144598-42157173 GCA_035041075.1 Acraspis erinacei | reverse complement strand
TGCCTCTCCCTATCTCCTTTTTTATACAGTGGTACGATCAACCCCTCCCTCCACCCTCTTGGGAATCCCTCCCCCCGAAATTTTGTAATATAGTTACAAAGAATAATCAAAGCCAGATCCATCAAGTATAGAACTTTCATCTAGTATATCCAAAGCCTCTTCTTGTTCTTGCCTATGACATCTGCCAGTTAATCCCACTGTTCAGGTAAGCGGCAGGTACGCGCTCCAGCACTCAGCCGTGTCGGTGAGGTCGAAACGTCGCTCACTAATATAACCACGTCTATCTCAATTTTGCTCGGATTAACGTAAACTTTGGACACAATATTCTTAAGATGTTGTAAACTCATTTTATAAAGTAAAAAGCCAGGCTTTTTTCGTTAAATACCCTACTACCCCCTTAAACAGGGTCTCTAATCATTTTTGTCCACAAAATTCCCTGTTATTTCTAGATTAAAGTGCAATTTTATCTATTGTAATATCTTATAATATTTCAAAAAATAATATTGATGTAATTTAATGAAAAGATCAAAGTTGAACACAACTAGATTATAATTACTTCAGATACTTCGGCTTATGATTGTGTTGCATTTAAGTTAGATGTTCAGAAATACTTTTCACAAATAATTTGACAACTATAATACAGTTTCGATGTCCTAATTATCTTCGCAAATGTGTTATGACTGTTCTTTTATTTGATAAACTGATGATTGGTTAACTAGTTTTGGCAATCTAATCGGCATAATGTTTTGTACAATAACTCTTCAATAATTAATGGCTAATAGCAAAATACTTAAAAACAATATCTTAAGTTTTTGTTTGAAATCTTCGAAAATCTACATTTATTTAAATTTTTTTTTGAATATTTACCAAATATAAATTATTTCTTAATCTTCTAAAGAAAAACTTTGCTTAAAAGCATCTTTTAGATTCATTCTTGAATTTTTGTAAGTCATTTTAAATATTTTGTAATGTTTTTAAATTTTTATTCGAATTAATTTCTCAAAATAAAAATTATATAAAGTTTTCTCATAAATCTTAATAAAACTGTTTTATGCCCTTCAAAGCGTTTCCAAATTTTATTTTGGCAATCTTGAAAAATATACATTTTGTTTTAAAATTTTTGAAGTCTTTCCAAATAATTAATTCTTATATAAGACAAATTTTCATCGAAATAGTTGAGTTCCACTTTTAACCACTTAGTTGCATTTTCAGCAACAAAAAATTAACAATCAAAGAATAATGTAATAGCCGATATATCAGCTACAAAAATATTTTGATTTAACATCAAAAAGATGTTGATTTAACATAAAAAAGATTTGAATCTAATATATATATAATATATATAATATAATTATATATATATAATATAATAATATTTGAATCTAAATCTTTCTAATAAAAAGACGAATTTTGAATTAGGAAAATTAATTTTCTACCGAAATGGTGAATTTTTAACTAAAAAAATCCAATTCAAGAAATCATGGATTTTCCATCCTTAAACCAAAAAATTGCATATTTAACCGAAAAGGTAAAATTTCTTTACCAAGAGAAGAATTTTTAAACATTTTTTAAACTGAGTTGAATTATTCTGTAAATTTTAAGAAATTTACTTCCTGAATTTTTGGCAACTTTCTTTAAAAATTAATTTTTAGGATAGAAAATGATTCGTAATTATCTAGAAAACTGAAAAGCTTTTTTTATTTTCTTATCAACTTTGAAAAATATTTTAAATATCTGAATCTTTGAATCTTCTTATAAACGATGCGAAACTTTCTTCAAATATTTTCTAAAATTAGACAAAGTTTTCATAATCAACAAAATTGCTTAAAAATCTTCCGGGCTCCTTTTTTGGAATTTGGAAAATCTTTTGAAAAATTTTGAAATATTATCTCATAATTAATTTTTTTTTAACTTTAAATTTGATTCGCAGCTGAAATTTGTATTTCCTGTTAAGTCTGGGTTTTATTTTAATTTCGACTATTTTTATGTTAGTATATACCCTTTTAAAATGCTTCTAAATTTTATGAAACTCACAGAAACCCCTTTAAATTTAAGAACCTTTCTGTTAGAGCTGCCAAGCACAAATACATAATATCTGAAAGACCTGTCAGTTTAAAAAATCTGCCTGCAGTATATGAAAAATCTAGAGAAAGTGTGTCACCGGAATATTCGTTAAAATGTGGAAGAAGGTCGCGATGAAAAAAGGCTTGAAGCTTTCAAGTTGAATACAGAAAGCGTAGAAGAGACGGAGGTTACATTTGAATAAAGTTGGAAAGAATGGTAGTGACTTGCTGAAAAGTCGAGAAGCCGAGGACTATGGAATTGAATGTGACAGTGGCAGAATGTCTAGATGCCTGCGTACTCTGTCTGTCAACTTTTCGTTTTAACTTTCTAACTCATCGACACTGAGTTTCTCAAGCCAACTCTTGTGTGATGCTGTTGGATTTTTCTCCGCTGGTTTCGCCAAGCGGTACCTATCGGAAAAATTGATCGAATCCACTTTCGATATCGAGGACGATGACCTGCGCGAAAAGCATGTTACATGTATGCGAGAGTGGACAACAAAAGTTATGCAGGACATGCCTCGTAAAAGCACTTTGATCGAATCAGCTTTGAAAAATTGGGTATGGGTAACAACTGGTGGGGTTCGACTATTTCCGGTTATTTCGAGAAACACTAGAAAAAAATCGATAAATTTGTGATACGTGTGCTATTCTCAAGAGAACTTTTTGCTAGAAGGTTTTAATAACAATGGTTTTTTTCTAGAGACCAAATATATATCATATAAAATTATTATCTTAATTAAGCAGTAGATAAATAAATACATATTTGTGGAACACGAGAGAAGCAGAACAATAATGGTAAGAGCAGCTATTTACAATATTCAAGATTCATGCGATATTCCATAGGAATTTCCGAAAAAGGTATAAAAAAACAACAGATAATGAAAAAAATGACGAAAAACGTAGAATGTGTGGGTACATCCATGCCAGGCCCGACTAGACATGAACAAGAAAATAAATATACAAAAATTTCTCGACGCAAATCTCACAGTAGGTAAATCTATTTTTAGGGAAATATAGCAGAAGAAAAGAAAAACAGAAAATGATTTGAAAGGCTAGTAGTAAATTTCATTTATAGCCAAGCATGAATAGCAAAAGAAACTGTTTTATGCAAAAGCTAAACAGAACTATTTTGCCAAATACTTTCGTACCTTATTCTATCAGAATTTTAAAGAAAAAAGTATTTAAAAAATTACAAAAAATTGAAATTAAAAAATTGTAGTAAAATTAACTTCTACATATATCGCATACGACAGAAGCAAAATAACAGTGATATAATTCAGTATAAATAGAAGAAGACATTCATATTCAGACAGATACGACAAGAATAACTATCTGGAATATTCAAGACTCGTCTTTTATTCCATGATTATTTTCAACAAAAAACAATGAAAAACGTCCTCACACGTACGACACGCACACTAATTGTGGTTCTCCCACTACGTGTGCTATTTTGCTCATTATTTGCGCCCATGATATATGTGTGCACCCCTCACATATGCACACCTAATATCATGCTACTAGAGGGGGCATCCGATAAGTCCGCAATTCCTCGAATTTTCCACCCCTACAGCCCCGAAGTTGGAAAGTTATCGGAGTTTCACTCTATTTAAAATATTTCATACTCCTGTTTTATTGCTAATTAATCTAAAAAAAGCATGATAGAAATAAAAACAATGAAAAAATGGGGAGAAAACTCAAATAAGTAGGTAAATCGATATTTTTCTCGACAGCCATAAAAACGACGATAATTAAAAGTATGTAGGGCTAAAGAAGATTACTTCCCAAATAGTTCCAAAAACTATATATTTTGTTTTAATGGAAAAAGTAAAATCATAAAACAGTTTATATTTCCATCGCACAGTAGACACATCCATTTCTTGACTCACAAGACAAAAGCAAAAATAACACAAAAGAATTACTTTTAAGTAGAAACAGCAATGCGTTGTCAGACAATCATAACAGGAACATCTCGAAACAAATCTCGGAAAAAATTAATCTATTTTTGGGCAGATAAGGCAGATGAGAAGAAGAGAAGTAAATTAATTAAAGTGTGAATAGCAACAAACATTTATAGTCAGACGTGCATAGCAAGAGCCACTATTTTACTCAAGGCTAAACAGGATTATTTTCCAAACATTTTCGTGGTTTATTCCATAATTATTTCCAAAAAGCATAATAAAGAACATTAAGAAAGGAAAAGAAGCCAAAACCCCTAGAATATTCAGGTAAATCCATATTCGTCTGCAGTAGTAAGAAAGTAAAAAAAAATGTTTAGGATTAGAGTGGACTATTCGGCGAGAAGTTTTGAAGCAACTGATTATTAATTGGAGACTAAAGACAAATAATAGTAAAGTTAATCTCTAAATTTATCACATGAGACACAAGCAAAAAACAACGGCAATAGAATTCCGTATAAATAGAAAAAGACAATCATAGTCAAACAGATAACACAAGAAAAAATATCTGGAATATTCAAGAATCGTCATTTATTCCATAAGGATTTTAAACAAGTGCAATAAAAACAAAAACCAATACAAAAAATTAAGGAAAACCTATCCTGAGTAGGTTAATCCATGTCATATCAGACAACTGTAATAAGTAGGCAAGTTCGTGTTAGTACAGACAATTAGCAAAACGTAAATGATTAATGGAAAAAAAAGAATATAAAAAACTAGAAATAAGGAAAACATGAAAAAATCTAGAATAAGTGGATAAATTCATGTTTCTCCAGATAGTCATAAAAATTAAAAAAAGTTACAGAAATTTTTAGGACTCATTTTTACAAAATTTTTTTAAAACTATTGATTACTTTATAGAGGCCATAGGCACACTATTGTGAAGTTAATATAGAAATATATCAGATAAGGCAGAAGCAATAAAGAAAGGAAAAGGAATTTCAATGCGAGTAGAAACATACATATATAGTCAGACCGACATAATATAACAATAATTTAAAATATTTAGGACTCAAGAGGACTATTTGCTGTAAAGTTTTAAAAACAATGGTTTTTTATGGGAAATCAAATAAAAATTATAAGAAAAAATAATATCTAAATTGCACCTTAAATAAATCCATTTTTTTTAGATTAGGCAGAAGCAAAAAAGAACTCAAATAAGTGGGTAAATACATGTTTGTGCCGACAGTCATAAAAAAGACAATAATTTAAGGATGAAAGCCAAAAAATGAGATTCGAAAATTGATTTCCGAAAATAAAAAAATTTCCTAACCCCTAAATTATAATATAATACATTTAACTATGATCAAACAAACAAACTTTTTAAATATTTTTTAAATATATGTAGGCAGAACAAATAAAAATATTTTTAAATATGCGAAACATGGATATATTCAGCTTTTATTTTATTGTGGCTTCAACGCCTTAAATCAATCTCTCATTTTACAGTATAAAATTTAAAAATTTGGTGCGCATTTTGAATAGCTTAAATAATTATTTTTGATCCTTATCATAAAATATCAATGCAGCGTTGACAGAAAAAAGCCTTGTGGAACAAACTTTAATGCATTTTTTATAGTCCCTAGCACTGAAATATGAACTTTACGTTTTATCTGATAAGACAGATGCAAAGAAGAACAGAAGGGAATTGAAGTGCGAGTAGTAATAAAAATGTATAGTCGGCCATGCATAGCAGGAACAACTATTTCGAATATTTAGGACGCATGTCCTATTCCATAGGAATTTCCACAAAAAGTAGAACCAAAAAATTACGAAGCATTAAAATGATGAAAAACTTCAAATATGTAGGTAAATTAATATTTGGATACATGGTCATAAAGACGACGATAATAGAAAATATGCAGGACTAAAGCAGATTTTTCCAAAAAGTTGTAAAAACAATGGATTTTTTATTGGAGGCCACAGGAAAATGATAATAAAGTTAATATACAAATAAACCACATTGTGGCTTATTACCATAGATGCAGAGACTCACAGTAATGACGGAAACAGCAATTTAAAATATTCAAATATCGTTTTTTATTGCAAAAGGAATTTCAAATAAGGTATAAAAAATATAAAACAATGAAAAAATTTCGAAAACGTAAAATAAGTAAAGAAATCCAAATTTGGACGGACATTAATAAAAATGGTCAGTTACTTTTAGTGAGACTATATTAAACAGTACTACTTTAGAGAATCAGTTTTGCACATAAAGGTGGCTGCATTATTTTTTAATAAAAAGATATTCACAAGAGACTTTATAAAGTATTCCCAAGGACTCATTTTATATTTGCCAGAAACGTTCTTGCTCATATCTGCAAAGCTAGTATTTTGTAGGCGAGCATAAAACTCTAACATGCTTTTCCTAGTAGAGTAAAAGAGTATCCAAGAATGTTATAATATATTTCCTGTTATTCTGATATAATATGGAAATTAAAAAAATAAATTTAGTAAGGTAAAGTAAAGCTTTATAATCTAGGTTGGAACTTGTGTGCCTGGAAAAAATCGGAGGTTGGCCACTTAACTTCATTTTCGAAATAACCTGATTGTTCCCTGCCTATTAATATTCAAATACCACAATTTTGATCTTGCAACACTTTTGGATAAAATCTCTTATAAGCAGAATAAAACAATTTCGAATTAAAATTTTAATGTAAAAATTAGTTTATTTCAACAACAAAAATTACTTTCCTTTCAAATAAAATGAATTTTCAATCCAAAAGGACGAATTTTCAATAAACAGTTGAATTCTCGACTGCAAAAGATGCGTTTTCAACAAAAAAGTTTAATACAGAATAAATGAATTTCCAGAAAATGGTTTAATTTTCAAACAATTTATTCAATTTTCAACGTATAAACACGAATTTTCAACCAAATGGTCAAATGTTCAAACAAAATAGGTTAAACTTCAACCAAAAACAGTTGAATTTTAAGTCTATAATAATTATCTTTTTATAAATGGCTTGAATTTACAATAAAAGTATTAAAATTTCAACAAAATAGGTGAATTTTTTACAAAATACTGAAATTTTCTACCTGCAAAGATTAATTTGATAATCCAAGAGTAGGATTTTTAAACAAAAAATATTAATTTTCAACCATAACCAGTTTAATATCCATTTAAAAAAGTTAAATTTAAAGAAAATAATTAATTTTGAATCAAAGTTTTGATTTAAAAAAAAAAATAATGATTTTCAAAAAATAGTAACATTTTTAACCAAATTGTTGAAGCTTCAAGCCGAAATACAACACTATTTAAAAATAATTGAATTTGTAACCCGAAAATATAAATTATCAACAAAAAACTTAATTTTCAACCAAACAGTTGCTTTTTTAATTATTCAAGCAAGAAGATTACTTTTCTACCAAAAAAACTAGAAGAATATATTTTTAATAAGATGCTTCAACTCATGGAGTTACATTTTTAATATTAAATAATTTAACAGGAATTGATGAGAAAGTTATTTTTAACAAAGAGGTTTATTTTCCAACTAAGTTATCTACTTTCTAAACGAAAAAGATATATTTTTAACGAATAATTTAATAGTAGATATTTCCACCGCCATTTTCGACAAAAGAAATTAATTTTGAAAGCAAAAAGACGCATTTTCAACAACAAAAATAGTCCTATTTTTAAACAAAAAAGATTTTAGATAAATTTAAACCCCAAATTATGAATTTCAACTTTCAAAAATAACTTCTTAACAAAATTACTAAATTTCCAACCCAATAATACAATTTTTTAACTGAAAATATAATCTTTAGAAAGAAGCAACTAAAAATTTTAAAGTGAATAGAAAGACAATTCGAAGAAAGTACTAACAACTACTGAATTTTTAAATTCCCTAGGCTTTCCCTAAACAATAAAATTTATTGGCCTTTCCCTGATTTCCAGGTTTTTCAGTTTCTTTTTCTGCGGCCGATATTCATTTCAAAAAATTAGTCAAAGTAGGCACCACGCACCTACAAAAAAGGTCACGCAGCCTATCAAGACGTTAATTAAGTTATTCAAACATTCCAAACTCTTGCTCCTCTACTTCTCCCTCTCTTTGGTTTCACAGCTAAAACTCGCGTTCCCTTACTTACCTTTCCCAGCCCTTAATTCTATTCCATTACTCCCCCTCATTTATAATAATTTCCCCAAAATTTCTCCAATTAATCACACTCCTTAAAAGTGCCCCACTTGCCCCCCTTACTTATTTCCCCTCATTTCTCCTACTAATGCTCCCCTCATTTTCCCTCACTTCCCCTACTTTCTCTCCTCTCATACATTTCCTGTAACTTCGCTCACTTACTCTATTTGGAAAAAAAGTAAGACGGACCTACACTGGACCGAAACTATAAGGGTGCTCCCCGAGGCTACGAAACTCTTGAAATAGAACATTTTCATACTTCAAGCCTTGAACATGACGTTTATGATCATTCATGAAATAAATGTCATGAATATATATTCAGATTGAGGGAATGGAATAAGGTTAAGGAGAGAAATAGTCGAACATTTAGTGAAATCGTTTTGGAGACTTGGAACGAGATGGGCTGATAATGAACCGAATAGCCCAGATATTACGCAAGCCGTTTTCTCTTATATGCGGTGTGCCATATAATGGAAGTTATGATCGCTGAAGAAACTTAGGACTCATCCTCCCTAAGCTTCTGCAGCATCCGGTGCCGCCTTCCCTATCTAATATTTAGTAGACTTCTGTCTTTCCCTCTATTCTCATTGTACCCTCAGATTTCTTCATATCTCGATCTCAACCTGAACCCTCGTCATCCCTTTCTCTTTCGTCATATCTTCTTCCGGTGAACGGATTCGAGCAGAAAAAGTCTTATTTTGCGGCGGCTGAGCAAAAAATAAAATAAAACATGACCTCTGACCACCACACCATATTTCAAGATATTTTCACCCAACTTTGCTCGCTCGGAATGGAGGGCCGATCGTCTGGTCAAGAACTGGGCATTTGTGGTAAAAATAAAGCTCATGCGATTCCAGTTTTTTTACATTTCTGAGGTTTCAATTTAAATTACTTTCAGGCCTGCGCTCATTTGAAAAAATCTAACTAGTTTCGATTAGGGTCGTCTAAACAAAATTAATTTCCCATTTTACGGCACATTAGCCGAACATATTCAGAAAAGTCATTATTATGTAGAAGTCATGCAAGTTGAATTTTTATTTTTTAAAAGCAACATATATTCTTTGAAATTAGTGAAATAGTATTTTATCTGCTAAACATGATAATTTCAGTAGACATCCGTTATTTTGGTTTGTATTTAATAACTGTTTATTAATAAAAATGCTATAATTACCAAGTTGCCAATGAGAATAATGGAATTAATAAAAAATAGGTTTCCTAATATATTACAAATATATAATTTTATTATTCTAATATATACTAATAAATTTAATTTGAAATTCTTACTCTATATATAAGCGTAAAAGAAATAGTTTAGGCCACTGTTTAATATTATTCCAGAAAATTATTTCTATAAGGTCGCTGTGCGACCTCTTATTATTTTCCGATTCCATTTTTCCTTCTATGAAGAATGTTTCTAGCATAAATTTTTGAAAAATAATAAAAATTATGTTGTTTTTTATATTTCGAATTAATTGTTGAATATTGAACCACATTTTTGGAATAAGGGATGATCCAATAAGCTCCGACTTACCGAAATGAACAGCTACGACTATTAGCTCATTATTGATATTCTATTTTGTCGTTATGATTATGTATTACAATTTTTTAACTTCTTTTTGCTGTTATGTCCGAAACGTAGTCAATTTAATCTTGAATCTATGTTTTTGCTCATTTGACCTTTGTCGTCGAAAATTTAATTATGCATCAATTTTTTCCGTTTATAGAAGACAGAATGATAAATTGAGAGAGTGAACTGATGCATCTATACAAACTAAAAATTCGTCAGTGAGGATATCAAGGAAACTGCTTGATAGAAAGATGGAGAAATCCCTGGGGAGGAGCTATTGGTTGAAATCAGTGTTTACCCTTGAACCTCTGACTATTCGCCGTGGAAACTAGTGGTCATGCTGAGCGCAGCCCTCCGGGCTAACATACCCTACGGCTAAATATGTCAACCCCAGAACTCACAAACGACCCCCATATCGCTGCACAACGCGACGCCACACTAGATGTCCAGCTACCTAACACAACTCAAAGGACGAGTCCTAGTCCGAGCTGCGGTCAAATCGACCAAACCTATCCTTCTGTGGTTAAGAAAAGCCTCGGAAACCTCGGAAACCTGGTCCTAGCTCAGAGGAACGACTACTATTCTTGGCCATATAATATGAAAGGGATCCGATTCAAGTCTAGAATCCGGTGTTGAAACGTCAGGTCGAGAACCAAAACCACAAGTGGCTTAAACTTCAGAGCAAAATATTAACCAAAAATGATAATGATAATGATAATAATAATAATTGATAATAATAATAATGATAATGATAATAATATTTAATTAACTCTGTTCTAATTTTAATAATCATTTTCATTTTTAGACCTTTCAGGCCGAAATTTGCAGATTTCTCACTAAATATTTGCCATTAAGAAAATGATCAAAGTTCCTATTTATTTACCGCAGGCTTCACAGTCTTATTTTTTATTGAAAGATCATTTTTTCGGTTGAAAATTCTACTATCAAATGTTTGTTTAAAAACTAATTTTTTACGGTTGAAAATTGAATTATTTTCTTGAAAATTCAACTCTTTTATTAAAAATTCTTCATTTCAGCATGAAAATGCAACACTTTCAGAGACTTCAACAAATTGGAAAAAATGTAACTATGTGGTTTGAATATTGATCTATTTTCTTTAAAACTCATTTTTTGGGTGTACAGAAAATCAATTTTTTGTAAGGTGCAACTGTTCGATAAAAAACAGTTTGTTCTAGTTGACGGTTCAAGTAGTTTATTCAAGTATTTTTTTAAAACATTCGTATTTTTATATTAAATCCATCTATGCATTGTTGACTGCAAATTCATCTTTTTAGGTTGAAATTTTAAGTCCTTGGTTGAAAGTTGCCCTGCTTTTTTTCAAGTTGCTTTTTTGTTTAAAATTATTTTGTTTTTTTAAATCGAAAAATATTTTTTTAAATTCATATGTAGCTATTTTCTTGAAAATACAATTTTTTGTTAGAAATTTGTATACTTGGGATGAAAATTAGACTGTTTTATGGAAAATTCGTCTTTTTCGCTTAAAAATTCAACAACTTTCTAACAAGTTCATCTATTTGGTACAAAATAAAACTGTTTCGTAGAAAATTAGTTTCTTTATTGAAAATTAATTTTCTACAATGAAAATGTAACTATTTTATTTTTTGTTAAAATATATATTAAAATTACTTTTTTTATTTTCAAACATTTATTTACTTTTAAAAATTTAGAAACGAAAATATCATAAACTATAAATTTACCAAATAAAATTTGGACTAACACGACATCTATTGTTAAAACTATTTAGTGAAAAATTCCATTCTTTAGTTGAAAATTCAATTTTGTTGGAAGTTTAACGATTTGATTAAAAATGTAGTGAAAAGTTAGCTTTTTTAGCAGAAAATTAATCGTCTGTATTGAAAATTCATATTTCTGTTTGGAAATGACAACGAAATTATGTTGTACTGTGTTTATATGTTTTGTATTTATATATTATGCATAATAATTATTAATTATATTTGGGGTGAAAAATTAACTGCTCTGTAGATCGAATCGTCTTGGTTAAAAATGCGTGGATGACTCCTACAATCTAAAAAACATACCCTTTTCGCGAATTATAAAAATGCGCATTTTTACAAACAAATTTTAGTTCATAGAATAATTAAAGATTAGTTGAAAAGTTCATAGGAATTTAACATTTATCAACGTAAGAAGATTTAAGCAAGCACTTGTTGGGGATATTTTGGGGGCACTATGGGAATGTCCTAAAATTTAATAATATTACAAGTTATGGCTGATTCTTATTTTCTAAAGTACTCTTGAAAAACCCCTCTACTATAGTATATTAACAAAAAGTTGCCTTTTACCCATATTAAGTCAATGGGAAACTTCATGGTATTTAAAGAACGTGTCAATATTAACCGATCTGGCTAAACAAGTTTCTTTCTGTATTTGTATAAAACTCGAGAGAAGGGGGAGATGTTTTTCAACGTGCGGAACCATCTACCTAATTTCCAAACAGGTCGCCATTATTTTAAACAAACTCCGAGAAGTCACTGTAATGTAAAATCGTATGGCATTTAAGATTTCGATATAATTTGGTCTTTGGGGCTCGCGGTTAGGAGGTGGTCGTGCGGTGGGCGACGGTAGTCTAATGGTCGTGCAGTCGCCACTGGTTAGATTTTGGCCAAGTTGTGGGCGCCAGTGATGCAGCGGTCATGCGGCAGCCGATGGCGATGGAACGGTCGTGCGTTGGCCAATGTAATTGGTGGTCGTGCGGTGGCCGACGTGAGGAGGTGAAAATAGAATACATTTGCAGGTGAGACGAGGACGACGTTGTGGAAGGAAGAATGAGTGTTTGTGTTTATACTAGATCTTTTCTGACGTCAATGAG
>JAWWLR010000092.1:42027442-42043188 GCA_035041075.1 Acraspis erinacei | reverse complement strand
CTTAGGAGGGGTGAGGTGAGGCGAGAACGAAGGTGTTTAGTCGGTGGTCACCGCGTTGTTTTGGAGGGTGTTAACGAGTCACGATCGTTCTCAATCTTCACCGAAGGAACGAAAGCTTTTGTGTGCCCGTCCGCACGCGGCCAGGTGTTGGCCGCATAATATATTACTTAACACTCACCAAAAAACCGAACGCTCACCACGGGGGGTCTTATAGTCCTAATTCATTCGGGTGCATCGCGGTCAGGATCATCCACCTTCTCCCACGGGAAGCCATTTATCGAATAGAAAATAAAAACTATTATCTGGGCCGAGATTGATATTTCTGTTTGTAAAAAACAACCTATTTCGAATCGATTCTGAATTCCGATTTAATCGAAAACATCTGCGAGGGGAAGTTAATTATCATGGGAAGATCGATATCCGAAAAAATTTGAGTAACTCATATGTTTTTCAACATTCGTTACACTTTACACCAATAAAAAGAGAATGATTTTAAGTAACTTTTTACTGATTCAAATAACGCGGATTCGCCAAATGAGAAATTAGTCAAAAGTGACTTTTCAAACCAGTCAATTTTCGCTGATAAATTCAGTAATTTTAAATGATCGAATCTATTAAATTTTTATCTTAAAAGGTCACATTTTTTATCATAAAAGATAAATTTCCAACCAAGAAGATTATTTTTCACAAAAACAGACAAGCTTTCAACAAAATACCCAAATTTTGAACCAAATAGTTAAACTATCAAACCAACATATTAATTTCCAACTAAAATGAGGAATAATTAAATTAAAAAATGTAGTTTTAACAAAGCAGATCAACTTTCAAAAAAGCAGTTGAATTAAAAAAATAATAATTTTTCATCAAGAAGGTTAATTTAATTTAAAAAACGATGAGTCATTGACCAATAGAATGAATTTCTTTCCGAATAGATATGTTTTCAACCAAACAGATGATATTTTAACTAATATTAAGATTCATCAAACAAAAAAAATTAATTTTTTAACAAACTAGTTCATCTTTGAAACAAGTAGTTGAATTTAGAAAAAATTAATTTTCGGTCAAGACGAATAATTTTATTTAAAAAATGACGAATTTTCCAAAAAAGACGTGAATTTTAAGCAAAAAGTAGGATTTTTATCTTCAACGGATTATTAACTAAACAAAAATATAATTTTCAACAAAATAGCGAAATTTAAAAAAAGTTAATTTTCAACGAAAACAGAAAAAATAATTCTCAACCAAATAATTAAATTTTTTATCAAACAAATTGTCTCTCAGCACAAGTGATGAATCATTAAACAAAAGAATGAATTTTAACCGACCAGTTAAACTTTCAATCAAGTATTAGTAAAATGTTAAGAAATCCACTAAAAAATTGATTTTCTAGCGAAACAACAAATTCTTCACAAAACCAGCGAATTTTCAACCAAGAAGTTACATTTTTAAAGAAACAGATGAATTTTCAACTTAAATCAGAAATTTTCAAAGAAAGAAAATATATTCTGACAATGTAGTTAAACTTTAAAGCAACTATTAAAATTTTCAATAAGAAAGGATGAGTTCTCAAAAAACATATATCAGTTGATATTTTAAACCAAAATATATTTTAATTTTATATAAAAAGCATTTGCGATTTCAACCAAAAAAGATTTTTACGTTAAATAAAAACCAGTTGAATTTAACAAAATGATGAATTTTCCGCTAAAATGATTTACTTTCCACCAATAATGTCGACTTTTGAACAAAATATATGAATTTTCAAGCGAATAGTTCAATTTTCAAATAATTTTTGTTTAAATGGAATAGTTAAATTTGAAGTAAACAAAATTAATTTCCACCCAAACAAAAACAATGAATTTTTGAAAAAATGGTTTAATTTTCGGTCATAGAAATCAGTTTTCTAATACAATTTTTAATGTTTCACAATAAGAATGAATTGTGGATGAAGTAGTTCAACTATCAAGCAAGTAGTTTAATTTTCAATAAAAAATATTAATTAAATAAAATGTGATATTGTAAGTGATTTCAGTAACATTCACTGCATTTAAAGCAGAATTTTAATTTATAATTCTGTTTACTATTTTAATATAGCAAACTAATCAGTTTCTAAAGGTTGAGCTCGATTAAATCAAATCTAAATTCAGTTTATTATCAATAAATTAATTAATAAAAATGATCCTTATTTTTTTGTTACAAGTGGGCTATAAAAGAACTAAATACGATTTCTTTATCAGTTTCTTGATTGCAAGAATAGGCAGTAATTCAAGAGTTGCGTGCAAAAGCAAGGTTTTTGGCTCTCCAATTACTTTTCAATAAAGTGATCCGAGAAAAAATACAAAATAGATTGCCTTAGTGTTGCACGCAACAGTTCAATTATGATATTTTTTAAACTCTTTTAGAATAAAAATAGAGATACTAGAGACGGAGGAGTTGATCAATCCATTTCAAAATATTAATATCAAATTTCTTCCAATTCATTTGTCGATTCGATATGGTGGAGTCTAAGGCAATTCTTACGTAAGTGTCCACTTTCTAATTATTTTTTTTCTTAATATCCAAATCAAAACCTGTTTCGTATATTGAAATTACTTTTATTTCTATTATACACATCATTCCATTGTATTGTATAACGTTCTGAAAAGGGATTGCCTACGAATAATTTAAAACTCACTATGCCGATGTATTTCGACATGATAATTGTAAATATTGTTCTCACTCACTCGGTTGTAGACTCGTTATACTATCGGGGATCAAGTATCTCATAGGACGTGTATGAGGTGTTAAAACGGAAGGGGGGGGGGGTGCAATGTTTTGTTTATTTAAATTACACATTCGTTCAGGAACACTGATCCAACTCAGCTCGCTGATTAATCTCGCTAGCAAGCATCCGAGGCAACGAGCTTCACAAAGTCACCATGTAAAGCTCTCTAGGCGGGACCATGAGTATTTAAGAACTTTCGTTGTAGACATCTCTCACTCCAATGACACTCTCTATCATGCATTTCTATTTGCCGCAAATCGTTACTGTCCTTTACTTCCATACATTTTCTCATACAAGCTTTTTTATTCCTGTGGCTTTTTAAATATTTTCGATTTAGGGTTTCATTCATACATTCCCGCCATTCTTTCCTCGCTCTGCCTTTCGGTACGCTACCATTTGCTTTACCTAAATACACTTGTGTCGTGAATTGTTCTTCTTCCATTCCCTCAGCATGCCCAAACCATCTCAACAAATTTATTTTACTCTTGTCTAACAGTATTTCCTCTGCGCCATATTCATTCAGAATCCTCTCATTACTGAATTTGTCCACTAGTGTCTTACCGCATATCTTGCGCAAGAATTTCATGCCAAGGGCGTTAATTTTTCTCTTATATTCTTTTCTTGTTAGGTCCAGGTTTCGCTTCCGTGAAGCACAGTGGATGCAAGTACAGAATTATTGATTGCAATTTTAGCTTTATTTTATTTTTGATGTTCTAACTTCTGGTAATGGTTTCTAGACTAGAATGCCGGCAACCTTTCTACCCTTATTTATACGCCTGGTTATCTCTCCTGTGATCTTTCTGTCAGTAGTAAATATACTACAAAGATACAAGTACTTATGAACTTTTTCTTTCCTCTCATCGTCTAAGGTAATGCTACATAATGTTTTTCTCATCCTTTCCTTCAAACACCATAATTTTTGTTTAACTCCCGTTAATTTTAAGGCCCATGTTCTTCATGCTATAGTAATCAGTCTGCTCAACATTCTCTGCCAGTATTCCATTGACTCTACTTTAAAAACCTTGTAATCTGCAAACGCTAATCCACGCACCTTTACTGTCCCAAGATTCACACCTTCTTCGTCGAAGAAGGCCATTCTTATTCACTTGTCCATGAATATAATAAAGTGCCAAGAGGACATAACGCATCCTTGCCCAACACCTTGCCAGGAATCGAATCAGTCACTCAATTGTCAATTTACCCAGATTCGCTTTGCTTCTTATTCTGTTACCCTCAACATTTTTCCTGTGATCTGTCTCAAGATAAGTATCTGACATTCGACGTCCTAGATCTTTCGTCTGTTATTTTCATTTACCTAAGAATAAGTACCCTTGAATATTTGTATATTGGGACTATACGCGCCTTTTTTCAATGTCCTGATATCCATTAAGTACTTTTAAATTCCTGGAAGTAATAAAAAACATGAATTTTCAAAAAAAATAGAAAAGTTAAATTTTGAGTAAAAAAATTAATTCTCAATGAAATAGTGCGACTCGTAACCAACGATATGCATTTTCAACTAAAATGATGAATCTGTAACCAATTGAATGAATTTTGAACAAAGTAGTTGGACGAATTCTCTTCCAAAAATATTCATTGTCTACGAAATAGATAAATTCTCGAAAAAAAATTAATCTTCAACCAAAGAATTGAATTTTTAATCAAAAAGATAAATTTCTAATAAAATAGTTAAATTTTCAAGCAAATAGATATGCATTTTCCACCAAAAAATTAATTTTTTAACCAAACAGTTGATTTTTTTACAAAAAGGTGAAGTTTTAGCAACAAAAAAGTTTAAAACATTAATTTTTATCAAAAAAAGAAGGATTTTCAACAAAATCTTTAAATTTTCAACGAAGGAGAGGAGCCTTAACCACACAAATAAATTTTCAGACAATTTGTTTAACTGTTACCCAAATAGTTGAATGTTGAATTAGAACAGAGCAATTTTTCATTGAAAATCATAAAGTTACATTTGCAGGAACACAACATGATTTTCTAAACAAAAATGAATTTTCAAAAAAGTAGTTGAAATTTCAACCAAGGGGACGAATGCTCAACTAAAATCATGACTCTTTAACTGGATAAGTTGAATTTTCTGTTAAAAAATTAAGTTTTAACAAACGAAAAAAAGGAATTTTCCCGAAGAGAAGGACTTTCTGCTAAAATGGCTCATCTTTAACAAAAAGAAAC
Organism: Acraspis erinacei; assembly: GCA_035041075.1. Classification (NCBI taxonomy): domain Eukaryota; kingdom Metazoa; phylum Arthropoda; class Insecta; order Hymenoptera; family Cynipidae; genus Acraspis; species Acraspis erinacei. The sequence continues at coordinate 42,038,231 of JAWWLR010000092.1, read as the reverse complement.
GATTTTTTAAAAAAGTGGTTCATCCTTCAACCAATTAGTTACATTTTCAACAAACAAAAAAGATAAATTATCAACAAATAATGAAATATAGTAGATATTTCAACAAAAAAGATCTTAATTTTTATTAAAAAACAGTTGAATTTAACAAAAAAGATGATTTTTTAACAAAAACTTTAAATCCTCAAACAAATAAGATAAGTATTGAAACAATAGTTAGACTGTTAACCAACAATGAAATTTCTACCAAGAGAGATGGATTTTTAAACAGAAAAGTCGAGTTAACAAAAAGTTGAATTTTCTACAAAAAAATGTATTCAATTTTCAACAGGAAAAACTCATTCAATTTTCAACAGGAAAATATGAATTTTCAACAAAAAAGAGGAATTTTCAACAAAATAGGTGAATTTTCACCCATATAGGATAAATATATCCCACAGTTCTTGACTTTCCAACCTAATAATGGAATTTTTAACTTTAAATGTGCTGATAAGAATATTATAATAGGGTGGCGCAGACTTCATTTTCAGAATTCCCTAACTTTCCTTGGTCAATTTTTTTTATTTTCCCTTAGCATTAATATTCAAAGACCAGAATTTTAAACTTGTAACGATTTTAGCACAGCATATTTTATAAGAGGAATAGAACCATTTCAACTAAAATTTTGAAATTTATCACTCTTTCCAGTTATTTAAAGTGCCTTTTATATTAATTAACTGTCTCTTCATGATTTTTTGAAAGTCTCTGACTTTTCCCTGATTTTCCTTGATCTACGGCCAGCTTGTATCACGGAAAATGCATATTAAAACGTTCTATCTCAGACTAGAATGAAAATTAGAAGTAAAAAACATGTCTATAAAACCTTTAACTAAAAAAAATTATCCTTGCTCTTATAATTCACAACAAAAATAAAATCCCCCCAAAAAAATTCAGCACTCGAATATCACCTCTAAAATGTAAAAGGTCGAGTTATTTCCGAGTATTACCTACCCCAATGTAATTCAAGCCTCCTTTAAGTGTGACAGAAAATGACTCGACTCCTATAAACGTGATTATTTTGAAGTTAAACTTGGACATTTATCGCCCGACTATATCCTCCCATTCCAGATTTGTACATTTAGGCATTTGCTCATGCAAAGTGGCCATACGAAACCCTTTTGCGGAAGAGAGAAAAGTCATAGAACTCGGCCATAAATCGCAAAGCGATCCGGAATGGAGTCTGGGTTTGCAATGGTTCGCAAAAGTAAAAGAATCCGAGGCTCTTCGTGGACGTTACTCGCCTGTCCAGGTGCCTCACGACGTACGAGCGTGCCGGGGAAATCGACTCGAACGAGGAATTTAGTGCCCAGGCCCTGGTCCGACGACCAATCATTCCCTGCCTCGAGAAGTATGGTGCTACAAAAGGGGGTGGGGGAGAGGGGCCCAGGAACGTAATCTTACGTATCAATTAGCCTCACGGTCCGAGGGCCTTACCCCCCGCGGGCCTTTGACCGTGCGCCGCTTCGTCTTCGAGGTGTGAGAACTCGAGACACGAACCGTATATTCGTTTTACAACGTCTTCATCGGCCGATCTTTTCGTTTGGTTGCTCTTTGGGTTCCGTACCTCAAACATCTGGGCATTATGTTCCAACTTTCAAAACATCCAAATCATATCATCCATCGAATCATCTTCACACCTGCTATTGTCTTCCTATGTCATACTTTACTTTATAAATAGCCTCCATTAAAATTCTTTCGCCTTTCTTGGCACGTGTAAAGAGGGTATTATTACAGAATCATCTCTTATTAATAAATAATATCTTGCATTTTCAAAAGAGACAAGTTGTTATTTTGTAATCAGGAATGATTCTCAGGTGTCCGTCGTCAGTTTCCTTGGTTCTCAGATAAGGTAATCGGAACAATGGTTGCCCACTCCCGCAATGATTGGTCACCTCCCATGATTGGCCACCTCTTTTAAATACGCAAAGTATTTCAAAGCAAAGCTGTCGCGGTCTCATTGCGACTGTTCAATTTAATTTCAAAAACTTGACATGTGTCTAATTTCACGAATATTTAAAAAGAAAGCCAAACATCGAATTGCCTATAAAATGGAAATCCTGAAAATTATTTAAAGTAATTAATATTTTGAACAGGTTTTACAGATTGATTCTAAATTATTTAAATAAAAATCCTGACCTCGAAGCAGCTACTTTTCTAATTTATAAACTTCGGATATAAACATACAATTTTATTATTTTGTTTAAAAATTAAGAAAAATAATGTTTAATCAAAAAGTACATTTTTTCAATTAAAATGCGACTGCTTTAATGAAAATCCGTATTTTTGGGTTAAAAATCCTTTTGGTTAAGAATCCTTTTGGTTAAGAATGCCCCTTCTTAGTTGGAAGTTATAATATTTTTTTATCTTAGAGGGTCTTCAACTATTTTGTTGAAAATTTGACTTCCTTAGTTGAATTCAGCTGGTTTTAGTTTCAAACTAAAAATATATTGATTAAAATATCAACTCTTGCATTTTGCACTGAAAATTTAAATACTTAGTTGAAAGTTTAACTGTGTTAAAAATTCAATTTCTTGGTTTATGATTCATTATTTTAATTAAAAAAACTATAATTTGATTAAAAATTTAAATATTTGGTAGAAAATTCGTTTTTGATTGATTGAAAATTAACATTTCAAATGAAAATGTAACTACTCGATAAATTTAACTATTTTGTTCATAATTCATTTTTTATGATAGGAAATTCTTTTTTTTTGGTGAGAAAAATGCAACAATTTCATTCAACATTATTTTTTAAAATGTATCATTAAAGTTGAAAATTATTTTTACTTGTAATGAATTTAAGTATTTTGTAGAAAATTGTTTTTTTTCAAATAATTTCTTTAACTGAATATATAACAATCCTATTTTTGGTTCAAAATTTTTCATTTTTAGTTGAAAATTATTCATTTATTTTATTAATAATTCATATTTTTGTAGAAAAGTAATCTTTATGATCAGAGTTTCATCTTTTTGTTCAATAATTCAACTACGATTCAATTAACGATTCCTCATTTTAGTTAAAAATTTATTTGCTTGGTTCAAAATCTAACTATTTTTCTGAAAATTCATATTTTTTGTAGAAAATTAATCTTTTTGGCTTAACATTAATTTATCGGGCTGAAAATGTAACCTGAATGCAAAATTTATAACGATCAGGTATAAAGAAAAATGTTTTTTTTTCCCTTGAAAGACAAATAATGAAATTTTAATTCAAGATGTAGACATTTCAGGTTCGACATATTCAACTTTTTCCAAAAATGTGTGCATTTAACTTTACTCGAAAAACATGTTTTTGCACACTTCCACACATTATTTATTTAACATTTTTTTATAATTGCTCTTTTTTATTATTGTTCACAATCAAAAGCTGTAGAAAGAAATAGCATAAAGAAAGAAAGCATAAAGCATAAAGTAAAAAAATATACCGCGGGCTCTGTTATAATGAAAAAAAGTTGCAGTTAATTAGATTGAAACCGAGATAAGCGCTGATATTCGTCTTTTAGTGACTCAAAAAGTGTTCAGAATATAAAGAGTGCAATAATTTGAGAAAATTTTGGTTTGAATTAAAATCTTTGGCAATCTATATTTTATCTATTGAACAAATATGTAGCTAAAGTTTGAAAAAAATCGATTATGAAAAGGTCTGGTTTTGTAAATCCCGCGTGAAATCCATTCTATTTACGTCATAATTTATTTTCTTAATTACTCTATAATTTGCTCACACACTTTACGACTTTTAAGTTTTTTATCAGAAGATAGACGCAACTAAATAAAAAAATATATATTGTGTGAACTAAGAATAATAATTTAATGAAAATTGTATAAAAAACTAAATTTAAAAAGGCGCGAGCCTCAAAGAAAAAAGAATTTCTCTCCTACTTTTGTTCAAAACCTAATAAAATTTTACAAACAATCTTTGCAGGATTCAAATCAGCACTAATTTGTACGTTAATTTTTTTTTAAACGTACATTTTTAATAAAAATAAACAAATTTTTTAAAACTTAAACATTAAAAGTCGGAAATTTTCTAGTTCTGATGTTTTATAATTCGGCCATTTTCTTTCCGGAATTTTATTATTCGTGAGTTTTTCAGCTCGGGAGTTTTAAATTTTATCAATTTTATCATTTTTGTAATTTTATTAATCGAGAACTTCCCAGTGTCAAAAATTTTCTTTTTTGGGATTTTTCATTCGTTCCAAAATAAGTTTCGTTTAATTTTTTCGGAATTAAATAAAACATTTATTTTATATAGATGCTTTTAATTTTATGTGTCTATTTTGAAAATTCGAGGTGGTTTACCGCTTATAGGGGCGGCGAGTCATAAGTCATGGATTTATTAACTTTTGCCGTAAATTAAATTTATTAAAAGGTTTTATAGAATACAATTAAAGAATACTATTTGAATTTAGAATTTCCGTGTTTTCAAAAAAATATTTTTAAGGCTAGTCTCACTCTTCGCACACATTAATTAAAAACTAAGCATAGGGAAAAACTAATTGTAATTGAAAAGTCAACTTTAAACATATGGTATATCTCTAAAATCGGTTAATATATTAGAAAAGGTTGCCGGAAAACTTTATTTTCATAATTCCCTGACTTTTCCCTGATCAATTTTTAAATTTGCCCTGACCACCAATGTTCCAAAATCAGAATTTAAATTTTGTTACATTTTCGCGACAGAATATTTTATAAAATAATGCAATCAAACAGTTCAATTTTTGAGAAACAAAATGAATTTTAATAAAACACTATAATTTTAAATAAAGTAATTGAATTTTCAACGAAATTATTCAATTCTCTTCATATTTGTATCACATATCCCGAAATTTCGGTGCGAATAGCCGGTCTTTTCTGATTCAAATAATCCAATTTTCAACTAAAGAGAATAATTTTCAACAAAGTAGTTAAACCTTTAGCCAACAAGACAAACTTTCAACCAAAAAGAAGATTTAAGACATTTTTAACCAAAAAAGAGAAAATTTCAACCAAGAAGATTAGTTTTCTAACGAAAAGATGAGTTTTGAACTAAAAAATATATATTCTCAGCAAAAAAATAAAATAGTTGCATTTGCAGTTTAAGAAATTAATGACTGATTTAATAACAATAATTGTTCTAATATGTCTAACACAATAAAAATCGTTATTCAAATTTAAACTGAAAAATATTCAATGTATACAGACGATCGTACTTTATTACAGTTAATTTTGAAAATACTTCAGTTTTAGTGATTCAACGAAAATATATTTTAGCTGCAAATCGAAAATTGTACAGTTTTAAATTAGCAAGTATAAAATTTTTTGCGGAATAAAAATGAAGTTCAATGATGATTTAAAATATTAACATTTAGTCTATCAAAATGTCTATTTATTTATGATAGGCTTCAAATTCTTCCCCCTTCTTATTTTTTTACTGAAACGCAAACTGAAATAATAGAATCCAATTAAAAAATCCCACTATTTTTTATTAAAAATTCACTATTTTTGTTCAAAAAGCCTACTATTAAATTTTCGGTCGAGAATTCATTTTTTGATAATTTTTTTTTACTATTTGACTCAAAATATAATGCTTTTGTTGAAAATACAGCAATTTTGTTAAGAAGTCATATCTCTTGGTTGAAACTTTAATTTTTTTTCGAAATTCGTCCTTATGTCTTGATATTTTATCGATTGGATCCAAATTCGTCTTATTTCTTGGCAAAAAATTATTATTCTTTTTCAAATTGAAAATCCAACAATTATGTTGAAAATTCACCTTTTTGGTTTCAAAGTTCATCTCTTTTTCTCGACATTTTATCCTGCTTAGTTAAAAATTTATCTGCCTGCTTGAAACTTAATATTTTTCATTTGAAAATTCACATTTTTGTGTTCAGAATTCAACTGTTTTGTGGAAAATGCGTCTCTTAGCTAGAAAATTCAATTATTGGTTAGACAATTTAACCATTTCATTGAAAATTTATATCTTTTGTTGAATATTCGTCTTATTTGGTAGAAAATTAATCTTCTTGATTGAAAATTGATTTTTTTACCTGAAAATTCAAGTACTTTTTTCTTTATTTCGTGGAAAATCTTTTTCGGTTAAAAATTCGTCCTTTTGATTTGAAAATTCATTCCTTTTTTTTTTGGGTAGAAAGTTAATCTTTTTTGGTTAAACAAAGACTGTCTAGCCTGGAATTCCCTGTAATTTGCAAGATTTTTGTAAAGATCGCTGATTTTCTCTGACGAATAAAATCAGCTGATTTTCAGGCTTTTCCTGATATACGGCCACCCAGTAAGATAAATACTAAAGACGGAAACGTACGTATGTAGAAACTAAACTAAACTCACGCATAAGAATCAAGGGTGGTATATTTTATTAGCATTTTCCTCGTAGTCCATCGTAAATACCGATTCTTCCTGTCAAATTTCGAAAAAATAATGCTTTGCATTTCAATTGGAAGCACGTTCATTGTATATGCAAATTGCACAATGCTACTTATCTGATACGCCATATACAATTTCAACAGGATGTGCCCAGTACCCTTGAAGCCTTCCCCCAGCCCCCTGCACAATAATTCTTAATAATCACAATGTTTCTTAATAATCCTTAACGAATCTCCTTTTTCTGTTAACTGAAGTTTCAGCCATGAAATTGCAATACTCTCGAAATGTTTTATGGATAATAAAGAATGTTTCAATATTGGAGGACGGTTCGAATGGTTCAATAATTCCTCCGCTTCGCATATGCTCGAGCCAAGGAGAAACGTCTCTCTATAGATTTATTACAATGAGACATTCGAAAATAAATTTTGGATATCTAATTTCAGTGCAAAATACTGTAGCATTTGCCCTGGCATTTACTGCTGGCATACGGCCTTTGCTTAAGTAAAAAAAAAATCGAAGGAGTAACAAAAATTATAAAGGGATTGTCCTTAAGGGATCATTTATAAACTACGTTACCAGTTTTTTGCTAAATAGGATTTTATGTGTAAATATGAGGATTTTCCACAAAAATAGGGGTATAAAAAGAGCGTAAAAAAAGAGCAAAATATATTACGTTTTCAACAAAATAGATGAATTTTCAACGAATAAATATTTTCGACCTAAAGAGAAGAATTTTCAACACAAAAAAAAACGAAATTCCAAAAAAGAAAAAATTATTTTTATCCAAGCAGTTGAATTAATAACCAAATAAATAATCTTTACAGCAAAAGAGAGAAAGTTTCTAAAAAATGGTTAATAATTTAATTTAGCGAGATTGTAAAATGCTCAATACAAAAAGAAGAATTTTTTCGAGTTTTCAACCAAGAATATTTAAAATAATAACCTTCATTGATAATGGCCATTAGTAATAATAATTAATAATAAACAAGTCTTAATTTATTATCATTTTCATCGAAAAAAAATCAAAAATGAATTTTTAACAACATACTTCAATTTTATTTTATTTTTATTTAATTTATTTATTTTATTTTAGATTTTTAACAAAATAATTGACTTTCTGATCAAATAGTTGAATTTTCAGCATACAAAGATGCATTTTCAATTAAATGGTTCAATTTGAAATATAAATATAATTATAATTACATTTTCTAGAAAAAGATTAAGTTTTTACCCAGATAATGCAATCTTTACCCAATCTAAATTTTATCTACGGTAAATTTTGACGTAAAAAAATTATTTTTTAACAAACCAAAATCTCCAAAAAGTTATATTTTTAAGCAGAGTTGAATCTCAGAAAATGAATTGTTATCAAAGTGGTTCATCTTTCAATTCAGCAGTTGAATTTTCAACCAAATATAAACATTAATTTTTCAAAAGTAGTTTAACTTCAACTCAACTAGTTGAGTTTTCAACTAAAAGATTCAAATTTTCAACAAAATAAATAATTTTTGTACAAAATTGTTGAATTTTGGAATAAAAAAAGCAATTATCTACAAAACAATTAAATTTTTAACTCGAAAATATTAATTGTCAACGAAAAAGTTTTTTCCAACAGATAGTGAAATTTCCATAAACATACTTTAGTGTTTAATCAAACAGTTGAATTTTTAACAAAACATGTAATAATTGATATTTTAACTAAAAAGTTTCATTTATCCCAAAAAGACGAATTTTCAATGAAAAAGGAAGACTTCAAAACATTTATTTTTAAATTGCAGCTACGACAGATCATTTTTTAATTTAAAATATTTATTTTGTAGAAAAAATGGAATAGTTACTTGTTTATTTAAATTAATCAACTCTCGGCCAAAAAACATGATTATTATTATGAATCTTTAAAAAAATGAATTTGCAACCAAAGGGGTTCAAAATTAAATCCAAAAGATGATTTTTTAAGCACAAAGATTAATTTTCCAAAAATGGAAATAAATAAATAAATTAAATAAAAATATTAGTGTTCAACAAAAAAATTGAATTTTAAAAAAGAAGTTTAACTTTGAACCAAACAGTTGAATTTTTTATCAAAAAAGATTACCTTTGAAGAAAATAGTTGCGCGGAGTGCCTATATTGACTATCCTTTTTTAAATACGAAGCTACTCAAATATTAGGAATTAGATTTTTAAACAATTATTACCCTAAACCCATTCAAAATATTATATAATGATATAATAAATTCAATTATTTACCTCTTATTAAATAATAGGAAAATTAAAAAAAATATTTAGGAAAAAGTGTATAAGTGCGGGTCGAAAAGAAAAGAAAAAGGAAACAAAAAAGCCTAACATTGAAAAGTTTCATTGTACGTCCGTTATAACGTGTGTAAAACTGAAATAGATACATTAAATCTTGAGATTTCGCGGGAAAACTGTTTAAAAAATTCAAAATTCTCACAGTTTTGCAAAAATCGGTAATATATTTTTTTCGTAACGTTATAATATGCTCAATTTTCAAATTTTTTTTTTAAATACAATACTTTCCGTTTTTAGAACATAATCTCAGTTTAAAAAGCCTGAAAAAACCAAAATTATTTTTAAAATCTTTACAATCTCTTTCTGATTTAAAAATCCCTATGTATGTTCAGATAATTTTTCAACGCGAAACAGTTTCTACAATCTTAAAACCTGTTTAGGATAGTTTCAAAACCTTTGACAAATTATTCTTGTTTTTTTAGGTTATAAAAATGAGATATTGCCCTCGAATAAATAAAAATTGAAATGTTTTAAGATTTTTGAAACACTGAAAATTTTCCATTTTTTTGTATGACCCGCCCTAATAAGTATAGAACAATTACGTGACTTTATAATAAATAATGTTTTTTTAATTATCGTAGTAATTTTATGATCACCGAATTTTATAAGTAAATAAGGCCAATTTTTTAATTATTTGCATATCTGCTTAAAATTTAGTGAGTACTCGAAATAATTATATTTTTATTTAAATATATATTTTCCTGAGATTAGTGGAAATGATGAAAGAAGTTGGACTTTTTTTCAAGCTATTCGTACAAATTTTTATGAGTAGAGTGCTCCAAAAATATTTATCCTGCGTGAAAAGTTATAAGCTTAAAGCTCAGTTTCGGCTCATTTTCGAACAAAAAATTGCTGAGTTTAGATAAATTCGCTATCCATATAGATTTTGAAAGTTTTCGATAAGAGAGTTTCTGTGGCTCAAATGGTAAGGTGCTTAGGCTTTATTCCTTATGCCCTTTATATGCCGTCAAAAATTTCTGACGCGGGTTCGAATCCCAGCGCAGAAATTGGAATGGAAATACATATTCACAAGATCACTTTACGTTCTAGAACTTTCGTCCATTCTAAAAACTTCCACCAAAAATAAGTTTACTTTTCCCCTGGAAAGCTACCTCTAATAGTTTTTAAAAATATAAATTTTTTGTTCATATCTTTGGAACCTTTCTCTTTTACATAAAAAATTTCAATTATGAAATTTGTATAGGCACAAGATTTTAAATTTTACTTTATTAGCTATCGATGTCATTTAATGATATTCTCTAATTGGACAAACGAAAACTATTATACCCTTATAAAATATTTTGATTATCGAAAAACAGTTTTAATTATGTGAAAGAAAACGATATTTTGATTTAATTTTCATCCAAAAAACAGGATTGTAATTTGATGAAAATTTGAAAATGAAAATAAAATTCTGAAAACAAATGAAGTATCAGGTGATTATTTAGGAAAAAATTTGTGCTAAACTGTCGCTACGCTCATCAGCAATTTTTCGATTTTGTCTTCTCATTACTTTTTCCTCTGTAGACAAAATTTATTTGTACAAGGATTCATAACTTAAAAAAGCCAAATTCTAGCCTAAATATCATAATTATTTGAATTTTTAACCAAATTTTTAATTGAATTTTAATTTTTTATTAACCTTTATAACGGTCGACAGTAATGAAAAAAGTAGAAAATTAAAGAGGCTGAATAAGAACCAAGAGTAGGTATTTATAAAAGTTTCCAAAACTTTGTTTGCATTTCAAGATCCACATTTATTATTACTTAAATGTTCACTTTTAATTGTTTTTTATTTTCTATTTCCATATCCCAAGACAGATCTATAATTCTTTTTAAAAATTCGTTCTTTCAGATATAAATTATAAGTGTTTTAAAAATTATCTGATCCAATTGCTTTGAAAAGTGTCCAGTTGAAACTCAATGTAATTTAGAATTACAGATATCTCTCCTAAAAATCCTTGTTCCCAATTATGATGCAATTTTTTATATTTTTATTTTGAAACGTAAATCAGTCCTTGCTTTATTAAAATATATATATATATATATATTCAGATTTGCGGTATCCTAACAATATATTTTT
>JAWWLR010000092.1:42009214-42020777 GCA_035041075.1 Acraspis erinacei | reverse complement strand
CTAAATAAAAAGTAAGGAAAGTTTCCCATTTCGTGATGTTTTTTCTTCAAAGAAATCCAGAAGTACTAAAGAACATACGTCCACGTGGATACAGCCTAAATCCCCTGGCACCCCACGTGAGCAATAGAGAACTTTTACCCCCCCCCCCTGCGAATAACTAGCAACGCGTAATATGGTTGGCCACTTATATAAAACCGCATGGCTCTAATATGGTCTTACTGGATGGATGATTGAAAATATGTTAGGAATTAATGGATGTGCATAATAATGTAGAATTTTCATGATGTTAAAACAATTTAGCGGCAAGGATGATAAATATGACATTTTTAAATACTATGTCTCAAATTATCCTAATTTGGCCCTGTAAGTATGTAAGTAGTAAAGCATTTTCTGTCCAGCCTTTCAAACTCCTCCCTTTATGAAATCATTACTACGACACTGCTCCTCAGCACCATAAATCATGGCTAAATTTAAAATCACTAGGTCCAAATCTCCACCGCTCGAAAAATCACTCCCTAACTGACATAAAATGCAATGATTGAGAGCTGCCCAGCTCCAAAAATCACCCTTGGGTGTCAAATTCCCTTTTCCAGATCTCTCCAGTCCCGAAATTCATGTCTAAGAGTAAAATCCTCTTTTTCAGCTCTTTCTAAACACAAAAATCATCCCTAAGTGTAAAATTCCATTGCTCGACTGTACAGCAGACGTGTTCTACAATACAAATAAAAAAACCAAGCCCTCGAGGATAGCCCCTAGAAAGTTGCCGCCCTCAGCCATCGCTTTTTGTCCTCTTTTTGTAAATGATTTTTCGTTGCGTGAATAACATATGGAAACTTTATGGGTCAATTTAAAAATTGAAAATTTAGTTTTTAATTTTAATCAATTTCATTTTTTTAAATATTTTTTCCATAGCTAAGCCAAAGTCACAAATTGAGGACCCTTGCTACGAATTTGATTTTGTATATGATAAAGTTAATATGCAACTTTTATTAAAAATTATAGATGAACCAATGTATCTTAACTTACTCGATAACTTGTATCCTTTGTTTTTTTTAACTGAACACATTGCCTTTTTATATCAATGTGCTGGACACCTTTGTTTCATTAATTATATTTATTTTATATTTAATTCAGACTTTTCATTTTTAACAGCAAAAAACGACATCTTTCTCCAATCAAGAATTTGTATATCTCGACAATAATAGATTAGAGATGACATTATTTTCGAGATATTAATCGAAAATTACACCATGCACTGTCACTTTAAATATAAAAAATTATATTATTAGCTGCAATTCCGTTAGTTGCAAAAAATTTAAATTCCCAAATAATAGACACACTTTTCATCTTAGCTATCATTATTCCTTCTCCGTTGGAGCGCTTACATCTATGATGAAAGCCTTACAATGCATTGCTATGAGATAAAATTGATTTAATTGAGTCACGGTTTAAACTCAACCTTTATCTCGTGTTTTATTTTTAAATCAGAAAAGAGAGCAGACTGATTCGCCATTTTGCTGGGTGTTAAAATAGGATTTATTACAGCAGTAATCTCACCTCGTGTAATAGCTTGTAAGAATGTGAAGGAAATTCCTAAGTTAATCTTTTCAAATTTACCATATAGCGGCACATAATCACACCGCTGCATATATATCTATCGACATAAAGCAGAAGGACGAGTGTCTAGAGTGCGAAATAGCTCTGATCGTAAATTTAGAAACAGTTTTGGATTTTTGATCGCGGTTTTTGAGAATGTGAATCCTGCGAAGATTTTATATTTATTGCTTAGGTGGATACTTAAGTGACTTGAAAAACAAGTTTGAGCAATGTAAATGCTTCCTATTTATTATGCTGTCGTTAATTGAAAAGAAATCTAAAACCCAGCTATGCCTACAATTTGGGGCTTGTAAAGGTGGCGAGGAGAAATTAATTCATCACGGCAATAAATAATTCTCTATAATAGTCAAGCATATTTTAAAGGCTCTCTGACCACTTTTTTCAATCATATTAGTACCTTCAGTAGTCTCAAATTAATGTACATTTTTTCTCTATTCCACGAAGAAACAACTTCTGTTATGCAAAAAATTTCATAAATCATGCTTACAGGTAGCAGGTTTGTTTATTTTTCTTTTTTATAAAAAGCAGAATATTTTTGCATAATCTTTTTAATGGAAAATAAAGATGAGAAGAAATTGCAATAAATTCAATCAAATTCAGAAGTTCGAAAGAATCGGAATCTTAAAAATTCTTCCGCAAAAAATGTTTTGGTTTGATCTGGAGATTAAATTCCATGGTGTATCGGCCATCGTTTGATCGTTACCGATTCGCTCAAGAAGCAAACGGTTAATTTTATACTTTTCACTTGCAGATAAATGTCTAGGATTTATCGATCGAATTTGCCACGTTCGATGGTTCGAATCGGTAGGTTATTACGTGCTCTCATACAGAGTCGAAATATATTATTAAATAAAGAAAACTTTGGGATAAAGGGTTTAATAAACCTTATCCTACTCTACATTGTATGTTAATGTAATTAATATTGTGCTGTGTTTATTTAGTAGAATATTTATTATCCGGCGAATGCAAGTCATCTATAGTTTATTTTCTATCTGAATTATAGAGCTACTTTACCAGAATAACTTGCAAAATATTATAAATCATTACAAAAAATAGATAAGATTATCAATTATATCCTTACTTAGCATCTAATATCAGGTTTTAGATTCGTTAGTTTTTAATTTTAAATTTGAAAGCTTCATAGCTAATACTGGCTTGAAACTTTCTTATTGCGACATTTCTTAATGTGACATTTTGCCTAGTCAAGACAGACGCATAAAACAGTGTTTCAATTTATATTTGACATGAGTTCAAGTAACTTTATTGATAAATAACAGTAAAAATGGTAATTTTAAATAAATTTAATAAAAACTATTTTTATATTTTCATTAAATGATTTACATTTAAATAATAATTTTGAGAACCAACACTTAGCACAAATGGTTCATTTTTGCTAGTTCCATTAAAAACTTATGTTTTTCTTTACATATTGATCCTATAATATAACAAATTTTACTTGACAACTTTACGCTTTAGAGCTTTTCGATATTTTTCAAATAAGACATAGAAATAAAAGAGGAAAAAACTGAAATTTACCACCAATTTTCTTTCGAAATTGAACTAATTAGTTGAAACTGGAAAAACTTTGTTAAAAATTCCTTTCTTTGTTCAATGGTTCATCATTTTAGTTGAAAAATCTTTATTTTTGTTCAAAATTTAACTATTTTGTTAATATTTTTTTAATTATCTATTTTAATGAAAATTTAATTATTCAATGTTTGGTTGAAAATTTATCTTATTCAGTTGAACATTCAATTATTTGGTTGAAAAATTCTGTCTTTCGTTGAAAATTTATCTTTTCTGGTAGAAGATTAATCTTTTAGATTGAAAAACCATTTCTTTGCTTGAAAATTAGTTTTTTATTGATAATTAATTTTTTTAACTACATTTTTTGTGGAAATTTTTAACCGTTAGTTTGAAAATTCCTTTAAGAAATCAAATACTTCGTAAAAGTTTATTTACAAATTATTCTTTTTTGCTCAAAATATCATATTTTGGTTTGAAATTTCATTTCATTAGTTGAAAAGTAGTGTTCTTTAATGAAAATAAATTTTTAATTAAAAATTTAAGCATTCAATTTTTCGTCGATTTTTTATAAAAATTTAATCTTTTTGTTTAAAAATTCATCTGTTTGGTTCAAAATTTGATTATTTCATTGAAAAATTATTTCAATTTGTTAAAAACTTATTTCTCTAACTTAAAATTAAAATATTCTATTTTTTGTTAAATATGTGTATTTTTTGGTAAGAAATTCATCTTCTGAGTTGAAAATTCGACTATTTGGTTAAAAATGTATTTTTTTGACTGAATACTGGTTTTATTTCAGTTCAAAATTCATTTCATATTTGTTAAAAATTTAACAAATTTGGTTGAAAATGATTTTTTTTTTACTAAAAATGTAAATATTCTATTTTTGTTAGAAAATTGATCTTTTTCAATTGTAAATTCTATTATTTTGTAGAATAGGATTAGATTTTTTTTCTTTATTTATTAAAAAATATTTCTTGGTTGAAAATTTAATTTTGTTGTTGAAAATTGGTCAGCAAATGTTTTGGTGTAAATATTAATTATTACACTTTTTGTTGAGAATTAATTTTTTTGATTAAAGATTTATCATTTTAGTTAAAAATTTAACTATTTTGATTGAAAATCCATTTTTCTTACTTGAAAATTAATTTTTTAAAATAAAAACGTAATATTAAAATTTTACAGTACTCAATTTTAAATTTTGATAAGTTCTATTATGCACACAAATGTGACATTCTTTGTAACTGCTCTTCAACTGAAACTCAAATCTTAATTATGGGCGTGAATTTGGCAACAATCCTTCCTTCGAATTTTTCTAGGTATCTAATGGACAATTAAGAAAAGCGACAGCAATACTTTCGAGATTTTCATGACACACATATTTAAAAAAAGAGACTTACTTTTTCAGTTTCAATTTATTTCACTTATAAAGTGTTTAAATTAGGAAGCAGTGTGGCTCGGATGGCAAGGAGTCCGAGTTTTCTTCCAAAATCCTGTAACCAAATAATTGTTTCGCGGGTTCAAACCCCGACGCAGAGTAGAAAATTGTTACGCAATTTTACTAAAAGCTTTGCTTTTCTTCTTCCAACAGTTATCGTACTTTCAAACAAATTAAAAAAAAATGACAATACACATTCATAATCATTTTCTTCGACGTATGTCAAGGAACATCTCATAAAAATATATTTTTTTAAATTTATTTAATTGTAATATTATCCTTAGCTGTCATTAATTATTTACATTACAAACTTCGATTTTATAGGAAATATGTTGGTGATCAAAAAAGGCGGAACAAATTTTCTAAGTCTGCCGGAAGCAGAATGTACATACATATAAAACAAAGCAGATTTTTAAAATACTTATTTTTTTATTTAAGTAGAAAATAAATTATTTAATAATTTACTCTAAATTAATTATTTTTCGATAGTTTTGATACACTGCTTTGATCCTTGGTATTATTCTTGATAATCCTGTTTATAGAGTGGCCGAAAAACTTATATCTCAAAATTCTCTGACTTTTCCCTGACTATTTATTTCCTTTTTCCTGGCCATTCATATTTGAAGACCAAAATTCTATTCTTGTAACATTTTTGTACCGAATTTTTTGTAAAGAAAATAAAACAACTTTAAGTTTAAATTGATGGATTTTTAATTTTTATTCGCAGGGATGCGACAGTCTAATTTACTTGGAAAAAGTACAAGAGTGACGAAAAGTAAGTAATTTCTAAATGAAAAAGTTAATAAATAATGTGAATAACGTTCTTTGTCATTTAAAAGAATTAAAATGAATTCGACTCGTACGAATTTAAAACAATAATTTAAGTTTAATTCGAATGAATTAGAATTAAATGAAACAGGTTAGAAAATTTTCTTTGCTTTCAGTAAAATTGGAGCGAACTGGGATGAATTGAAGACAGATGAAAAGAATTCGAAGAAATTCATAAAACTTCAAGGTGACTTAAAAAAATCCAAATGAATAGATAGAAATTCAAAAATATCAAGAAAAAATCAAATGAATTAAAAAATTCCAAATGAATGCAAATAAATAGCATAAAATATGTGAAATTATTTGCAATCTTTTTAAATTCCTCGAAATATGTTTAAGCTCTTGGAAATTCCCTGGAATTTATTAGAATAATAAAGAAATGTATTAAAAAACTGGAATTCATTATTTTTTAATCCATGGGTTAATTTATTGCTAGAAAAATGACTAAAGCGATATTTTTATTTTTAAAAGTTATTATATACGGGGAAAATTACTATTGAATGAATAAAATATTGATGCGAATGCGGACGTTACAATATTCTTATGCTCCAAGAAAATTGGTCTCATTAATTGTCTCAAGACAATGTACTGAAATGAAAAAATCCAGTTTCTTCACTACTACATTTTCTTGAGACAAGAAATATTTTCTTAGATCAAAAAGATGCTGGATCATCCATACAAGTAACGATATTTTCTTAATTTAATATTGTTTTTCCGTGTAGTGACTTTACCTTAAAACAGTGATTTAATAAAAAAAAATCTGCCAGCTGCGGAGGCACATTCACATCATGCGCTACGCGCGTGACTAATGGTTCTCGTCCTTCGCGTTCGATGATGTTTTTTTTGTATTTCCCCCACATTTGTGCAAAGTCTTTTTAAAAATATAGGTCAAAACATCAAAAATTGTCATTTGGTGATTGTGAATTCTCTTTTGTGAAAGCTCCTTCGGCTTTAATGAACACATTATCTTCACGCATCTCGTGTTTCGCACTCGATTTTGTCCTAAATTGGAACTTTTCTACATTATGCTTAACATTTCTACATCAAATGTATATTACATTTATTTTTGTACCTCGGCCTGGGATTGCTCCATCAGATATTGCAAAATAAAGTGTATAAATTTTATTTATCGTTATTACTTTCTTGTTTCCGTAATTTAAAAAGGGCAAATCCTATAAAAAAATTCTTGCTATCAAAGATTTTATTGCAACTTGTGTCATTTTTCCATAAATGTAATTTGTTTATTTTCATTATTTTTTTACAATTTAGGCCCAAAAAACGCATCCTAAAATAAAGTGGTTCTAAGCAAATATGACATTTAATTTAGGCGAAAAATCTTGTCAAAATAAAATGTTATTGAAGCTTGTATACTTTCTTCAAAAAGTTTTTTTTTCATAGACAATTTTCGTCTATTCATTTTGTTTATAGCTTATGTCGCTTATCTACAAAATTTAATTCTTTAATTTTTAATTTTATGTTTTAAGGTTAAAACTAAAACAACTCGATTCATCAAAAACCAATTAATAAAAAATTTGTAGCTATTTCTTGGGCACACAAGTTGTGTTTAATTTTTTTTACGTAGCTTGTGTCGTTTGTCAAAACAATTTTAATTTTATTTTTAATGATGTTTTTCGCTAATTAAACAAAAACTACACATTACATAAAAAAATTATCAATAACGAATTTGTTACTTTTTTTTAGGTGAGAAACATTTCTCTCATTATTTTTTTTTCTTATCCTGTATAGTTTGATGGCAAATGGAGAATTTTTATTATGTTTGATCGATCAAAATTTGAAATTTCAGTTTTAACAGAAATGAAAAAGTCGTGATCATAATCTTGTAGGTCTTTCAAAAAGCAACATTTTCGTTCACCTGACTTTTTTGCATACCGTGCGTTGTTTGGCTTCAAATTTTAATATTGTTTTTTTTTCATTAAAAAAAAGCTAGAACTGTGTTGATTATCTCTTTTTCAAGCCACTAGGATAAATTATTTTATATTTCGATTAATATGAGTAACGGTACATAAAATTTTCAAATATTTAAACAAGTAAATCGTGGAGCGTTCCACATTTTTTTGCCAATTTTAACCTGTTCAGGAAATGCATGGTTTATAATTAAGTTAATTTATAAGACCCTAATGCCAATATAAAAATTAAAACCGACATTTTTCAAAAGATTAGTAAAAATGTCACTTAACAACGGTCTCAAAAATTTTGAAATTTCTCCCACTTTGTGAATTTTTATCCAAAATGGCTGGCAAGTGAACTTGACCATCAATTTGAGACCCTAAAAGAGTATACCAAAGGCCAATCCAGTTTCTCAATTCTTTCGAAAGTTATCGTGCTCTCAGCCAGGCATACATACATCCATACATATATACATGCATACATACGATATTCAAACGTACAGACAGAATCATTCGTGACTGTCTGGCAGCCCCAATCATTCTCTTAAAGAAATTGCCTGACTTTGCCTGAAGTTTCACTGATTTCTAAGTTTTTCCTAGCCTGCGGAAATCCTGTAAACAAAAGTTTTTAAAAGCAAAAAAAAACATCTGTTTTAGAAAACTTTTTAGTCTCTGGGCTTGGTAATTTTTGTCTTCTGTATTTTTATTTTAAAAAATACCTTAACTGTTCAAAATATTGTTTAAAGCCAGTCAGAAAAGTTAATTAAATACATAAAAAATAAAACAAACTAAATGTTTCATATAAGCAAACAAGCAAGCTATTTATTAATTTACTTAATAAATTCATTATTTTTCTCTACACGGAAAAATTAGTCGTCGAAACTTTACTTGACTGTTTAATATTTGAAGATGGGCCAAATATTTCTAAAAATGGTGTATAACCTTTATTACTCGGTTCAAGACCAACCTCAACATAATTTTTTGGCTCATTAAATTATTTCACAGATTTTGTCTTAAACCCTATAATAAAAGTTTTAAAAATTTTGAGAAATTTTTTACCCATCCTGAAATCTTAGTCAAGTAAAGTTTTGGCAACTTTTTTTCGTGTAGTTTTAACAAACTGCTTTGATGCTTGATATAATTCTTGAAAATCTTGATGACCAGCTAGTTTTTTATTTAGATCCACATCAGCCAATTGTTTACCAATTGAAATACAACTTAGAAGAAGAAGCAGAATTTTGACGTCGAGAAAAACAGAGGCCGGTTTTCAGAGCCTTAAGGCCTATATCTAGTCACTTAAACGGTAACAAGGTATTGATAATCAGGCGAACCAGTTTGAACCGATACTCGAGCACTTTACACGGCCATTCGCGAGGTTATACACAATGCTCTTTGAGAATGGTAGCCGCCCTTCCATCTTTCTTCTGAACCTTCTCGTCCTCATCGCATCGCCCTTTGTTTCGAATCGAGCCTCAGATTTCGATTATCGCTTACCGGTTGGTAACGATCGACTAACTCAACGGTCCCGCCTCCGAGGAAGGCTGCTCCACCTCCTTCCTTCGCGGTCGTCCTTGTGGTCCTTGCGACCCGGCTGCCCATGCCAGCGGCGAGGAGTCTTTTTGCATTTAAATTAATTTGCAACGATTAATTTTTAATTAAAGTCGAGGCGAGATACCAAAGGCCTCGCCCTCTCAATTCCTGGTATTTTTCTGGCGCGAAACATTCCTTTTAGTGCCTTTAAGCCCACTATGTAACAATCTAAGTATTATTGACTTGATTGCTTTTTTGCTGAACTTACATTTTCAGGTTCGGGTTCACACGAAAGGCGATTCCCAGTCACGCAGGTTGATTTTACAATCCTTTTTAAGAAGCTACAGTAATTCCAATTGGATTTTAGTATCGACTGATATTTCATTTAAAAACTCGTTATCAATTATAGAATTAATACAGAGGGTTAATTAAATTATTTGACCCCAAAGTTGAAATTATAATGTCATGTTACAGAACGTGAGGTGACACCGCTTCGGATAGTTTGAGCCTGAAAATAAGCAGAATCTCGCCACTCTTTTAAAAATGAGTAAAATACTACTTGGGGCCGTGGATAAATTATACGTAAATATTTTTTCTGAAATTTTTGGTCAGTAAGTTTTAAAAACCTCCCTCTTCAAAAAATATCTTAAGTAACTTTTGCTGACTAAATTTATTTTTGTGACGAACGTAAAACGATTTGAACGGAAAGGTGGTATGATAAAATCTTATTATTTCTTATGGATGAGCAGAGATGTTCAATTTTCTACGACAAACGATCAATTTTTACAAAAAAATGTAATACTTGATATTTTAAACCAGAAAATATTTTTATTGTAAATCAAAAATAATTGAATTGAACCTAAAAAGTTGAGTTTTCAGCAAAATAGTTGAATTCTCAACAAAAACATATTCATTCTCAACCAACAGTTACATCATTAACCAAGAAAAATGAAATTTATACCAAAAGAGATGCTTGTAAAAAAAATATTTTAAGGAGTTGAATTTTCAACCCAGAAAGCTTTTCCAGTTAATAAAGAAAAAATACATCCAAAACGTTGATTTTTGAAAATAAAAATCATAAATTTTTGACCCAGAAGATTAATTTTCTACTAAACAAGGCAAATTCTCAAAAAATATATAATTTTTGAACCAAACAGTTGAAACATATAAGACGTATTTTCAACAAATTGTATAAATTTTCAACACAATAGTTCAATCTAAAAACGAGCAATTTTTTTACCAAAAATGGAATAGTTACATTTTCATTTAAAAAAGCGACTTTTCTACAAAAAACACCATTTCTTAAACTATAAAAGACCAATTTTTTACATATGAATTTTTAACAAAGCATCTACAAAAAGAGATTTATTTGCAAACCAAAAATGAAAAAATAAAAACAATCAAATTGTTAAGTTTTCAGGCCAAAAAGACGAATTTTCAACAAAAAACTTCAATTTTCAACATAATAATTAAAATTTTGAATCTAATAATAAAAGCTTTCACCAACAAAGGTGATTGATTAATAAATGGAAAATCGAGACAAAGGGGCAAAGAGAGAAGGGGAATTGAGGGCAAAAGAGAGGAGCTGAATCAAGGGAAATGAGGGGAGGGGTGTGGGAGAAGCGAGGGAGAATAGATAGGGGGGAAGTGAGGGGGAAGGAAAGTGGAGGTACTGAGGGGAGTTTATGCATAGGATGTGAGGGGAAATTAAGGGGTCAATAGGAGAAAAAGGGGAAGAGAGGAGAGGGGAAGTTACAGTTATGAGAAAGTAATTTGGGAACGAAAGTATGGGAGGGGAGGTTTGAACGACTTGATTAACGTATTAATAGGGTACAAAACCCTTTTTTGTAAGCACGCGGCACCTAAACTAATTTTTTTTTTCAAAATAGTGCCTTGATGCACCAAACTCTCGATTTCCGTCCAGTGTAGGGGGTTTCCATTAAATAGCCTTGGACTGAATTCAGGGGGGTAGAAACGTAAGCAGTCAGGGATAGAAACGTAAGCAGTCAGGGCCGCCTGAACCGTTTCCAATTGGAATATACTTGAGTCAGTACCAAGACGACTGTCGCAACCACGCTCGCCATGCTCCCCTGAGAAACTGCTTAAGCCAGCAGTTCTAGGAAGGCCGAGAACGGGGTGACTGAGGGCGAAAGTCACGTGTAGTTGCATTGTTAAAAAAAGTTGTAAAAAAGTTTCAATTTCGATTGAACAGTGATTTCAACGAAAACGACTTAACGGCGCATTGATTCAATAGCATTTTGTTCTCACCGTAATAAATATGTCATAGAATACACTATATCACAGTGAATGAAGTCAATAATTTGCCCTAAAGAAAATGCGGCAAAACTGTAAATAAAATAGAGACTGTAAGAGCAAGAGTAGAAGTAAATCACTCGTCTTTGATTGAACCGATTTCTTGGTTTATTAAGAGTTTGGAAGAACGTTCTCTCGATTATTAGCATGTTTTTAAAGCCCATAAAAGTCGAAGACTACGGAAGCTGGGATTAGTAATTTCCCTCTCGTGGCTGGTTATTTATTTCTTTCCGTTCGGTCCCATCTCTCGCTGTATAGTGGTGGAAAAAGAGGGATGAGGGGAAGGGGTAAAGGTACAGCGGCACGAATCCACGCCTACCCATAACGATATTTTAATTAAACTGAGGTGCGGTCGAGCCAAGAGCGAGAGCGAGAGGAGAAATTCAATCTCGAGATAATAAAT
>JAWWLR010000092.1:41984047-41996427 GCA_035041075.1 Acraspis erinacei | reverse complement strand
AAGTGCAAGAAAAATGTAAACCCTTAGGGGACACATTAGAAACTACCATTCCAACTAGAAAAAATGATTAACAATATTAAACCATTTTAGAAAATTTAAAAAGTCACCGAAACATTATTTTTGCTCCCCGCAACTTACGAGATATTGATCAATTTATTTTTTATTTTATGCGTTAAAAATGAAACTTTATAGAAACCAGACACTTTTTAAAACTAATTGTTATCTTGCCATCAAAATAAATTAATGAAAATAAATAAAAAAATTTCGAGATATCATAAACGCTTCCTTCTTTCCGAGTTTGAAGGCCAAACATCATTTATAGTTCTGGATGGTCTCGCGTGACGAATGAAGAAAAAACGAGATGGCAAATCGGTCAGTCAAAAAAAAAATTGCAAACATATGGTGGAGTGAAATTCACCTCCAGCAACCTAAAATTGTAAAAATGCACGAAGTGCCGACAGACTGGGTCAGTAATTTACTTGTCAAGAAGCAAATGACGGCTTGTCAACAAGATGATTTTAAATTTCTACGATTCCCTAATTTTGAGAAGGAGCTTGCTGGTTAGAGCAGAGGATGACTAAGGAGTGCAAAAAGATTGTGAGCAAAGTGCTCGAATACTTAAATTAATACCTCAGGTGGGACGGATGTATGTTTTGAAAACAATGGGGGCAACAAGAAATTTGCAAAATATACAAGAGGCACCTTCAATACATTAAATATTGAAGAAGGAACAAGGGAAGTTGAGTTTCAAATTTTCTTGAAGGAAGGAAGCACAGATTAAAGCATTTGAGTAATTTAATATTAGTGAAAATATCAATGTCGTAATACTTCATTCAAGTTCAATTCAATTGAATATTTCCTAAATAATTCCTAAATTATTGTACAACTTTTTCCAGACTTTAAGGAAAAACACTATAAACTGCAGAAAATGTAGGACTTTACCATTTCGAAATATGCGAATACAATGCTTTAATCTTTGTAAAAATATGATTAACTTTTAAAATAAATAGAATAGAAGTAACATTTTTTTAAAACGAGATTCAGTATCACTTCACCGCGTTGAGATTCGAACTCACGATATTACTCGAAATGGTACTATAATTTGAACACGTTGCCATCTTAGCAACACTACATCGTTCTAAATGTATTCTTTAATTTACTATGAATATAATTATTTCAAAGGCAAGGATAAAAGTGGCCCTGTAGTTCAATTTTAAGTGAAAAAAGGGATTTTGTACGAAAAAACGAGGTTAAAAATAAGATGTCATTTATGATTAAAAACTTATTATATCATATGGGTATCTCGTGAATATTGAACGAAAGTGTCTTCTACCAGTACTAGCTTTTTTCGGCAACTTTTCTAGTTATTTCTTTTCTTAAATAAATATTTGTAGCTAGCTTCGAACAATCTGTGGAACACTTTAATTTCCTCCACTAATAAAAAAATACACCATAAAAAAATGCAAGAAGACGAATATGAAAAAATAAATGTACAACAAATAAAAAAATTTTCGTTGGAAATTAATCTGTTTTGGCTGAGGTATAAATTATTTTATTAACAATTTGTATTTTTGCGTGACTCCAACTATTTCCAATTTTTAGATTAAACCTTTTTTGGTTAAAATATTATAGCTATTATATTTTTGTTAAGAGTTAATCCTTTTTTATTGAAAACTCAACTGCTTGGATAAAACTATTTTGGTAAAAATTCTCTTTTTCTTGTTGATAATTAATTTTTCAATTTAAAATTGAACCATTCCAGTTTTATTTGAAAATTGATTTTTTCAGTTATATATTCAGCTATTTTGTTGAAAGTTGAACTATTTGGTTGCAAGTGAATTTCTTTTTTTTTTAATTCGTCTTCTTTTTCGACGAATTCAACTTTTTTGAAGTTAAAACCAATAATTTTTTGGTTGTAAAATAAACTATTTTGTAGAAGTTTTTCCTTCTGCAGATGAATTCAGCTGTATTTAATTTGAAATCAAAATATTGTCAAGTTGAAAATTGGGACTCATAATTTTGGTATAAATAACTATTTTGGTAGAAAATTCAATTATTTAGTTGAAAATGAACTATTTATAGAACTATTTATAGAAAATTACTCTTCTTAGTAAAAAATTCATCTTTTTGTTTCAATATTCCCCCAATTTTGTTAGAAA
This sequence comes from Acraspis erinacei, assembly GCA_035041075.1. Classification (NCBI taxonomy): domain Eukaryota; kingdom Metazoa; phylum Arthropoda; class Insecta; order Hymenoptera; family Cynipidae; genus Acraspis; species Acraspis erinacei. The sequence continues at coordinate 41,994,268 of JAWWLR010000092.1, read as the reverse complement.
GGCATTCTTTTTAGCTGTAAATTCAATTATTTTGATAGAAAATTCAACTATTTTAGTAAAAAATGATATTTTTGTTAACTATTCCTGATTTAACATTAAAATGGTTTTGGGTTAAAAATCCAACTATTTTGGTAGAATATTCAACTATTTGGTTCAATATTATTTTTTCGATGAAAATTCAATTACTTGGAAGAAAATTAATCTAGATAAATTTTCTACCAAGTAGAATAATTTTTCACCAAATTTTTCGATTTTCATCCAGGAATATGAATTTACAACCAATAGGAGTAATTTCTAATAAAAAATGCAATAGTTAAATTTTCCAATAATAAAATTAATCTGCTAACAAACAAAAATTACATCAAAATTATTAAAAACTATTTGGATTACTCATATAAATCACTTCGAATTACCTCAAATCAAAGATACCTTCCCGGACTATCAAAATACTATGAATAAACTGGATCACAAATAGAATAGGCTGAATTGCAGGTGGATTATTCTGAGCTAGAAATGTATTAGGCTTTATTAAAACTTAATTACTCTAGATTACAATTTTTCTTCACCTAATTACTTAGATTACTTCAGAGTACAAATGGATTTTACCATATTTACAAGTTCATTACTTGGATAACCTACGTTTTTGCGAATTAATTGGATAACAAGTGTATTACCCTGGATTATAAGTAGATTAACCCTGATTAAAACTGGATTACATGTGTATTATCCTGGATTAAAGGTATAATAATCTTGATTATAAGTGTATAATTACTCCAAATTAGAACAACATTACCAGTTACCAGCGAATTACTTCGAATTACACGTGGAGTATTCCAGATTACACTGCAAAAGAAGGCTACTACTTGCATTATATAAAGTACTTTGAATTAACTGGATTACAAGTGCACTGCCCTGGATTATATTACTGTGGAGTACAAGTCTATTACACTGGATTATGGGCATATTACTCTAAATCATATAGCTGTATTATTTATCTCGGTAGCAAGTGGATTGCCTCAGATTGGAACTGAATTATCTGAGAATACAATTTGATTACTATGTGATACTGGGATTACTCCGAATGACTTGAATTACTTCTAATGACAAGGTGATTATGCCAGATTGAGATTATACTGGATAACTCGCATTACACTGGATATCCTGGATTATACTGGATATCCCGGATTATACCGGATTATCCGGATTACACTAGATTACCAGTTTAGACAACCGAATGGTCCAGCGGGTTACGAGAGTTATTTTCTCCTCGAAAGTTTCGAAACAAATTACGCAATTACGTCTCAATGATCCCATACAATTTTTAAAACGTTTTTAGGGTTTCCTTACCCCGAACAGAAACCCGTATAATTTCAAAGGAAGATCCGTCCGTCCATTGTAAATTGTCATAAGGATGTAAAGTAATAGAAAATGATGGAAGAAGAAAGAAGAAGGAAGGAAGAAGAAATGAGAGGAAGTAGGAGAATCTAAGGAGGGATTGTAGAGGAAGTGAGTTTAAGTACGGGAAAGTGTGGTAGGGGAAGTGATGGCTGGGGAAGCGAAATATTTGCTGGGAAAGCAAGAAGAGAGGGAGGTAAAGGAGTAAAGTAGTTGAAGTGAAGAGAAATTAGGGAGAGGAAGTAGAGCAAGAGAGCGTGATGAGAAGTAGAGGAAGTGAGCGTAAGTGAGGGCAAGTAGGCGAAATAATTAGAAATGAATATAAGTAGGGGAGGTGAAGTGAAAGCTGCGGAAGGGATGTAAAGGAAAGGAAGTATTAGCTGCAGAAGCGAGGAGAGGAGGGAGTAGAGAAGAAAGAATTTGGGAAGGGGTGAAGCGAAGGGAGAAGTTAGGACAGGGGAAGTAAGAGTATATAGGAGGAGTGAGGTAGGAAAATTATGGGATTGGGACGTTTAAATGACTTAATTAAAGTCATATAATAGGTTAAGAAATTCTCTTTTCGAGGCGCGCGGCGCCTACTTTGATTAAGTTATGTCTGGCTTTGAGGAAAAAGTGGAGATTTAAAGTCGATCAAAGCTGGTGTCGTGATATGGATGTGAAGGCGCGTAGCGTTCCGCGTTTGCGTTTGCAGAAGCTGCTCGGTTCGCGTGCCTCACAGGTATTAGGAGGAACGGCATGGGCAAAACGCTCACGGCAGCCAGTTTGAATTTCGAACGTCGAGGGATAATTCCATCGACGGGGTGTTCTAATTGGCCTCTCATTACCGATGCTCGCTTGTTCGTACCGATACGACGGGGTCTCGGCGGGCCCGGTACCGAATAACCGAATAACCAGTGGCCCGCCGATTATTGCTAGTTATTATCTGCTGCGGGACCGTTCGATTTAATGGCCAATTGTTTCGAACGCCGCCGTTTCCGTTAATAGAAATTTATTGCTAACTGCAATATTCAACCTCTGCATACCACCAAATGTCCCCTATAATTTCATCCCCGAAATTTTCAGAGTCAATCTCTCAGCCCTTACATTAAGAGCCATCATTTTTGCAAATATGAAGTGGTGAAAATAAAAGAAACTAAAAACAACATTCTGTTCTTAAAAAACTACTGGCTTCCATTCACCTAAGACAAAATTTTATTTATAGAATCTCATAGTACCCAGTACGAAAAAAAAATTATTTAAATATGCGGAAATATTACTCGGTTACACTGACTTTTTTCTTGCATATGCGTTAAAATTTAGTGGAATCAAACCAATTTTGGTTGGTTCGACAAAATATTTGATTGACCCAACAACTGTTTTTTGCCGATTTAATCGAAGGCTGCATTTAACCAAATATTTGGTTCGAGCAACCGAAATATTAGTTTGGTTGACCAAATATTTTTATCCATATAATAACCATATTCTATGGTTTAACCAACCAAAACAAAGTTAAACCTGAGTTATTTAATAATAATTATGATAATACTTTTAATTTAATTATTTAGACTTTTTCCATTTGAGAACATTGATATAATTTAAATATTTACTTAAGCGGCAGATTAACTTAACAGATGAGGGACCGTCCATATACTATAACCAATTTGATTTGAAACATGTGAAGATGGCCTCTCTTTTCTCCTTTTTCAAGAATTCTGATATTTTTTTCTATTTTATAGAAACCTCCCATTTTTATCATTCTTTCCCTTAAATGTAAACTCAATGAACAGAACCCAACAGGGAAATCCAACTATTCTTCATTAGAATTTAATTTTTTCTTTTTGAGGTCACCATTATATTTTTGGTTAGAAATTCATCTCGGTTGATGACCTCTTTGGATGATAATTGAACTATTTTGTTGAAAATTCGTTTCATTTTAGTTAGAAATACATTGTTTATCTAAAAATCTAAAGAATTCTTTTTTGTTGATAATTTATCTTTGAAGTTGAAAATTCAAGTATTTGAATTATCATCTTTTTTGTTAATAATTCGTCTTTTTTGTGTGAAACTTAATTTTCTCGGACAAAAATTCAACTTTTTGTTGAAAAAATGAACTAAAAGATTAGATATCATAGCAATTTGAATTTGAGTTTTTTTTATTCTATTAAGACTTAACTAACTTTTTAATAGGCTACAAAACGCTTCTTTTAGGCGCCCGGAACCTACTTTGAACAACTTTTTTTTTCTTAAAGATTCATTTTCATAACCTAAAATGTAATATTTCCATTTTCGGTTAAAAATTGACACCTTAAATTAAAATTCGATTCGTGTTTTTAGGCAGAAAATTATTCTTCTTGGACAAAAAATAAACCTTTTGGTTGAAAAACCATCTTTCTTCTTCAATGTTGAAATCTTTTCTTGGAAATGAATTTTTTTATTTATCGAAGACTTACCATTTTAGATCAAGGCTCATCCTTTTAGTTGAAAATTTAACTATTTTAGTCCGAATTTTTTCTTTTTTGGTTGAAATCAATTTTTTATCTGAAAAATTAATTATTCTATTTTTTGTTGAAAAGTCATCTTTCTGGTTAAAAATTGAACTATTTTGATCAATAATCGTCTTGTTTATCGAAAAATCGTTTTTCTTGTTGTAAATTAATTTTTTAAACTTAAAATTTAATCTTTCAATTGTTAGTTGAAAACTTATCTATTTTAGTAGAAAGTTAAAATATTTTGCTTAAAATTCATATTTTCGAGTTGAAAACTAAACTATTTATTTAGAAATCAACTTTTTTGTTAAAATATAATATTTGTGGATGAAAATTAATTTCTTTTGTTTGAGATTTCAACTACTGTATTAAAAATTCAACTGTTTTTTAGGTTAAGCTAAATCATCTTTTTTTATTCAAAATCCAACTATTGGCTTGAAAACTCATGTATTTTTTTAAAACTTAGTCTTTTTTAGTTTTAAATTAATCTATATCGAGAATTCATCCATTTGGTTGAAAATTCTACTATACTTTGTTCGATGGTAAACTACTTTGTGAAAATTTAATTTTTGTTTTGCTATTGAAGAGTCATAATTTTAGTTGAGCATTTAACTACTTGGTCGTAAATTAACTTTTTTGTTGAAAATTGAACACTTTATTAAACTATTTAATATAAAAATAGTAGACTCTGCAACCATAAAGAAATTAGCTCAACAAACAATAGTTGAATTTTCTCTTTGGGATTTATTAATTCAGTCCACATTTAAATGGAAAACGAAAAAATTGGACAAAGAATTGAATAGGGAAAGTATGCGAATAGGAATAGTGTAAGAAAGCTTGTAGTTTATTTTCAATATTATAAAAATATTAAGCTATAAAACTGAAAACATTGCGCAGAAAATAAAATTATTTTAAAAGCCATTTGACAGTGGACGTATTCCAGTGGGTTGTTAACCATTTCTCAGGCCCGCAATGACCAAAACACATAAAAATATGGAATGACTGCCAGTGTTAATTAATAGAAATTGTCATTAAACAGTGAGAGAAATGAAGGAAGAGCTAGGAATCCCACAAACTATTGTTTCGGAAATTTTGCAATTCTTCATCACGAAAACGTACCTGTCCATTCATCGCAGCCCATTCAGAAATTTTTGGTGAAACACAGCCGCACACAACTTTGCAATCCCTATATAGTCCTGACTTGGCTCGGTGTGATTTCGGACTGTTTCCCAAATTGAAGTATCCTCTAAAAACAAAACGATTTCAAGACGTAGAGGAAATAAAACAGAATACGACGAAGCAGTTGTTAGCTATTCCCTAAGCTCGAGAATCGGTGGAAGAAAGTTGTAGTTTTTGAAAGCTAGTACTTTGAAGAGAATATGAACCATGGACCAGAATTAGTTCTTACTCCTTGTACACCACAATGCCGGATATTTTTGCACAGGCCTCGTATCTCACTCCTTACAATTAGATTGATACTTTCGTTTCTCTAAATACTATTGAACTACCAATTTACTAATGCCCGGCCTCTGACAAGGTGTTCCTTTAAATTACTCCCTCTTAAATAAAAAATGCATGGTGGGTTAATACGGTAATACTATCACCCACGAATTCCAGCACGCGAATTTCTAATGAAGAATTGAGAGGACGTTATACGTCAGCAGTCTGCTCATAAAGTTAATAACGCCCCAGATCCATTTTTTACCTACTCTCCGGTAATTGGCTGGCGTTTCCGGGAATATGATGTGGCTAATAGAAATAGGTAACAGGGTTCCTGTGCCTCGCGTGGGATAATTGGTCGAATTCTATTAGTCTGGTCCTGGGGACGTCAGACTGCTTGATTTAGTGTCGTGAGCAGTGGCAAATTTGCTAAAGTCGAAAGAAGGCGGGGGATGATGAGGCATTGAGGCCCCTTTGAATTCGCTTTGGCTATTGTTTTTTTTCAGAATAAGAACCCATTATCTCCATATGAAATCGATCAAGTAACACTTCTCGATCGACTGCCCCTCCCACCATCAAACAGTGCTACTTTGGTTTATTGGTATCTTTTACCTTCCAAAAGGGAAAATAAATCCCGAAACATAGAATTAGAAATTGAAAATTAAAATTCTTTTACACTGAATCCCAAATCTCGGTTTCATAACTTGTTTAATATATAGAACTTGAATTGTTCAAACCTTTTGAAAAAATGAAATCATGGACAAAAAGTTGAACATTTTAATTTAAGAAATTGGTTTACACTTTACCCACAATAATATTTTTGGAAATATTAAAAATTATTTAGATTTTAATGACAAAACATTAATTTTAAGTTTCTAAGATATCGAAATTTTAAGAAACTTCTTTTAATTTTGCAGAATTTCTACTTTTAGGAACACTCTGAGATTAAGTATCAAGCAGACTGACCGTTTTCCTCCACTGTTTGTCTATGATACACTATTTTTGGATCAGTCTCAGTAGAAGATTGAAAGTAATGGGAAACTTAAACTGAAAGGACTGAGATTGAAAACGAAACTTTTTAGTCGACAAATGCCCAAATAATACATATGGTTATTAACCCTCTACTGGCTCGGTGGTTTAGGGGATGAAATTATCATTAAGTTCCCAATAAAAAAGACTGGCATAAAAAAACGAACTTTTCCGTTCTAAGATGCCGAAATAACGCATTTTTCTCTTAAATTTGTGTAAAAATTCATAAGCTTTATCAACTTATTATGAATGTTGCTGAATTAATTATGAAGATCTCAATTAAAAAGTGACATCGAAAAAAAAGGAATTTTTCAGTCGACAGATGCCCCAATAGTGCATTTTCTCATTAAATTTTGTTTACAAAAATCATAAAATTGATAACAAATTATGAATTTTGCTGAAATTATCATGAAGTTCCTAATTAAGAAAGTTGACATATAAAAAAAAGCATTTTTCAGAAGACAGATGCCCTAATAGTGCAATTGATCATTAAATTTTGTTTACAAAAATCATAAAATTGATAACAAATTATGAATTTTGCTCAAATTATATCATGAAGTTCCTAATTAAAAAGTTGACATGGCAAAAAAACGAATTTTTCTGTCCACAAATGCGTGATTAATGCATTTGTTTATAATATTAACAACGATAATCTCAAGAAGAAATTTCTATAATTTCCACAATTCAATATAATAATGTGATAATAATAAAATTTAACAAGTGCGGTTCGAAAATTTCTAATGTTTTGAAAAGATTAAAAAATAATTTAAATCTTGAGACAATTTCAACAAATTTTAAGCGAAATCTAGATTCTTGAGGACTTTTTCAAGATTTTGAAATAAAATTTTTAAAACTTTATACGAATTTTTGAAAAATTAATTTTAAAAGATTTTTAAACATTTTATTTAGCAGAATTTTAAACAATTTTTACAAAAAATTCGACAAATTTAAAAATATATTTAACAGGCACAAATGAATCTTGAAAGGTATGAAGAATATAAACATTTTTTCTTGAGATTCCTGGAGGAATTTTTAATGATTTTTCATTTAAAAATTAATTTAAAAAGATTTTTTTAATCTTAGGGAACAATTTGAGTTAGTGTAAAGGATGTTTGAGGATTTGTCTCTTTTAAAGGACTTCTGCCCTTTTCAGTAAAAATTAAAATATTTTTTTTATTTTTATATTATTCGTAGAACATTTACCTGTTTGGTTGAAAATTCAGTTCTTTTATTACCAAAATCATCTGTAAGGTTTGAAACTTCATTTCTTCTGGAAGGGAGTTCACGATTTTTGGTTGAAAATGCAACTGTTGGTAGAAAATTAAATCTTTATGTTAAGGATTCAAATATTTTGTTGAAAATTCGTCTGTTTGTATTAAAAATAAAATTATTACTCTGAAAATATTATTTATGCAGTGCATTCTTTTATATTCATCATTTTTGGTGGAAAATGAAATTTGTTGTTAAAATTTTTGTATGATATCTGAAATATTCAAAAATCTTATTTAATTTTTTCAACAATCTTAAAAAAAATTATATTTATATATCCTTAAAAAAATAAATAAAACAATTTTATTTTATGTTTTTATTGTATTAAAAATTGCTTTTGCAAATAATTTGCTCTTGCAAGTTATTTTGAGCCTCGTTTTTTATTTTGCCCAACTTTTGGCGCCCCTCAGCATTTTCCTACCTTTACCAAACGGGTGAACCTGAACTGTCAATTGACCATTTCAGTGAGATAAAAACTCTATAATACGATAATAATCTAATGTAAGTATACTTTAAATGTTCGTAACAGAAAAAAGTTTAATAGAAACGATGATTAATTTTGCAGTACCTTATTTTAATTAATATACAAATTAAATAAGATCGCGTATGTTAGCGAATGTGAGATCAATGTCTTAATTTGAAAACAAGTTAGCCTTGAAGTTCAAAGATGTTCCCTAAGTGGATTCGTGCATCTTTGAGACGAACACGTTTGACAGCTGTTGGGCGATTTTATAATTGAAAAAAATCATGGCAGCGGAGGCTAGGGGCATCAATTTAGTCGATTGTCCTCTCCTGGTCTGGAAGTTATAGGGCCTGGTAGGTCGGTCTTCGTCCCGGAGAGAAAACCTACTATAGATTACCAGGCCTGTTATTACGACGAAGAGCGGAGGTTTTTTCGGGACTAAAAATTGGTTTTTAATGCTGGGTTCGTCGTTTTCTTCTGACCCGAGGGCCCCCCTGTCGGTAATAACTATATTATCGAAGACTACGACCACGCTTATGCTTATATAGAGATTCACTATAGTCTATAATCTATAGTCTATACTCTATAGTAGTGTGGTCTATAGTGAAGGAATCCTTTAGATCAGACCTATGCCCTTGGTTCAATCTTCCAAGGTTTTAGATTTTTAGAAGAATCCTACTCTCAACAAGGTACGATAAATTTTTTGAAAGGTCGTTCATCTCGTTTAGTAATTTATTCTTCTCAAAATGATTCTTGATGGCCAAGCGCCCATCAAGAAGGTTTCCGTAGGCGAACGTTTACCTTTTGTATAATGATGATAACCTTTCCTAGTTTTTAACAATTGATAAAAAAAGCAACACCATAATATCGACAATTTTTTTATTGCAATTCTGTATGCCAAGAGCTTTAATTTGTGCAATCCCCAAATAAAATCGGATTGCCGCTATACGATTTGTTTTAGCTGAAACCATTATCACAACCATTATCATCACCATTCGATATTATTTTCACTGGCTAGATTTCAAATCATCATTATCGCCATCATTTTATCTTGCCTTCACTGGCTCGTTTATCTTCTAATCTTGCCTCCATTGTCTGGATCGTCATCTTCTGATTTTGCCTTCAATGACTGGATGATATCTTGATTTTGATATACTAGATTCACCATGTTGGTAAAATTTAATACAAGTTATACCCTTGCATAGCTGATGATAATGTAAGAAGTATCTATAATGTTCTAAAAGCGTCCAATATTAAAAATATGCTCTAAAAACCTCTTTTAAACATTGGGTGTTTTTAGAACAGCATTTGGCCTGACAAAGGACATTTTGATGTTGGCTTTCTGACGGTTTTTGACCTCAACGTCGGAGAAACGTTTTTAGGACGTTCTAAAAACATCTTTAAATTTTTTGCCCACTGGGTAGGGTTGCAGATTTAAATAGTTTTTTTCCTAAGCGTACCGATAGACACTAGAAAGATGAATAACTATTTTACCTGCGAAATCCTAACATGAATTTGAACCATTTAATTCTTCTTCCAATTGAAAATGGGTAAAAAATGAACTTCATTTCAATACATTGTTATTTGTGCTTTTATTTTGCTTATTATTTTAATATGGATTGCACTTTTTTAGGTATTTGTGCAATAAATCAGATGAATATTAAAGCCATGGAAGTGATGAAAAACTTTTTAAAACGCAAGTTCCGTTTCTCTTGTTGACGTTGGGCTTCGATTTCTAGCACAATATCATCTGAGCTTATTTTTCAATGTTTTCTTGAGTAAACTGCTCAAATGAAAATGGTTTCTTACGCTTTTCGTTAATGGTATTTTACTATTTTTTAATTCTTGACGATTAGTAAAATATTTAAAATAAATTTGGCTAGTATACCTGAAATAGCGACTACTATCTGTCCAAAAAATATAGGCACCTCGATTTTTGTACAGATTTTCATGAAAATCTCAGCAGAAACAAATTTTAAAAATATGAGAAAATATTTGTGTTGCAGGTGAAGATTTTGTCAATACTGATACATAGTTTCAAAATTCTAAGGTTATTAGCGAATACTTCCTGGCGAATGAAAGGTGAAAAAGTGCCATAATCATATGATCATTTCCGAATACTCAACTTTGAATAGCTCTAAGTCACTGAAAATAAATTAT
>JAWWLR010000092.1:41949507-41968325 GCA_035041075.1 Acraspis erinacei | reverse complement strand
GTGAAACTGTATGGGTCAGCATTTCTAGGAATTACAAAACCGGACCGGCTTCTATGGGACCTGGAGTGTACTTTCATTCAAACTTAGTTAATCCCTATCATAGAAAAAACTCGGGGATTCTAGCTGATTCGGATACTCAGCCTGATTGTCTGATTACCTGAAACATTCCTTACCCTCAATTTTTTTTCTGTAATCGTGAAATATTTAAAGTATATCGTAGAGAAAATTCCTAACTTTAGCAATTTTTTTATCAAGGTTCATGACTTTTCCAGGTTTTCCCTGTTTGCAAAAAATTCTTTACGTATAGCCACCATTCTTTAGATGAGCATGTTAAAAAAGTTAAAAAAATGAAATTTAAAGACTTGCAAGAGTTTCAGGGTTAGAGCTCAGAAGTGAAAGTCATCTTCTGGCTTAAATGCAGCAAGTATGCACTTCTTGAGTTGATATTCTAATCGAGAATGTTTTGTTATTTTTTTTCAATCAGCCGTGAAATAGGGTCTCTTTTTTGTTAAATCAAGGTGCATGTTAGCACTTGAAAAAGTTCTAACGGTCTCTAATCACCTGCCACAAGTCGGCTAGTTTCTTGTATAGCTGCTAGCAAAATTGCTAAACTCTTCGAGAGTTGATTACTCTCTAGAAGCTCGCGTAAATTATTCAACGTAGACAAGGACGACCATCTGCCGGATTTACGCGTCGAAAGTGGGTATTAATAATGCCAGGATTTATGTGAAACAAGCTTCTTTCCAACCTGTCGATGCACCGATCGCAATGACTCACGAGCGTTAAGCGGTTATTTACCTTATTTCACAGTTTAAATCAATTTTAATTATGCAAATGTAGATAGAAATTGTGAATTTTGGTAAACTATGTTTAGACTGACATTAGTTACTTACAGCCTTTTGTTTGAATTAATATTATTAATTACACAGTAAAAACAAAGTCTGAAATTTACGCTCGACTTGTTTTCAATTTTCTCTGAAATTAAGTCAGTAACTTCATTTAATCATGAAAACAGTCCTTAACAAAATCCTCCTGAGTCTTAACACTAAGATAAGCCACTAATTGGGCTGTATTTTAGTCTAATGGTCTTAAAGAAAGATTTAATTGTCTTGTCCCAGGATGAAGATACTTCGAGATGAAAAAAAGACTACAATGAAGCTATTTTTCAGTTCTCGACAGTTTTAAGTTGTGACGTCACACTGACGGATCCCTCTATACAACGTCAACTGCTAAAAGTTCGTGATGCCACAAAATTCGAGTGATGTTACACATAAAATATCTGCAGTTAATCATACAAGATAATACATTTTCATCTAATAAATACAGCGTGTACTCATGTTTGTTCGTCCTTTCAGCTTCCTTCAAGCTTTAATTTAAGAAATTCAACCAAAGAAAAAACATTTTTATTTATATTCAATTGAAAGCAAAAACAAAAGCACATGACAAGAAAAGTTTGTCTATTAATACGTAAATATGAAAACAATTTCCTTGTTTAAAATAAATATACTTTTTTTTGTCTTATTCTGACCTATCCTTGCCCTGAATTTTAGTTTTAACTTATACTTAATTTAACCAATCTTGACAGCTGATTTTTAAATTCAGATTATGTCATAATTTAGATACATATTTTTCTTTCCGATCGAAAAATAGTCCATCGAAGTACTGAATTTCAGCCCATTTTCTAACTTGCAGTTCATTTTCAGTCCTTTTATTCTACGCTGAATTTAATCGGACATAGTCTACTTTCGTTTACTTCTTAAATCAAGACCGTCCTTAAGCTCAAAATCAGATTTTGTTTTTACTGTTTATATTTTTATTATTTATTCCTAACTAAAAAGTTAAATAAAAGCTGATATTTTCAAAGAAACATACGACTTTCTAGCATTACTCTAATAGAAGATAGTTATAAACAATAATAAATCGTTTCAAACATTATTTTTGTTATCTTGAATTAATTATTATCTCAATAAATAAAAAGGTGACAAAAATTTGAAGATTTTATAAAAAAAACGCAAATATCTAGAATCTCTATAGGAGAAGATAGTTATAAACAATATAAAATGGTTTAAAAAGTTAAGTTGGTTGAATTGCATTAATTTTTAAATCACACTAATTGTAAATTAAATAAAATGGATGAAATTATAGAAAAAACTGCAACTTTCTAGCATTACTATCAGAAAATATTGTGATAATTAATAAACTGTTTAAACAATTATTAATGTTCAATTTAATTCATTGTTGATTCACTCAAAATGAAAGTTTGAAAATAAGTTTAAACATTCGGAAAAAAGCGCGACTTTCTATTTCTATTCTTAGCGAAAATTTCTGAAAATAATAATAAATTGTTTAAACGAATTATCGAAACATCTAATTATCATTATAAAGTATAATTTAAGTATTATAAGTAAAAAAAATAAAAAATAAGTCAAATTTCACACCAAAGAGATAAATTTTTAAGTAAACTGATGGATTTTTCAATCAAAAAGTTGAATTTACAACAAATAAAGATTTTTCAGTAAGCCAAAAGAAAAATTTCATCCAAAAAAGTTGATGTTCTACCAAGCAATTGCATTTTTAACCCAAAAAGAGGAAATTTCAAACTAAGAAGTTTTTTCACCAAAAAAGATGAATTTTCAACAAATTAGTTAAATTAGTTTAATTAGTTAATTAGTTTACAGCTAAAATAGTTAAATTTTCAGAAAATAATTAAATTTTTAACCAAGAAGGATGGCTTTATAATTTTTTTAATTTTTTTATTAATTTGATGAAAAATACCGAATTACAAATTTTCATCATTAAGCATCACTGTCAGAACAATAAATTTTAACAAAATTAAAATAAAAAACACATTATGTCTGCCTTTCCATGTCCTCATTGGGTATTTGTTTATATAATTTGTTTCTAAAATTATAAAAAATATCAGCTGACAAAGTTTCATCACTAAACATAATTGGCAACATAATTTGAATAAAATTAAGAGAAAAGACTATTTCGCTCTGTCTTTAAATGTGCACACTGGGCATTTGTTTATATAATTTGTTTATAAAATTATAAAAAATATCAGATTACAATCTTTTACCACTAAAGGTATCACTGATAACTTCGTTTAAGGAAAATTGAGAGAAAAAATGATAACTTTCGGCCTTCAAAAGTACACACTGGGCATTTATTTATACAATTTGTTTACAAAATTAATCAAAATTACCAGATTAAAAATTTGTATCATTCAAAATCACTTGAAATATAATTTTAACAAAACTAAGAGAAAATACTATTTCTATCTGCCTTTATATATCCACTCTGAGCGTTTTTTTATGTAATTTATTTACAAAATTTATAAAAAATATTGGATGACAAATTTTTATTATCGAGTACCGTTTCTTCCATAATGTAGACTGTTTGTTAATTTTATTTGTTTACCAAAATTAACTTTGACAGATAACAATTCTTTCCGTTTTCAAACACCCCTGTGCATCCAAGTCTATCGATGCTAAACATGAAAATTTTTGTCCACGAAATTAAAAAAAAATCGATTATTTTTTTGCTAAGTTCTTTATAATAATTGTTTAAGCAAACAAAAATTAGCAAATTCAGCCACAAATATGTTTTTGAAACTAAATGTTTAATTTTTTCAAAAAAAGAAATCCAAAATCGCTCAGGAATTGCCTTCTACAAGTTATTTTGAACCTCGTTTTTTTATTTCATCCAACTATGCACCCTAGTGACTATCCGGATAATAAAATCTCATAATACAAGATAGAAAAAACTCGAAGACTATCAAATAGAATCACATGGAGTTTTATGATGTTAAATATGTAAAATAGTCTCGGAATTCTCTTTACACTTCGACACGTCGCGTCGCGTCTGGGTTTTCACACTAGGAGCGACTATATCTACTCAGAAATAAGGGGTTGCACGAAATTTTCTCCCTGGAAGTGCCAGACACGATAGGTACTTAATTGAGTCCTCGGAGGGGAAGGCAAGGGAAGGAAAAGCACCCGCGTGTTTACCTCTTCTCCTCTCGTATATGCGGTTAATAATTATATTACTTATGGCACGCTCGGGCACAATAGACTTTTGTCGAGGCGTCGCTCGAGCGCGTGAACGCACACTTGGCACCAATCGCGTATGGGTACATAAACGCAAGTGCAATCGCAATTGCAATCGCCCCGCGTCTCGAACGTAAATTACGAGCAGCGACTCATTGTCTGCAACATCCAAAGAGGAGTCTTGTCTTTTTCTGCCATCCTCTTCCACCTCTTTGGCTTTGTTTATGGCCGTCCATTCTGTATCGATTAGGAAGTCAAAGAAAGGCCGCTTCTCTCAATTCCAAGCTGATCGCTTCGCTAATTGATGTATTGAATTGTCAGTCAATTTTATTACAATGGCACAGAGTCCCTCAATTAAATGCAGAAATTAACATCAGGGTTGAAAAAGAGAATAAAAAATCAATAAATGATTTTAAATGTCTGTGGAACAGGTTATAGGCCCAGTTTAATTAGTGACGGGGAATTCATGTTAAGTATCAGTCTGACCCTTGTGCGCCCCCTGTGGTGACGGCAGGTAGTCCCCCCATATCCAGCACACTGTTACCCCTCTATACTCTTTTTCGTACTCGGGAAAACCTGTATCAATCAAGTAACTCCTTAATCCAAAATCAGGAGGTCTAGTCAAATACAGCAAAAAGAATTTTCTAACATTTCAAGGTTTTTTCCAGATATCTCAAGATTTATCCAGTCGATTAGACATATTTTGCGATTTTATTACAAATAATGTTTTTTTTCAGTTCTTGTAAATATCTAACTGCGTAAAAAAGAAGAGAAAGGAGTAATTGCAAATTAAAATGTAAAAAAATGTTGGAATTAAATATTTGTAATTTTTCATTCATAAGTAAAATTAAATAACCTCTTTTTTCAATTCTGAAAAGTAACTAAAGAGAGAACGAAGGAATTAAGGATATTTTTCACAAAAATAGTGAAATATATTCTTTTAAGTCAAATTCACTAACGTAACGTATTGAACTAAATTTAAAATGCTGCAAATTTCTAACTTTTCAAGCAAAAACATAGCATTTTCAAAAAAGGGTTGGAAATTTTAACGAAAAAAATTAGCGTTCTTTAAAAAACAGACGAGTTTTAATCCAAATAGTTGAATTTTCAACCAAAGTTATCAATTTTTAACTAAAGTGACAAAAAAACGAGGCTTCAGCAAAATACATGAATATTTAAGTTTAAAAAATAAATTTTCAAGCAGAGATAAATTTTTATGTAAAATGATGTAATAACTACCTGGAATAAGTAAATTTTCAATTAAAATTATCAATCTTCGGCTGTTATCGATTTTAACCAAAATATGAATTTTTAGCAAAGAAGCTTGAGCTTCAACCAAGTAATTGAATTGTAATCCAAAAATATGAATTTTCAAACAAAATAATGAATAAACTGGAATAGTTGAATTTACAACCAAGGATATTAAATTTCTTCCAGAAAAACGAATTTTCAACTAAAAAAGATACATTTTCAACCAAGAAGATTAACTTTCTAAAAAAAAAGACAAATTTTTAACCAGACATGAAATTTCAACTAAAAAAGATATATTTTCAAAAACAAATTGAATAGTTAAATTTTCAGTTAAAAAAACTTCAAACAAAAAAAAACAAAGATTCAACAAAACAATGCAAGCTTCAATTGGAATAGTTTCAGTAAAAAATGGTATTTTTGCCAAAAACGAGCTTTAAAAAAATAGTTATATTTTCAATTAACGAGACGATTTTGCAATTAAAATTATCAATCTTCGACCAAAAAAATTAATTTTTAGCAAAAGAGTTTATCGTTTAACCAAGTGCTTGAATTTTCATAGAAGAAAATATGAGTTGTAAACGAAAAATGTACTATTTGATATTTTAGATTTATATCTCATTTATATTAATTTATATCTCAATCAAAAAAAGGTTTTAGTTTTAAACAAGTAATATTTGAATTTAAGAAAAAAAACTAGAATTTTGAACTGATAAAGATTTTTTTCATTAATGCATTTTTAACTAGAAAAGCTGTATTTACAACCAAAGATTTGTCTCAAAGACGAATTTCCAACTAGAAAGGTCCATTTTCGATTAAAAATAGGATAGTTCAATTTTCAGTTAAAACAAATCAATTTTTAATACAGCAAAACATTTCAACAATATCGTTCAATTTTCTACGAAAGTGATTAATGTTTAAGTAAAATTATAAATATTTAACTGGAGATCGAATTTTCAACAAAAAAATTAATTTTTAACTAAATACCTAAATTTTAAACTAATATAGATCAATTTTCGAACAAAAATAGAAGTTTCATTTTCAGTTAAAAAAATAAAATTTCAAACAAAAAGAAAAACAAATTTTCAGCGATGTAGTTCCACCTACTAATATAAAGTTACTTTTTCAGATGAGTTTTTTTCAAGTTAAAACAAAATTTACTAACATTTTATGGTTTTCCCAAGTACATAAAAATTTCCTGGCAATTGCAAGAATTTAGGTGAGTAGATACCCTGAAAATATACAAAGAAACTCAAGAACGTTTGAAAAATTCGTAGAAGGCAGGCAAGTCCATGTGTTTTTTTTAAAGCCAGTTCTGAAAAATATTGCCGTATTTAAATTTTCTAATCCGGCATAAAAGGTTTCCAGGTGTGACCAATCACTCTTCTGTGACCAAACACTAACAAGTATTTTTTTAAGAGAGAGCTGGAAAAGGCTTCGAGATCTAAAAGTTCACAAGACGTTAACGCCGCAGTAAAAAATTAAAACACGACAAAAATGCCGTATCTGTATACACTGCGACGTCTAAATAAATAATTAAAGATAATAATTGTGATTGAAAAAAGGATAGGATAGATTGATGGTGCAGAATAATAAATCAGCATGTTGAGAATAAATTAATATATTTATAATGGATATACGGTAGGTACTGTTGTGAATCTCAGTTTTATGGCATCTCTATCTCCAGGCTTGGGAGGACATTCATTCTCTCAGAAGCCAATTGCCTACCTACACACTCATATTTACACACTTTCGGGCAAACCCACTATTGCTTTTAATAATAAATTGCAATCCTCGAACACTAGACTTTCGTAAATACTACGTCAATTAAATTACTGCATCGGTTATTTACAATAAATACATGCCTCACTTTCCGGTTCCATGGCAGGCCACTCTTTTCAATCAATTAACGACGCTAGTTTACATGAGCAACAAGTCGCTTGTTTAAAGAGGGAATGGCCACTGTTTGAGGATATCTTCTAATATTCTTATTGCACATTTGCCTCTCAAACTGGAACGGAAAAAGGACTTTCGCTAGGTACGGAAAAGATATGTCGGTAAGGATATATGTTCTAGGGTCACCTACCATTTTACTTTAGAAGGATTCCTGATTCTTTTGGTGATTTTTCATTTAGTAATTTGGGTTTCTTTACAATTAAGAATGGGCTAAATTAGGGCTAAGCTTGAAATAACATTAGATGATTGTTCAAGTTAATAATGTTTCGAAATTTAATAAAGCCAGGTTTGATCTATTCAAAACTAAAGACATATCTGGAAATAAAGATTAATGAATATGGATCCACTTTCAATTTATCAAGAATATACCTTTCTGCATATTAAAAATGAATTTAGAATTCTTCCCTAAATTTGGGATGAATGTACAATCAAGAACTTACCACCAGATTAGAAAATATTTCTAGTTAGGGACCAGACTTAATATTTAGGAATACTTTCCAACATAAAATGTTTTATTAATTTGGAACGAATGTTTAATTATGATAGATCTGTTCCTAATTTTGTATCTACTCTCAGGACATCATTAATACAGAAATGCTTCGTAATCCGTTTAAATTTTTTGAAGGATCCATCCCTAAGTGGATAACCATCTTCATCAAAGAACAGACTAAGTAAGGAATCTAACCAAAATTTTCTAAGTCAACTGATAATAATTACATTTCCAGTTAAGTTTTCTTCATCAGCATTCTCACCATTCTCATTAAAAATATACAAATCTTAATTAAAATCCCAATTCCTCAAAATCCCTACTAAAGCAAACCCTAAATCGGCAACCCTCCTCAAACCTTGAGACTACGTAGTTGAGGGTGAAGTTGGGAGGGAAATTGGGGAGGTGGGTGAAGTGGGAGTTGTGGATTCTCTACCATTGGAGAGAGCGGGTGTGGATGACCTATCCTGTTTAACACTAGGAGTACTACATCGATTATTTCCTAGGAGGCTGTCTATCGAGAACGGATTCAGTCTCCTCCTCTCCTCCCTGCCTTTAACCGAGAGGTCGATACTGCTGCTCTGCACTTCATCATCATGCAGAACTCTATCAGTTTGTTGTGAGATCAGTCGATTGTTGTTAGTTGCCCTCATTGCTGAATTGCCCAAACTAACTAGCTCCCTCCTTCGTTCCAAGAGACTCAGACCCCAATGATTAATTCCCTGCTGATGATTCAGATCCAGGTTCAAATTGAGTCCTGAATTAGGGTTTTGGAGATGGTTTGTAGAAAAGTTTGATGGTTTTTGATCGAGCAGTCGAGGGAAACATTCGCCATCAATGGATCCGTCGGCTGCTGAATCCATTCTTTCACTTCCACTTTCGCTACAGGAGTCAAGACCTCCAACTACGTCAATCTCTTCGTTTGCATCATTTCCGGATCCGGAAACACTGCTGCTCTCGTTATTGTTGCTTAACTGACCAAAGGAGCTGCTCAAGGAGTTGCCACCGGAGGCCGCTGCACTTCGCTGTTCCCACTCAGCCCGCAAGGTCGAGAGGTCGACTGAGATTCCCTGTAAAGAAAGAGAAGATTGATTGAATTGGTCGCTCGCTCTCTTGGATAATAAGCTGTGCATCTGCGCTTTATGATAAAAATAAATTAATAGTTTAAGAGGTGATAAGAATCAGTTCGTGGCGATTCCGGTGAGATCGTATGGGGTAATTAACTGAACATAATTGAGGAGTTATTGAAATTGTAATCAAGATCCAGAATTTTAACCTTCAGCGCTTCAAATATATTTCATATATGTTCAGGGTTGCTACAAAATCTCAATTTTGAAACAGCCTCACTTTCCCTGACTTATCCTCGATCAATTTTTTATTTTCCTCGATCGTTCTCAATTTTTCTTGAAGGTGTGAAAACAACCTTGCACCCCCAATATCAATAATGATAATGTAAAAAATGGTTGTCTCTAAATATATTTCAAACACTTTTAGTGGCAGACATAAAGAATTTTATCCAAGTCATGAGTACAATGCATGCTTTTTCCAGCAGATAGTTTGATTTTCGATTTAAAAAAGCTGGATGAAATAAAAAATACGAGTTTTCGACAAAATAAATTAATGCTCAATTAAAAGAAGGTAATTTTCGACTTAAAGTAGAATAGTCACATTTTCAGGCAAAAAATTAAACAACAAAGAATTTTCAACGTAAGAGTTACATTTTTAATCAAAGAAATTATTTTTTAACTAAAATGATGAAAATTAAAAAAAATTATTTCTATCCAAATAGTTGAACTTTCAACCAAATGGTTCAATTTTCAACCAGGGAAAATAATGTTAACTCAAAAATGGAATAAATAAACTTTCAGTTATCCAAATAGTTGATCTTTCAATTAAAAAAATTAATTTCCTACTAAATAGAAGAACAATTTTCTTAAAGATATGCGTTTTCAACTCAAAAGTATGAATATCTGACCAAAAATAGAATATTTAAATTCTCAGTTAGAAAAATTAATTTTTAACCGAAAAATACGAATTTTCTACAAAGTAGATAAATTTTTGTACAAAGAAATTAATTTTAACCAAAAATATTCCATTTCTATCGAGAAAGATCAATTTTCGACAATAAATGGAATATTTCAATTATTGGATGAAAAAATTAATTTTCAATTTAAAAAAAAATTTGAGTCAAAGAAATTAATTTTCGAACAAAATGATAAATTTTTAACCAAGATGATCAATGTTCTACCACAAAAGAATAACTTGTAACGAAACACATGAATAATTTAGCGAATATTTGAATTTTTAATTAAATTTTCCAACCTAATAGCTAAATAATTTACAACCAGAGATAAATTTTCAACTAAATAATAAAGCAGCAGCCAAAAAGATGAACATTTTCCCGAAAAATACGAATATTTGATAAATTTTCCAACTAAGAAATATTATTTTGAACCAAAAATAGTTAATATCCTCCCAAAAAAAAGATTTTTCTACCGAAAGAGATGAATTTTCAAATCAAAAGAAAAATCTTGAACAAAATAATTGAATTTTTAAACAGGAAAAATAACTTTTAAACCAAATTTTTAAATTATTAACAAAATAATCAAATTAACTGCAACTTGAGTTTGACGGAAATTCCTTTTTTTCTGACGTTCCCTGACCAGTTTTAACATCACTAGCATAAATATAAAATAAGAAGATTAATTAAGACTCAACTGGATAAAATTTAATGCTAATATATCTTAATTTTTTCCATCGTCTGGTATTCCATCAGTTATAAATTGCAAATAATTACAAAAACACCTATAATTAAAATCTTTCAATTTGAATCTCAAGCAGTTCGTTCATAAAAAAAACGAGAAAGAAAGAGAGAGAAAAAGCAACGAGAAAAAAGTTAATCACGTTGTCTTGACATTTTTTATAATAAATAATTTACAAGAATTAACTGACACACTTGCTACTTGGTAGTGGAGTTTTATTTGCTTCGGATTATTGAAATTTATAATTGAATGTGAAAAAATTTTTCAATATTTATCAATTTTGCATCAGTGGGAAGAGAAACCATTTTCTAATCTATAATATATAGATGCAAAAGGAAGGTAAATCGCGATAATTAATAATTTTGCATAGTGAAATTAATTAATATGCATCTGCAGACGCAATCGCTGCTGCATAAGTGTTAGGTCTCGATCTATAATTTATCGCCTCACATGACAGACGTGTCTCTAAATCCATGTCGTGGCACTATTTGTGGGCAGTGCGCAAAAGAATGGAAAAAAAGCATTTGCATGATTAAGGGAATTAAGAATAACGTTTCATTACATGGACATTTGTTCTCACTGAATCGCGACAGTACAGTTTGTGGAAAATATATTTTGCATACTTTATGTGCGGGTTGGCAAAATCCAATTGTGGCGAGGGCCACGTGGTTCGCGAAATTTATGATTACGAGAAAACATATTGCAATTATACTGTGCAATTGTAATACACAAGTGTGTCGCAAATTTCAACATGGTGATAAAAACATATACAAGCGCGTTTAAAAATCTGACATTTAAGATTTTTGAAAATGTCACTGCGGCTGAGGGACATGAGCATAATTAAACAAGTGGTTTCTCAGAAACGAGCTTAGAAGTGGAAGTTATTGCAAGATATATTTGATCATAGTTTTGATACGAAATCCCGGTTTCAAAATTCCCTGATTTATTTCCTTAACTTTCCTCTGGTCAATTTTTAATTTCTCTGACCGTTCTGAATTTTTCATTTTGGTATAAAAACAACCTTACACCTGCAGATCAATAATGTTAGAAAAAATGTTGGTTTCTAATTTATTTTCAACGCTTGTAATGACAAAAGTCATATATCGCATTACGGAAAAATATGTAAATTACACGAATTTTCAAAGAAATATGTAATTGAGTTTTCAACCCAAGAAGATGAATTTCGAATCCAAAATGGATGAACTCAATTTTTATTTAAAAACATTTGTTTACAACCAAGAAAAAAGGATTTTTCAACAGAATATTTCAAACGACCAAAGTGATAAATGTTTCATAGGAAAATGAGTTATCTACAAAAGAAGTATAATTGAAATTTCAAGAGAGAATATTTTATTTTTCATTCACAAACAGTTTAAATAAACAAAAAGATAATAATTTTCAACAAATTCGTCGAATCCTGACTCAAACTAGGCTAATTTCGAACCAAAAAGAGTGATTTTAATAATAAAAATATTATCCAAAATGACAACTTTTTAAGGACAAAGACAAATTTCCGACAACACAGTTGAGTTTTAAATAAAAAAATTTGAATTTTGTAGAATAGTATGAATTTTTAATTTATATAATTGAATGTTCAACCCAGACAATACAAATTTCGAATAAAATAAAAGACGAATTTCAAATAAAAAGGATCAATCTTCAAACAAAAATGGAATAATTACATTTTCAGTTGATAATTATATCTTTAATTCGAGAAATAAATCTTCAACAACAAAAAAACCTTAATTTTTAACCAAACAATTAATTTTTTAACACAAAGGATACATTTTCTATAAAAAAAAGGCTAATTTTCAACAGAACGACTAAATTTTTCAATAGGAAAGACAACTTTTACGCCAAAAATAGAATAGTTACAAAAAATCATTAAGAAAAAAAAGGATTTGCATCAAAACAATTACATTTTCAAGCAAAGAAAAGAACTTCCAACCAAAGAGATAAATTTTGAACCAAACAGATTAAATTTCTATCAAAAAAGAAAATGTTTCAGCAAACAATTAACTGATTAAATTTTCATTTAATAAAATGATGAATCTTTAAAGACAAAAATTAGTTTTAACTAAACAGTTGAATTTGTAACCTGAGGATTTAATTTTATATCAACAGGATAAATTTTCGACAAAATATATCAATTTTCAACTAAGAAAGATCAATTTTCGACCAAAATAGAATAGTTCAATTTTCAACCAAAAGAAGACCGAACTTTCAACAAAATAGTAAAACTTTCAACCAAAGTAATGAATTTTCAACCAGGAAGATTAAATTTTTATCAAAAAAGATCAATTTTCTATAAAAAATGGAATCGTTGAATTTACAATAAGTGAAAAAATTAAACTTTAACTAAAATAATGAATTTTTAACCAAAAAATACAAATTATCAACAGAATACATGAATTTTCAAATAAAAATATTCATCTTCAATCAATAATAGAATAGTTAAATTTTCAGATAGAAATAAATTTCAATAACAGCAAAAAACGAACTTTTAACAAAAAAGTTCAAATTTGAACCAAAGAAATTAATGTTTAGCATAAAAGGTAAATTTTACAACCAAGAAGAATTATTTTATACAAAAAAATTAATGTCCCACAAAATACATGAATTTTCAGACAAATTTTTGATTTTTGAAGAAATTTTAAATTTAATATTAAAATTTTCAACTAAATACAGAAATTTCACACCAAGCATTTGAATTATCAACTAAAGAAAATAAATTTTCAACTGAACATGGATTAGTTAAATTTTTAGTTAGAAAAAAGATAATTTTCAAAAAAATAGTTTAATTTACAACAAAAAAGAGGGTTTTCAACTCAAATGATGAATCATCAACCAAGAAAATGAATTTTTAACAAAGAAGACCTACCTTCAACTAAGTAGTTGAATTGTCAACAACAAAAAAACGATTTTCCGAAAAAATGGTTGAATCCTCAAGCAAAACACATTATTTTCCAACCAGTTATGATTTTTAATCGAAAAAGTTGCAATTTTTGCAAAAATACGTAAATTTCAAACCTAAAAAGACCATTTTTCCACAAAACAGTTGAATTTTTAACCAAAAAATTTCCTAAAAATAATTCCTGGCCTGTTTTAAATTCCCTGACCTGTAGCAACCCCTTTTAATAAAGACGATAATTTAATTAATTTACCTTGGCAGCTAATTTTCGTTGCTGACGTTCCAGGGCTTTCAGAATTTTTTTCTGTCGCCTTTCACGTTCTTTTCTTCTTAGTTCTTCAGGTGGAATTGGTTCTCCGCTACAACTTTGGGGATGTGCGTTGTGGGCAGGTCTTCCAGGTCCCTTTTTCGTGTGCTCCTTTTTTCTCCATTTCGCTCTGCGATTTTGAAACCACACCTGGAATCAGAGAAAAGATCATTTTAATTAATCAATTATATATAATAATCTTAAAATATATTGTTTCAGTTTGAGTTTATGAAAGCTCATCATGTAAAATTCAGTTTCCACTTGAAGATGTTGCGATTGAATGGAAAGTCTTTCGTTTGATTTATAATATTAATTTCCTATAATGTTAGATCGACACAACAATCATTTTCATCAGACTTTATGGTGAATTAAAATTCGAAAAAGAGTTTTAAATTTAAATTTTCACATTAAATATACACATTAAATATTGAAGAAGATTTAATTGCAAACTGAAGAGTTTTTAATTCTAAAGAAGGTACTATAAAAATTATGCATGTCTTAAGTTTTACAATTGAACATTCTATTGAAAATTTATCGATTTGGATAATTTAGAATCGAAAACTCTTAAATTTTGATCTTCAAGATCATCAAAATCGTCACAATTTAAGAAATATTATAAATTAATCTTTAAAATTTAACAATTTTAAACTGCACAAAGTTCAAATTAAAAAAATTTTCAATTCAACTCTTCAAAATCTTCAAATTTGATAATTTAAAATAGAAATATTGAGATTTTATTTAAAATCATCCAAATGTAACCATTTTTATTTATACATCTTTAAAATTAAATTAAATTTTAATACTATATTTTTTAAATTCAAGAATTGTTATTTGTAACTTCAAATTAGCAGAACTTTTAATTGCAAATATTTAAATAGAAGAGTTTTCAAATTTGATCATTCACTTCTGTTTTTCTAAATCATCCAAATTAGAAAATTTGCATTTATACATTTTTACAATTGCAGAATTTAAAATGTAAATCATCCAAATTGAACCAGAGTAGACGTATTTCAAAACCATGTTCAACACTTTATTGTTTTTAAAATATAAATATTAAGAACTCAGAATTCCAGGATGTCTTTTGAAAATCTTATTACGATATAAAATCCCACATTAGCTGATTATTTTTTTGTTTGCTCTTAATTCCGGCTGGGATAAAGTCTTATATTTAAATGAAAGTCACGGATTAATGGAAGCCAATTAAAATTAAAATAAATTGGATGAAAGCCGGTCGGAGCTATTTTAATATTTATTTAAATTTATGATTCTCAATTATATTTTATAGTACCTTAAATTAAAGCATATATTTTAATTTGATTATTAGGCAATAAAAATAATAAAAGAGTGATACTAGAAAGTGGGACTAAGCGGCGCATATTCTGTATTAAAAAATTTGTCTGCTTCTTCTAGTTTTTACAATTGAAATTTTATTGTTATTATATGTATGCGTCTATAATTTTTACTTAAAAAAGCAATTATCGCATTAAGAAATGGAGAAACCAAGGAGAGCCGCTTTCCCCCATTTGCGTCGGATACTGCATTTTTTTCTTGCTAATTTCAATATAAAATAAAATTCTTATTATGTGTAACTTAAAATATCCTACAATTAAATTTTTTACACTTTAATTGAAATTTTTTTGTTTCAACTTATGTTCGCAAAATCGAAGTGTTTAGGCTTGCCAAAAATATTTGTGCTACGTTCATCGAATTTAGGTGAACACAGAAAAAACTGAGGGTACGAAATTTTGAAAGTAGATCAAGAAGTGTAAACGTGAAGTGAGTATACCAAATTGAAGTAAACTTTCCGGGTTGAATCGCAGATATCTCCGGTGGACTTCGCTAGAGGCAGCATATTACACGTATATAACCACGGAAAGTTCACCTCAGTTGGGAATAATCAGCTGACTATAACCTGATTGAAAGAATACCTGCAACGTTTCCTCCTTCAAGTTTTTTTCTTCGAAACATCTTATATTAAAAAACACGTCAATTTTCACTCTCGATTTTAAGACTTTACGCCTGTTTCACGCTTTTCAACCACTTAGATAAGTTTACAGATACCTGAGGATACATTTAACGCCTGTCGCTGACTCGAGCTTAATCAGAGGAAACGTTTCTATCGCGCTTGTCGCGAATGCCTCTAGGACGCTTGTTAATTCGCCACGTAATTAGGATCGCAGCGTTTTCTCATTAGCGTGGACGTCAACAGCGAGAAGTTGACGAAGGGGCCTCTGGGGCGAAAAGGTGAGAAAGGTGAAAGAGTTTGGGGGGAGGGGGTTCGCGTGCGGGTTCGGTTTCTCTCGATTCGCGGTTATGTTATATTCGCTAGCATGCCTTGGAAGAAGTCATAAGGGCAAGTGACGTGACTTGGCCAAGGGGTTGTAAAAGGGGTCTATTGATCTCAAGCTCGCGTGAGGCCAGCGCCATTTACCGGCCGCGGCTACCCTTCCTAACTAATGTCTTCATCCCTAACTTCTCTGGCTCTTATCAAAACTCTGCAGACACGGTACCTTCGTGCACGAGTGTCACCTTAACACCCCTACACATAGTCGATTGATATATTACTTAGAATTTTCGTTATTCTCGTTATTTAGTCTTACAATTATTATTATTCTATTTATCCCGCCAAGAATTGATTATTTGCTTAATACTCGCAACTTCCTTTTTTAAGGGTCGAGTAAAAGTGTACTTAATGAGGGAGAAACAAGTTCTAAAGACGCGGACCAAATTAAAAAAGATACAGTTTCAAACAAATATGGAATAGTTAAATTTTCAATTGAAAAATTGATTTTTCATCATAAAACCTCAATTTTCAACAAAACAGTTAAATGTTTAACTAAAGGCACACACTTTCAACAAAAATGATGAATCATCGATTAGAATAGTTACATTTTTATAAAAAGAAAAATAATGTTCAAACAAAAAAGAAAAATTTTAAAAAATAGTTGGATTTTCAAATTTTAGTTGCCCAATTCTTAGTCAACCAAGTTGTTGAATTTTCAATTCAAAAGTTTACTTTCATAAAGAAAAACGCAAATTTGTAACAAAATACATAATATTTAAAAAATAAAAGAATTTTCTACCAAAAAATATGAATTTACAATGAAAAATAAAACAATGTTTCAGTTACAAAAATTAATTTTAAGCCATAATTGGCTATCAAACCGAACAATTTTTAGCAAACGAATGAAATTTAAACCAAATAGTTAAATTTTCAACTAAAAATGAAATGTCCAATAAAAACGAAACAATTTTTTCCCAATAAAGGCGCATTTTGCAAGGAAATAGTTGAATTTTCAATGAAGAAACATAAATTTGCGATAAAAAAGTAATCGTTAACTTTTCATTTAAAAAAATAGTTCAGTTTTCAAGCAAAAGGATGAATTCTCATGCAAGAATTTCAATTGTCTGAAAAAAAGAACAAAAACTAGTTTTCAACAAAAATTAAATAGTTAAATTTTCAGTCAAAAAAATGAATTTTTAACAACAAAAATATTTTCAGCAGTATAGCTAAATTTTCTATCAAAATTGTTAATCTTACAACCTGAAGAGATCATTTTTAACAAAACACATGAATTTCTAACTAAAAAGTAACAGTTTTTAACCCACAATGGAATATTTAAATTTTCACTTAAGAAAATTAATTTTTAACAAAAAACTAAATTACTTTGAAATATCTAAATTTTTTGGATTATAAGTTAATTGATTATATTACCTAAACTACTTTGAATTACTTAAAGTACAAGTGGATTAGGATGGATTACAATTAGATTACAAGTGATAAGACTTACTGTGACTAAAAGTGGATAATTCGGATTACAAGTGCTAAACAAATTATTTCAGTAATTTAACAAAAATTATATATTTGTTACAGCATGTAATTAAAAGTCAATTTAATTCAATATTTAAGTAAACCTTTAAGTCATTTCCACTTAATTTAAATGACATTAAATTAAAGTGGATTTAATTAAAATTGAATTCAGCTAAACGGAATATTAATTAAGAAAATAATTGAACAAGATTAAGATTGAATCCATTGTATAAAATTGGATTTTAGTGATCTCAAGTAATTTAAGAGAATCCCACTCATAACAATAAATTATATAAACTGAATCGTAAAAAATTGTAATAAGTTTTAGATAAATTCAATTCAACTGAACATAATTAAATTAAATTGAATTTAAATTGAAATGAATTAAATGAATTCCGGAGATTTTGTTACGAACAGCCGGCTTCAATTTGAATTGAATAAAGTGCAACTGAAAATAGAAGTGAATTCTACTAAATTCTAATGAATTCAAGTCAATTTTGAGTCAATTAAAAACATTTCAAACCAACTGAATTAATTGTAATTCCACTAAATTCAAATTGAATTCTATAAAGTGCCAATAAAATTCTGTAAAAGCCAATGGGAATTCAAGACTAACTTAAAGGGATAATTCAAAAAATTAATTAATTGAGACATTATTGTTGTTGTTTAAGTTTTATGATTACTTGATGGAATGATCTACCAGAAGATTAAATTTTTGTTCTGTAAGTATTTCAACTGATGCAACAATTATATTAATGCCAGACACTCTTCCATTCTTTAGTCGTCAAAACTGTATTTTTAATAATTTTTCGTCAATAACGTTAATTTTTAAGATTGGAGTTAGTAATGCTATTGCTGTTATAAAATGAATTATTCAAAGCTGAAAAAAATTAATATATGATTAAGGAATAGCAAACTTATTTTCTAAGTCGCTTTTGCCCTGGTGGCCGGTCTTCCTCCAGTCTACCCTAGCTATTATTTTGCAAACACAAAAGTCTCATGTTCCCACAGAAGACTAAACACCTTCCAATTATCAGAAATTAACTCCGTGTCCGTTTTCAATCAAATTTTTTGACAGTCCACCCATAAAACTATAATGAAAGCAAAGCCTAATGCTACACATGCATGTGAATTCTGCAAGAACATTTTTATAGCCGAGCGGAAATGAGCTGTCTTCTGCAACTCATATTCGCGAAACCGGAAGCTGTTGCAGAATATCGGTCATCGACGGAAGACCTTTTTCTGGTCTCGGGGGTGCGGTGTTCGAAGAAGGGTGGCCGTCAATTT
>JAWWLR010000092.1:41911017-41921166 GCA_035041075.1 Acraspis erinacei | reverse complement strand
TGTCTTTATTCCGCGACCAGGAACAATCTAATGAACTTCGCTCCATAAAAATTCTAATCAAATTATTTGATGAAAAACGCGCTTATCTCTCATTTCTTATTACAATTTTCCAACTGTCAAATTAAAATATATGTCATAAACGGAACTAGATATTACAAGCGGCTTTCATTTAAATACAAAATTGTATCCTAGTAAGAATTAGAAGCAAAAAAAAATATTAATAAGTTAATGTGGGATTTTATACAGTAATAAGATATTCGTAAAAAAACATCTTCAAATTCTGAGCCCTAATGTTTTTTGTGCTTATAATTTAAAATGATATAGATTTGAGTGTTCTTTCAAACACGGAAATCAATTTTGAAATTTATAATTCGACGCGCTTCAATTTTTAAACTGTATAAATACAAATTCATCAATTATTTATATCACGAATAAATTAATTTAAATATTATTATATATTATTACATAATTATTGTACTGTAATATGCCAAAAGAGTAAATGTTACTAATCCGGTATTCTAGAGTAAATTATAAATGATAAAAAGTGTTGAAGGTACACTCAGAAAAAAATTTTCATGGACCAAAGAAACTGTTTCCTTGAATATAAATAAAAACTTGGTTGAATAAAACCAATTTTCGTTGATTCAACAAAATATTTGCTTGACCCAACAGCATTTCTTTTGTTGAATCAACGAAATACTCCAACTATCAAAAGAATTTCGTTAAAAGAATTTCATTTTGAAAGTGGCGACAAACCAAGCTTTTTGCTCCATATTGATGTTCAGCATTGAGAGAGGAACAATTATTTTTATTTAATTATAACGTCTCCCTCGATGTTAATCGTCCACATAGTGCGGAATGCTTCTTCTGTCTTCTCCTTCAAAATTAAATTCTTTTTGGATTTATTTTGTTAATTAATTATTTAATGTGTCCATCTCGAAAGGAGAATTTCGATAGTATAGCTACTTATTTTTTTACTTTAAATTTTCGTTTCCTGATGAGGACAGCATTTCTCTATCGAAATGTCAACAAAATGATCTTCTATAAACATCATCAGGGTCTTTTTTCTAAAGTGTAGTATGCGATTGCTATACATTTTGCACTTTTAATAATTATATAAGTTATTGTATATTAAAATCGGGTTTTTAATAAAAACCGAAATTTTGTTGAATAATAAATTTCATCTTTAGGATATATGTTATATACGATCTGATTTATATGATGTAGTAGAATTAGAGGTGTCATAAAAATAAACAGTAACAGGCAGTAAATAAAAAAACAGTGTTTTACTGGGAGAATTATGGGTGTAGGGAGTGCAGTGCTCGCACTCTCGATGGTTATAAGTAGGAAATAAATTGCGTGCCACGACACACGACTACTGACTGTTTTGCCACCCTCTCACCGCCCCAATCACTAACTATGGGTTGTTACCCCTTGGCGTGTCATTTGATGGAGAATATTATCCTAGTTGCGTGTTCGACGCGCGACTAGTCAGTCAGTCGATTGTTTTAAACTACCGATCGAAATCGGTTTATTCATTAACGCAAGCAAACCATAGGTTGGCATCGATCTTAATTACTATAACAACAGAAAAGCAATCGACACAGGCGAATTGAAAAAGATCTGACTAACGAATTCACAAGTAATATATATTTCAATTTTTGTTCCAATTCAGTAGATGAGGACTCGAACCCCCGATATCGTAGTCATGAGAAATATAATGTAAAAACAAAGGGTAATATGAAGTTCATCTGCATCTTTCGAGATTTTTAGTATCTTCCTTTGAGGCCATCAAAAGGGTTCTCGAAAATGAAAAACAAAAAATCTATAATACTCCATATTTATGTTTCAATTTAAATTGTAATTGTTATGTTAATTGATTTCTTTTATAGACTTTTCCGAATTTTTGAGCGAATGGTTTTAAACATTTGGTAAAACCTTCGTGCTAGTCCGAAAGTACAAAATCAGCTGGTAGCGATTTGATCAATTTAAAATAATATAATAAGCAGAACACTTATTTACCTAAGCTAGATTTTTAAATAAACAAGGAAGCGATTACCAACTTAAAAATATTAATTTCTCAAAATAAAAATAACTTTTGAACTTAAATGACTTGATAAATTAATAATTAAAAAAATGCAATCTACTAGTCAATCAGCCAGCAACTGAATGTATGTAATTTGTTTGCCGATTTGCTTTTTCTGAAAATAGACTGTGTTTCCGTTCTTAATTGATTTAATTAATAAACCGAACGGTTTTAAATCTTGAAAGAAAATTTTAAAATCTAGATGAACAATAAATACAATTTATGAATTGCAATTATTAATTATTGAACAAACAACGGAATGTAATTTGTTTACCAATTTGATTTTTCTAAAAACAAATTGAGTGGTCTTTCTCAATTGCTTTAAAGGAAAAACCAAATGTTTTTAAATCTACAACTCAATTTTAAAATCTAAAGGAACAGTAATTTCAATTTTGCAAAATATCAAGCAGAATCTTCTTCGGCCAAGTCATGAATACAAGTTTGGCTGATTACCGTAGTCTGATCCTTCGAAATGACGCGTATCGACGCACGTTTTATTTATCCGAAGAGTGTCTACCACTTTGAGAGGGTCGCCTCTTTGAAAAGTTTGCGCGGTAATCCGACAGAGGCTAATTAATGTTCGTTACGCAAGAAGCGGCTAGTCGATTAGAGCCGATGCAATAAATAACAATTTTAATTATCAGTCGCTCCGTTAGCCGCTGGCTAAATTTCACCGGTGATGGCGTGAATTCTTCGAAGTAAATATATATAAAGATTATAAAGTATCATCGCAAAACGTCCGCGGAATAATAATTTAGGAATGAAAGTGAAGATGCGTACCTAATTAAATCCAATAACTTAAATCACCTTCATGAAAATATTATTACCCATTTTAAGTAAAATTTATTGAAAGGTAAGGAAATGTTTATCAATATACAAAAATAAATTGCAGACAAAATTTGGTTGTATTTTTATTTTGTAAAATGTAAGACTCATAGAGACTGATAAGGTATCAAAAGCGATTCAGTAACTGACATCTCTTTTCGAGGTCAGACCTGATTAAAAATTAATAATTCAATTTTTACAAATGAGTGTTTTATCCATTAAGGATAAAATTTTATGTTTCGCGATGTTTTTCATTGAAAGAGTAATAGGAATCGATAATTTATCAACTATAAATATGATGAAGAGAGATCTTTTAATTAAAATTTGTTCATATTTAAAAGCATATTAGACATATCTGCATAACTATACTGAACAATATTTTATTTTCTCGAATGATTTAAATTGTTTTATCATTTAATGAACTATAAAGTCGGATATTACAAGGAGAAATATTAATAAATGTCAGGAAAATAATGATAGTTGTAACTATGTCACTATAAGCGTTACTGCAAATGTGAACATTTAATTTAATACCTGTCCTATTACACGGAAATAATGAAACCACGCTGGGAAATAAGGTGCTGTATTTCAGGTTCTGACAAAGTGTATGAAACCCTCAGGCTCTCATGACTTTAATTTTATCCAAATAAATTGTCGAACGATTATTTAAAAAACCGTATTTCACTCTTATTTGCGTCATTTCAAGCATTTATCATGCCATATTAAACACTCATCTCCTTTCGGATGAAGAAATCCTTCACTTTCTGAGAAATATACTTTTTTAATGACACTATGATTACTGACCATAAAT
Organism: Acraspis erinacei; assembly: GCA_035041075.1. Classification (NCBI taxonomy): domain Eukaryota; kingdom Metazoa; phylum Arthropoda; class Insecta; order Hymenoptera; family Cynipidae; genus Acraspis; species Acraspis erinacei. The sequence goes on along the minus strand of JAWWLR010000092.1, from coordinate 41,917,444 downwards.
ACGTGTGAGAGGAATTGTTCGGCATGTTTTTGTCAATAATCTTAGTCTACTTATTTTTTCAATATTTTATGGACTAAAGTTAAAAGGGAATTATGCAAAGAATGTTACATATTATGCATTAGAGACTGAAATACGTATATGTACTAGTAATTTACATGCATTAAAAAAATCTCTTCTTATCTATAAATAAATATAGTGCTTGTAACCTTTGAAGTGAAGAAAAGGGATCTTGCAATTTGAATTTCGCGCCATAGTGAGATTTAGAGTAGAGTTTATGTTTAAGTGTAGTAATAATAGGGCTGTAAAGTTTCGTGATACTACTTTGTCCAAATAAAAAGTTTTATGAAACCTTGGAAACGTTTTAAAGTTACAAAAGTTTAAAATATTAAAGCAAGAAATTTAAAAATATTTAAAAAGTGCCTAATTCTGTATTAATACATATATTATTATTAGTGTATATCAATTTTAAAATTAACATAATTATTTCATTGAAAATTCATTCTTGTTGGTTGATTACAAATTTAATTATTTTGTGGAAAACTCTACAATTTTATTACAAATTCATAACTCATAATTCTAGTTGAAGTCATATCTTTTGTTGAAATTTTAATTATTTTGTTGAAAACGAGTTTTTTTTAATTATCTTTTACACGTGAAAATTTAAATATTCCATCTTTTATAATTATTTTTTTAGTAGAAATTTAATTTTTTGTTAGTTCAGAATGCAAATTGCTGTTTCTCCATAATTGTTAATACGTAAAATTTTTTACTTCATCTACTAGTAAGTGAATTCTAGCTACAAATAAGAAATTTTTTAGTCAAAAATCAGACAAATTTACTAATTTATCACTGATGGAAATGGGTTAAAATTTTAACTGATTAAACTTCTGCATATTTAAAAATTAATCGGTTTTGATTAAGGATGTTTTTAATCAATCTCTTTTAGCTAAATTCACCTGTTTTCGACTTATAATAAAACTCTATTTTGTTTCAATATCAGCTATTAAATGTTTCGTTAAGAATTTGTCTGTTTTGGTTGAAAATTGTACTACTTAACTAAAAGTGTACAAAATTCATGCGTTTAATTATTTAATTAAACTTGGAATGTTTCTTTAACGCATTTCGTTGAATCACATTCCTATTTTTCAAGCAAAAATATTTCCCAAAATAAAAATCTTGCAATTTAAATTTCGCGCCACACTGACACCAGAGCTAGAGGTTAGACTGAAGTGTGACATTACAAATAATTGTACAGCGAAATTTAAAAGGTGAAATTCACCTTTCATATTTAAATGATATACGAGTAGTATTTAAAAAATTTATATATTCTGATAGAATATTGCCTCTAAAATATACCATTTTTGACGCATCTATTTAGGATAAAAATCATGCAATGTAAATTTCGTGGCACGCGTACACTATGAGCATTATAAATAATTGTGGCGCGAATTTTAAATATATATTCTGATAGAATATTTTGAGCTTCTTCAATGTATTCTTGAAAATGACTATTTAAGAGCATAATCACACATTTTCTCACGACGTGGCAATCAGTAATTCTTGAGATAAAGTAACGTGCTTCGAAAGTCGGAGGTTATTAAAGGGTGCCCCTGTTCTTTGAACGTAACAATTTAGTCGCATAGTGAGCTGATTAGGGCTGAGCGAAGAAGTAACTCGAAAAGTAATATAAGAAGATGCTTATCGGCCAAGACAATTAGCGGGCATATAAATACCGCGTATTTATAGTCCGCCAGCCGTATCAGCCTCCACCCCCGCTATAACTCAAACTATTTAATTAATGTTTTTCTCCTTTTTTGCTCGGTCTCACATCGCGGACCACAGTGTCGATAAGGAAACCGGGGTGCCCTACACCAGTCACGAGAGCGACGAACAAGCCCGAGAATTTCTGGTAAGCTCGGTAAAAAAGTTAAGCTTCAAAGGGAAAAAGTGACGTGAAAAGCATGATGGCCAAATGTAAGAAACCAATCTGGAAGAGATAGGTTGACGTTTCGAGATAAAAAGTGTAACAAGAATTTTGTTCTTGACAAATGTCAAACCGTAACGGAAAGTTTTGAGAATTCAATATAACTTTTATATAAAAAATCAATTCCCTGATAAAATGTAATGTTATGCAATATATAATAAAACGGAGAATTCACTTGACAGGAAAAGTACCAAAACAGTTCGAAGGTTGAAATTTTTATAAACAATTTTTATAATATACATTATAAATTAAAAAAAAAAAAACCTTAGTATTTTATTTTTGCAAAAGTGGCGCTCCATCATTTTGTACGAAGAAAGGGATAAAAATGGTATTCTTAGGTGATTAACCTTTTCTGACCTCACGTAACCTATAGGTTACATAAATTTCTATTGCTTCTCTTCTAAGCACGATAATTAGATTATAATCTTTTATGACAGCACTGGAAAAGTTGCATTATATTATCTCACATGTCCAATACAAGAAATAATAATTTTAGAAGATGAAAAAGTTTTTAGAGGTGTTATGATTTATGAATAAATTTATGTTTAGAAAAAGTGTTTTCTTTGTGTTATAATAACAAGTCAAAACATAGTTTGCTGTTTTGCTGAATATTAAAAAAAACTCTTAGGGTGAATGGTTACATATTTTTTCATTTATGTGTCTAATAATAATGCAAATTTACGAAGGACGTAAGCATATTAAGGGTCGTTCATCACTTTCATTATTATTTTAAAATAAGGGAAGCAATAAATAAAAACAATGGCTGAAAGAAAGCTTGCTTGCAAGTAAAAAACATGGCCAAGGAGGCAATGAAGATATAATAATGCAAACTTAAGAATCAGATTAGTGTCTATTTAAAATCTAATATATGTTTGTAATATAATTATGTAGTGAATGGGAAATTTAGGTTAACCTTTGACAGTGAAGAAGCTGAGGAAATTACTTATTGGGTATTTTATAGCTATGCTAATGAGATGATTCTGCCTTTCCTTATTACACCTGGTGAACGTATATTTCAGAATTTATTGTTATTTAAATAGGTAATTTTATATGTTATAAAAATTAATTAGATTTCATTTTCTTTGATTTTATCTCAATTTGAATTATCACAATTTTAAAAGAATAACTTTTCCTAACAGATTTAAAATTTGACAGCTTCCGAGGAGTGAATCACTAATTTTGGATACATCCAAATTAGATTAAATTAAATTCAAATGATGTGAACTGCCTGAACTATATAATTCTCGATCCATTTTTTTCAAGGCTCCCAAATGTACCATTAAATTTAAATTTTACTGATAAGTAGAAGAATACCCAATTCCCGACCACCTAAATCTTTGAAATTTCTAAAAAGGTTTCAATGTTTCGTAGAGCCTCCGTGGTTCTATAATTAACACAAATAACAGCTGAAAAAAAATTATATATAAGAGCATTAGTATTTTAAGTTAAAATAAAAATAATACGGGTACGGAAAGAACAGGTGTTAGAAAAAATGTTTAATTATACTTATAATAAACTGAAGATTATGGTAGATTATAAAATTTGTCAGGGAAAGGTTTTTCTTTATGAAAAAAATGTTAAATAAGCCGACATATTTTATTTAACTGTTTTTATTCCTTGCAACAAATTGTTTAGTCATAGCATTTATTAGAAAATTTAAAAAAATAGAAGCCTAATAAATGATAGCTTAATTTTTTGGCGAAAATATTCCCAACAACTTGAACTTTTCATATGTTTAAAAAAAAATTTCAGTTGTCACTTGAAGAACGAAAATTATGGGAAAATGACTTATAAATTAAGATTTATTCACATTTTTCTGTGAAAAGATTCAATTCTCTGTTAATTGATTTACTGCTTTAAAAAGTTCGAAAAGGTAGTTGTATATAATCTTTTCGCCAGAAATTTAAGATATTATTTATTAGGCTCGTTTTATTTTTTTAATTTGGTGAGAAGCAATATAGACAAAAATACTTTCAAAAGAAATAAAAATTTTTATATCATTTATTTTTTGGTTATTGACATATTATTTACAGAATAAGCATTTAATTAATTTTTATTAGGAGTCATGGAATCCGATCTAATAGACATTTTTATAAGTTGAAATACTATTATTTATAATAACCAAGAAAAATAATATTTTTAAACATTGTAAACAGCGCGCGAATAGCAACTAATTATATACCGAGTGCGACGCATGCGCAGTTGAGTGAGGATCTCCCGTTGGGAGCACTGCTTAATTGGTATTTTGATTCTAATACTTGATTCCGAAATTCATAAATTGAACGTATTGAACAATAGTAACTTTCGAAACACCTACATTGGTATCTATACTCATTTCATATAAATTTATTGAAAAAACAACAATTTACTTGATTATTAATTTATTTGAGGTTAGGTTTCAATGAACAGCCTAACGGAATTACTTACATTCATTTTCCTCACCCAAGTTTCGAGGTATACTGGCTAGTGCTCGGTGATTCCGAACACGTGGCGCACTCGTTGTAGGCATTTTTAATACTTAATAGAACATTGTAGACGAGTAATATTCCAGTTGCACTGCACCATCAGAAAACAATAAGTAGCACTAGTTCTCTGCGTGCCTGGAGATGGCGTTTCAGTAGGAAATCGGTCTAGCCCGGTCTGGACCAATCATGGCCCACAGAGTTCTACCGATCGGGGCCAGATCGGTTTTACGTTTGAAATCGGGAGATTTCTGCACGGGCCGGTATTGAATCACTAATACATTATGCACAGTTGTTGTAATTGTCGTAATAACAAATGGTGTAAATAATCAATTTTGTAAGGACTTACTTCAGAAGAATTAATTATTTAGCAGTTAATGTAGCATATGAATTCCGATATGGGAGCCTTAAATTAAAATGGGCTAAAATATTGGAAATTTTACATTTTTTGAAATCTTCCTACTGTAAAGGAAAACTTCAACAGATTCACTTGCTCTATTTAAAATAATTGAAGGCAGGATATATCTAAATCAAGAAATAGCTCATTCAAAACCGTCCAATTTTTAAAATACAGATTTTTCTAACATTTATTTTAAGATAGGAGATACCATCGAAGTAGATAAAGAACCTATACTAGATATAATCATTAATTAGATATACTGATGTATGTAAATTAATTCATTTAATTTAATTAATACTTAAGATACTGGGTATATAAATAAATTAAAATTATAATTAATTATTCTGCGTATGTTTGTGTTTTTAATGAATTATTATGTACTGTATATTAATTTTTTAATGTAATTGCATATGCGGTCTTCCCTAAATCTATTGCTGATTTTCATTCTTCAAATTCAACCTGTCTGCATACTGTAAAACGAGGCTAAGTGGGCCTACATTGGGAAAGATTATTGATTGATTTCTGTAAAATAAACGTCAAACTTGATTTTAGAGCTTGTTCTCTGCAGTTGCGTACCTGAGTTTTAATCAAAATGAAATTCGTATATGGCTGCAATTATCAATTATCTAAAAATGATTTACAATTTAAACCAAGCTACGGTACAGTACAATTTGAACTGTAGAATAATTCTTAGACAAAGATTTGAATTTGCAGAGGAAAGCGGGACATGATCAAGAATTATATCCCGAGGTGGAACCGTTCCGATGATTTTAAAATGCTATTCACGAAAATGTTTCCCAATATCGACAGAATTATCTTTCAATATTGTGTTCTTATATATACACGAAGCAACATATATTAGGTTATGTTTCCACTAAAAATAAACTCGTTGTATTATATTGTTACTCATCATATATATTCAATTCACCTTAAAATAAAGATAAAAGCTTTTAATTTATGATATTTTTCCAGTTGGTAATACAGAATTTCTGTTTTTATACAAAGCGGATGACTTAATCTCGCACAAAGGTGTAATTGTGGACACACTTTCGTCTGCAATAACTAGTTACTTGTCTTATAAATTAAATGCTTTAACTTCAAAACACGAAAGAGGAAGAGTTAGACATTGTACATTAAAAGCATTAATATCTCATTTTAATTCCTGCCAGTGATATATTAAGAACATTATTTTAAAAATGCCCTACTTAGCGCCTGGTATCAGTAACTACAGGTTTTTCAAAAAAATAATCAAGTAACATATTAGAGAAACGAAAATTAATAAAATGAAAATAACATTCGGCAGAAAAGTGACACAACTTGACGAGGACTTGACGTATGGTCGTTAGTGTTGCGAGGGGTGGAATTTTGACGATTCAATTTGCTCCTCTCGGCGCGAGATTCGAGCCCGTGGCACTTTACGGTGGACACGCAACGGTATTTGAAAATTAGCTCGCGTTCGAGGAGCTGGTACGAAGAGAACGGCGATGTTCTGGGCGGCGATCAGGTGGTGGTAAAGGGGGTGAAACGAAGAGGCAAATGTGGGGTGCCCCCGACGGAAGGGAGAAAGAAAGAAGTTTTGAA
>JAWWLR010000092.1:41897451-41909252 GCA_035041075.1 Acraspis erinacei | reverse complement strand
GAGACTTTCACCAAAATCGAATCTTGTTTAAGAGGTATTCTTCCGTGCTGTTTGTCGACAATATAAACAAGTGTTAGGGGTGGCGAATGGGATCACGTAAAAAACAGATTTCCACCCTCGACATGGTGCTTTCTAGGCGAAACGTGATTCCTGCCGTCGGGAGAAGGGCGGATATACTGAGACTGCTACGTAAGCGTTCCCGAGGGGATGACAAAAACGATCTTATGATTGACCGCGTTACGGAATTCCCACTGGACCATTTTCCGAACATTGTTCTATGTTTCGGAAAACGATTGTACAATATTCATCTTAGGAACGAACCCAGACTCATCAAACAATTTGATTTATGAATAGTCTTTTATGAAAAGAAATCCAATTTTTGGTACACAAATATTTCCAGTTTTAATGAAACATCAATCTAGAATGTACCTTAATATCCTCACAAACTGGTTCAACGAGTTATATACCAAGAAAAACAAATAATTTTACAGTTCTTTAATTCTAATTATTGTATCCTCTTCCTATTCCACAACAAATTACAAGAACTCTAGAATGTTGATAAACCTGTTCTGTATCACTTACACCATAGTTATATACTATTCATTTTGACATCCATCCCTACTGAAAATTTATAAATAACTAACAAAATCGCGGAACGTTTAGAATGTTATGAAAAATAAATCAAATAGAAACAACTAACATGATACAATCGTATCATCCAAAAAATCTTTTTAAATCACCACAATGATTTCTAAAGAGCTGACATGAAACCTAAAGTAATTACCTTTCTTATCATCATCATCGTCCCCGTGATCACCTCCATGATGTAGATGATGAGCTCCTGGATGATGAGCACCAAGGTTTGGTACAAGAGGATGATTTGCGAGTGCTGGATGGGGATGGTGGGGATGATGATGGCTCAGGAACCTGACAGCAGCAGCCGCAGCTTGATGCTGTGCCTGCATCGTCTGCTGGACTTGACTTTGCACCTGTCCAAGGACCTGATGATGAGGTGGCCATCCTGCGAGGTGAAACGGAAAAACCGGTGTAGCCCTTTGAAACAACCTCGCGGGTGCCAGGAGTGAACCTCCGGAGGCGGCAGATCCGCCACCAGGAGGCGGCGGAAAGGACAAACCACCTCCTGGTTCCAGAACCATGTTCGGAATCAACTTGAGATCTTTTGTCTCCCTTACGGAGATACCTTTTCCAGGACCTTTCGTATTCTCATTGATGGGACACTTCACCAAAATCCCGTCGGTAAAAAACTGTTGTCTCAAAGTTTCGTTTCACAACGTCCGATACATTTTTCTCGTATCAGGAATGATGATGTATACCTTATAGTGGTGCTTATAGGTAAATTAGTGCAGGTGCCTCGATAAACGGATGTTACTATCTCACGAAGTCACTGAATACCTTCAGCTAGATATTTATATATCGAAGTTTCTGATTGTAAGAAGTTTCGTAAATTGGAGCAGTAACCGGCCGTCGGATAGCAGCGAGACTATCAAAAAAGAGTGTTCCCTTTTATAAGTATTTTCCTAAGAAATAACACTCGTCACTGATCAAGAAACAATCTCCTAAGTTTCTCTAATATATTCTTGAAGCACCAGATTAAAATCTAAACACAAAAGAACCAAAAAAATCGCACATACAAGGCAAGATCCTAAAAGTCAAAGCTCTTCTCTTCGATTATGCACTTCACAGAAGTATAAAAGCCTTCGAAGGAAGCTGGCACTATCCTATCATGAGATTTTTCCAAGTGAGCGGTAGTCAACCTGTCAACTATATTCATCTCTGAAGCAATCGTTCTGACAACTCTCTTAAAACACTTTGCAGTCATTATTGACACCTGACATCGCTGCCTAACATTTCAATCTTCCAACCAAGCGTCCTCACGCAGATGTCACTTATAAATTCCTCTTTTTGCGTGGAACGTTGTAAAGATCACAGAACACACTCAACGAAAAATTGTCACAAGGATGTCCAAACTGATCACAGTGTCCCTGATGTAGATAACCGGGAGGATAACGATTTCTATCGATGATAAAGAGACACAGGTGATAAGATTTGAACTCGAAAACAGTTTCAAATACTGTCGCGTGACACAAACAAATTCAGGGAATTTGAGAAAGCCGGCTTGTGTAGACCACTACGGCGCGAGCCAACGGCACAGCACTATCTGCCTTGAGTCTCAGACCAAAGGCTCCCCTCGGTCCACAATACCTAAACCAGTTTCGGTTTCCACCCAGGGAAAGCTTATTGGTTAGCGTTGTTGCGGGTTCCGGGGAACTGTGGTATCGCTGGCGAATGGCAACCCTGGGATTACTGAAGCGACTCCGCCTAGCATGTGGAACTTTTTTGTACCGGAATTGAATCGACGCCCCTTCCTCCGAGTACGAGGCTGATGGAGGGGACAAATCAATTGACGGCTACCCTGTAACCAGCCGCAAGATGGCTCCTCCCTACCACCACCAGTCCTACCACGTCGGAAAAACCACCCCTCGCTTCACTACAGCCAGTCTATCTCCGACGATTTCTGCTGCTGATGTTTTTATCTGAATGGATGATGAAGATGATGAAGATGAAGATGAAGATGATTTTATGTTGGTTTCTGAAGCTGGGAAAGGTTCTTTGGTGAAATCAATTCGTGTTTGTAAGCTCGGTGGAAAAGTCAGAATGGATTTACTGTTTATTGATATTTTTACGAGATTCCTTTTCCTAGTATTGTTGGTTTTTGAGTAGATACGAGGGGGCAAGTGGATAATTAAAATTCTCAGATAATAAGTGATTTTATATTAAAAAAATAAGTGCTGAGTTTATCGTGTTAAATATTTATTTAAAAAAAGTTATAAGCTATTTATACTTTGGAAACGTAATCTTTTTTTACTTGCTAAAGAGATTTGAAGGTACATTAACAGTTTTAATACTTTCTAAATTAGAGGAAATTTTGAATTATTGTTGTATCAAAACAAAAAGAATCTACGAAATTCCATCTTGTTTGAATCTTAAATATCTTACGGAACTTCAATGTTGGAATTTTGCTTATGGTTACACTTTTAAAATTTGCATATTAGAACATTTGAACAAATGTCAAGTGAAAAACGAACTAGATACAAAATTCAAAAAATAATATTACTACTTTTTATGCAAATTAAAGGCTAGAAGAAAATTCTTCCAGTATTAAAAAGCCATAGGTCGTTGAACGATTGTTGGTCGGTTATCTTTTTTTATTTTCAAATGAAAAAACTTTAAACGCAGCTGCTTTAAAAGGGACGAGTGATATTTGCTTAATTATTGTGATACACTTGTTATTTCCCCCCACTGATCTCATATTGTTCCAATGATTAATGATAATTGACATTGTTCTTTTTCTTGAGTTTGTATATTCCGCAATACAAATTACGATTAATATTATAATGACTGAACACGATTTTAAATGATTTTCGGAATATAAAAATTCTATTTATTCGCCTTTCAAGGGTTACTTTCATCCAGACTTAACCAAAATGACATTTTTTTACAAAATCTCACTTTTGGGCAAAGAGAGGGGTTGAAAAATTACATGAAGAGAAGCATGAAAGAAAAGAAAGGAAAAGACAAGCGAGAAAGGGATGCAGGTTATGAAAAATTGATCGACCGCGATATTTCACGTTTAGGCGAGACTCTGGTGAAGGAATCAGGGCACGCGCAGCTCATACATCAAATCCTGGCGACCCGAGCTGTGCTTTAATATGAAACTTAAATAACGATACACGAGCGCCATGACGGAAATGGGAAATAATCTCGTGGATATAAGTTTCGTGAAAGAACAGCAGAAGCAGTGAAAAGCGAAAGAAGAGACTTATATAAAGTAATCCTCTTCTAAGCCCTCCTTTTATACACTCTACCAGAATTTTTTGTTTTAAATTACAATTTTTAACAAATGAAATATGAGAATACAGTTATCTAATTTATTCACAAATTATTAACTATAGGCAGTACTATTTGAAACGTGATTACTCGTTCAAAAAAGGAGCGAGAACCTTTTTTAAAGTGCAGTTGGAAGTATTATGAAATGACTTTTCGAATAACCCTGATAAAAATATTTTTGACCTTTGAAAAGAATATACCAAATGAGCAGTTAGAAAAAAAAAGAATTTCTCGAAATTCGAAACTGGACTTCAACTCCTGGTATGTCCTAGAAAAGTTGTAGAAAAAATAAAAAATTTAATCATACAGCCTTTGAAGTTTCATGTTTAAATCAAGCCTATAAAACTTTAAAAAATTTCATGGTTTCCTGAGAAGTAACTTAAAATGTCCGAGGGTGTTTCTATCAAGTTTTATTCGGCGATCACCGCTGTCGGCCGCGTGAGCAGTGATCGTCGAAAATTACTCAGACTTTGTATCATAACTTCAACTCGTGCTGGAAATCAGAAAAGTTGTTGAAAAAATTCAAAATTGACAGGAAGTAATCTTTTAAATCTTATCTTTAATTTAAGCCCATACAATTTCAAAAATCTTGACTGCGACTGAAACTCGACTCAGACACGATTGTGCATTTTTAGTCTTATCTCAAGAGCCCTTAAAGATGTTTGTAAATTTAATCAGCTCAAATCAAAGATAATACTTCAAAGACTGTGTGGTATCAATTCCATATTTTTGCAACAACCTGCCTAAGTGAGTCCGCGAGTTGAAGTCGAGGTGCAAAACTCGAGATATTCTTGAAGTTTTTTTTAAACTTCTCCCGTGTTATATTCTCTTCAGAAATCCAAAAATATTTCTATTAGGGGTGATTCCATGTAAATCTTATAAGCTTTTGAACCGTTTTTTAAAACAGTTTCTCGATCTTTTTTTGAAAGAGTAATCACGTCTCAAAGTCAGCAGTGATTTTAATAGGTACTCGCGCTATATAGTTGCACAGACAATTTCCGACGGTAATGTAAGTATATGCATATATCTGCTCGCAATTACAGAGCTATTTTAATGAATAAAGTAAAGAGAAGTCACTTAACTGATTGTTCTGATAATTATTATCTTTGCCAAACGGAAATGCTTACATATATACATTTGTTCCACTTAACGATCCCGCATTGGTCTCAAGTGGCATGTGACTCTAATCTTTATAGACTCCATCGAAGTCTGTTATACGATTGAGTGTGCATATCGAGACCATCGAAGTACCTACATACAGGTATATTCTGATCTCTTTACGACTTTCTTAAACTGATCGACAAAAAGGTGCAAATGTACTGCAAAATTCCAGATATATCTTGAGATATAAACAAGTTGTTCTTTTATTGCATTTGACTCTTTGAAAAGAAATTGAAAATATATTTAAATGTCATAGAAATTTACTTTGGCAACCAAGAATGAAATTTTATTGAACTGTTCCGAACAAAGTCTGGACCTGTCCAGGAAAAAGTCCGGAATTTGTTTAATAATCTCTCATATTTTTTTTATTTTTCTAGCTAAAAGCTCAAAAGCAGACCATTCTTCACACAGAACTTCAATTCCACATTTAATGCACAGAATTCTTCCGCGACATTAATTCAAAGAAAAGAAAAGTGATCTTGAAACTCAAGTTATCCACTTTACCCCTAAGGATCCTGAGGCGCTCACATTTCACCTCAGTAATGTATGTAATGCCCCTCGAGGGGCGGAACCTCCCCCAACCCTCAATCTACCTAGCCTCCATCCGACGGGGCGCTTTTCTCTTTTAATAAGAAGAGGAGCTGGCGGGGGTTCAAAGGCGTTAAGTAATTACGTCTATTCTCTTCTGAAAAGGAAATTACCTGCGCCAGTCGTGTTCGCGCGCGGCCGGCCTCGGGGTGGGAAAAATTAGGAAATTAAAATTAACCCCACCACTGCCTTTATTCTTCCACATCTAGGCACCCTCACCCTCTCTTCAAGCAGGCGCTACTCGCCTCTTGTTACACCCGGCCGGAATTCCGTTCTCGAATTTATAGGAGGAGCCGACGGCCATTACGGAGTTGCGTAACTTTATTCCCTTTTATTTTTCTAACTCGGCAACACCTTGTTAGCGTGGTTCCTTAGCGGTAGCAAATTAATTCGGTATAACTTGTCGAAAAAAATCGCCAGGTTAAACGTCCATCGACCCTAATCGTTTTACGGTTATATAAATGTGAAATTTCTTAAGTGGGCTTGCGTATGTATATGATATTAGGATCATAAATTTGAATTAAATTGTAGAGAGTTCGCACTAAAGTATTTTTAAACTTTGATGATATTCCATAAAATATGGGGTTTTGAGGCGCTGGAAAGGGTATAGAAATAGAGAGACTTCCGTAAAAGATGAAAAAGATTTGTATAAATATAAGTATTTCTGAATTAATTAAAAATCAGGACTGGAAAGTCTCCCCAATTTGTAAAAGTTTCGAACAGAACATTTCAACTAGTGACAGTATGCTATTTATGAAACTTTCACTGATAAATGTGGGCTCTCGAAAAAATACTAATACTTATGCCAATAACACTTAAAGAATATACGTCAAAGAGAGCAAGCATTTTTTTTTAATTGAAAATTCAATAATACAACTACAGGGAATAGATTACATCAACTTTTCCAACCATATATTGACCTGAATACCTATTTATTTTCCATAATAACCACTCGTGTTTCAATTAAAATTCATCGCGACCCAATGGAGCTGAAAAGTTTTCATTAAGCTTGCAACGAGCCAATAGGGAGTTGACGTCCTTCGAGAAGGACATTATGCAAGATTCAGTGAACCAAAAGCAATAGTCTACACGTTTGGAATATCGAATAATTAATCCTCTTACAAAATGATAAACTTCTTTCAAAACCTCTTTTGAATACACTCTTAATTAAAACGTATATTAAATAGAAATATAGCAACGATAAAAGCGGCGCGACAAAGAGTTTTTCTTATCATTTTGGCAACAGAAAAGCTGATTCTCATGAACATTATATCCGAATACCAAAAAAAATGAGATTATAGGTCAAACGAAACGGGTAAAACGAACTTCTTAAAACGCATTAATTAAATCGCAACAGTGTCTTGCAATATTGAGTAAGAACGATTAAGTCGTCTACACATATATAATGTCCCCATATGATTACAATTTTTTTTCCTTACTCCCTCTAGTCTACTGTTTCTTAGCTCAACGATAAAAGCCCGAGTAATTAGTTCGTGCCTCGTTGACAATCGATGCTTAAATTACTCTATGCCACTTTTTAATTTAATTTTTCTTCTTAGTTTGATATTTATCACTTACTTTACCAGAATAAAAATTCATTTTCGAGTGGAAAAAAATATTCATACTAAGGCAATTTATTTCATTTGAATATGTATAGTTAGTTCACTAAAATAAATGGCAATAATAAAAAAATTATTCGTTTAGATATTGTCGTATTGATTTAATCAAAACAACAATTTTAAATACTAAAGAGGAGCGAACCCCAGTTTATTCTCCAGCGTAGGAAAAAGTATTTTTAGATATCAAAAAATAGACAGATAACATAGATAAAACAAAGGGTCTATAATTTAGATGCAAGAAAAATTTGTTGATTTTAAATTTATCATAACACTTTTTACGGTTCGTTAAAACCGATTTTAACTGAAAGTAAGAAATTATAAATCTATTATTTAATATGAAATACATTAAATACTATTATTTATTAAATCCAAAATTACTAAAAAAATTAACAATAAATGATCAATTTAATAGTTCTTAAAAATAAAAATATGTTAATTAATATTAAATTTCTAATTCCTTACTCAAAACAAATTTCAGATTTTGTATTATTAAACCACGAGCCTAAATTAAAAGAATATGAATTATGTTATACCCAATTATTGATTCGGCAAAAAGTAGAATTAAAAAAGGTTCCGATCGATCGAAAACTCTGAGTCTTTTTCAAGTGTTTCCTGACATTATCCCTGCAATTCTGCGCTCTTCAAGCTTGATGATGAAGGATCGATTTGATTCCTTGAAATATTCTAATTTGGTTTATTTTCGTTTTATTACAATTATTAAGAAAGAAATTTATTTACAAATATAATAACTGCATGATTTTTAAGAAACCAATTTTTTAAATAAAATCCAGCCAAACAGTATTATAAAAAATTTTTCGAAAAATAGAATTACCTCTTGGCCATTAAGATTGGATAATAATTGCAGCTTTTACCTAAGATAGAAACTAATACTCAAACATCCATATAACAGTTATTAAATAAACAATTTCAGGCTAAGCTATGTTCTAAACGGAAGTTTATATTTCTTCTTAAAAATTAGTAACAATCAAAATGCGGTCTATTTTCGTGGATTTTATGAATCGTTATAAAGATTGGAAGAAATTTTGAGATTCATAGTATGTATAATAGGGTAGACCAGCACAGCCTCCTCCGATTAACAATTATTGCATTATCTAAAGTTAATAGGACGTGGAATTGATGTTCTTTTCATTTTCGTGTCCCAAATTATTGTTGATCACATTTTTATATGTGTTAATTATTTTAATAAAACAAGTATTCCATAACTAAAATATTTCCAACAAACTGCATTTGGGCGACGTTACTCCGCATAAAGGACTAACCCGATGAAGCAGCCTCGACTGTGTTCTAAATTTAATATATTCTGGATTGCATGAGCTTTAATTTTCAGAGTTATGTGTTAGAATAATAATTAATTTGCCAGGAAAAGACTGGCTGCCGCTGCCTCGTTCCATGTTAGAAAGGGAGTGTCGTACAGGTTGGGACACCGTATAGGTTGGGAGAATGCATTTTTCTCAATTTCTTTTCACTAGTGTCATCTGTTATTACTGTCAGATATTAGTATCAATCGTTATACTAATATGTGACGATAAATAGCAGGTGACACCAGTACAAAGAAATTGAGAAAACGTACTGTCGCCACCTATAAAGTGTCCCAACCTTTAAGACACTCCTCTGCTCTTCTTATTTCTAGATAAACGTCGAATTTTCCATCCCTTTTTTATTTATAGCTTAATGAAAAGACTCTTTAAAATAAAGAGCCCCTCTCTTATGTACATAGCCTCTTTGGCAATTAAAATTCTCCCTCCAAGAAAATTTCCGCACTACAGGAATTGGTGGGATTTGCCTTGAAAACATGTAACGAGAAGGTAAGGAAGGAAATTGGTGAGTCTCTAATTTACACGGTCGCCACATCCTACGACACTTTCCACCTTCAGTTCCCAGCACTTCGTGCCAGCGAAACTTTGCCGACGATTAAAACGCTTTAGTAATTAACGGGGTCTCTTCACCTTCCGCTGTAACAGTTACCAGCCAACTCTCTTCACCCCCTCCATTTCTGTCGCTCTCTGTCCCTCTTGTCGCATATTTAGGGGTTGCAGGTTAGAAGTTACCCCGGCAACCACGTCTAGCCCTCTTCTCTCGTTGCTACGGAAACCTTCTCTCTCCTCCACCCTTCCCTTTTCCACAGCTCAATCTCCTCTTAGTTCTGCCGCGTTCACGGAGATTCAATTCTTGAGGGTGAGAACGAATTGGTTGGGAGAGAGAAAGGAAGGGTGAAAGGAAAACTTTTCGAGCAAGAAAGAAACACAGAAGAAATAGAAGAAGCAGATAAAGAGAAGGAAGAAAAAGATGCTCTTCAGCTTCTCTCTCGGTCGGTGATTGTATTTGATGGCGAGCCAGAGGATGTGCCAAATGGATTCGACCTTGATTAAAGTCGATCCTGCTTTTCTGCGTCAAAACTTCCCTGTGAGAATTCTTCCGCATGTAATCAAGATTTATGCCTCGGTAATATCGACGAGCTTCAAAATGGAGATTATTCCTCACTAATATGAAAGCTCTCCTATCACATTAAAAATTTACTCTTATTCCTTTTGCTCGGTTTGATCGTCAATATTTTGCTCAGGAAAGTATCTTGAATGACGTTTGCATTGGTAAAAATTTTAATTCTGAAATAGGATCTTGATCTCGCATTCATATATATTCTGAGCCATACTGCTTGTGGCTAAGAAACCTAGCCATCTAAGCTTCTAAAATTGAAAATAAATATTCCATTATTGTGCATTATGTATTCCAGATTACTTATTCCCGGTCTTTGCTCTGTCATTTTTTTAATTTTTCCAGTCGATTTAAAAAGATTAGAAATATTTGAATGATTTCAAATTTTTTTCAGATTTCAAGAGACTTCTAAATATTTTAAAAGATTCAAAAGATTTCTGATTTGCAACAAGAACTTTTGGAAAAGAATTAGAATGCTAAGTTGGAATATCAGATAATTTTTGGTCGTGAGAATTATAATTTTGATTTGAAACAGATAATAAAGAAGTTAAAAAATTATAACCCTGAATTTGAAAATTGATTTGTTATTACCTCCTTCTATATCAGAAATCAAATTATTTTCAGAATTTTCATTTAATCTAAAAATTTCTCTGTTCTAAGTAAAATAATAATAATAATAATAATACTTTACGAATACCCTGCCCTAAAAGTATAAATTGTAATTATTTATGGAAATTCCCTGTTACAAGTCAAAATTATAATTCTTTACGAAATTCTCAGTTAAAAATTATCTCTTTACCGGAATTTCCTATCCTATAACTGTTATTTTTGTCGGACAACTTAAAAAAGATCAAAATCTTTTAATGATTTCAACTAATTTTTAAAGATTTGAAGCTATTTCTAAAATTCTGAAAAGATTTCAGATTTGGAGCAGGGAATTTTACCAAATAATTTTAATTCTAAATTTGGACAGGATTTTTTTTATTCCCTCTTCTAAATAAAAAAAAAAAAACATTTTCCAAAATTCCCGTTCCATGTAAAAAAATTCTCTGCTCCAATTATGCTCCTGTTCTTCAGTAAAAATTCTTATTCTGTACGAAAATTCCTAGGGCCAAAAATATTTGCTTTAAAAAATGATCTGCTCCTTAATCTAAATTTGGAAAACGAAAGTATAAAATTATGACAAATTCTGTCTTGGGATGGAGATTTTTTTTCGTAAAGCACGCACAATTATAATTCTTAACTAAATTTCCCGTTCTAAAGAAAATCTAAAATGAAAATTATAAATCTTCAACAAAGCGCCTGGTAAAAACTCAAAATGATATTTCTTAACGGGAATTTAATGCTCCAAATGTCAAAATTAAATTTCTTCACTGATAATTCCTGTCCCGAAATCAAAATTAGACTTTTTCAAGGAAATTCTCTGTTTCAGCTAAGGATTAGAGTAATAATAAAGATGAAAGTCCGCTTCTAAAATTAAATATTAGGATATTCGAGAGATAACTGCCGATCACTAAATCAAATTTCCAGTCATTTCCCTGTTTTCCCGATTTTTCGGTCAGCTATAGACAGCCTGTGATATCCCTCCCCATGTAAAAATCGCCCTTATATTTTTCCCCATTTCTAATAGCATAGCAGTCAGAAGCTCACTAAAACAACTGAGTCTAGAAAAACTATCTGCATCTAGTCAGGCCCCAATGTTGTATTTTAGCCAGGTAAGTCGGCTCCTAATTATCATAAAATGTCCGAAAAGTTTTAGTCAGGAACTGGTCAGGCCGTAGTTTTTTTTAATGAATAATGTGGGAGTGTTAGTTTTATTAAATTCTATTTCATATATTAAACAGGTCGCACCGGAAAGCAGACACGATCTAGATGGGCGGTGGAAGGTTATTCCAATCAGCGCCCGATCAGAAATAAGGAAAACTATGCGGTCCCTGCAAAATCCCTATCACAATTTCTACATAGGACAGGCTCTCCACATCCCTTAATTTTATCATTCCTCCCTTCCCAACGAAATAAACACCGCCATACTTTTCCTCACCAAACCTCAGCAGACAGCTCGATCGGCAG
>JAWWLR010000092.1:41837863-41854882 GCA_035041075.1 Acraspis erinacei | reverse complement strand
TTGAAGTTTTTGAGAAAAATAACGATGATGGAAAAAAACAGTTTTTGGGACATTTTTGCATTTTGTCCGCCATTTTGCAAGAAAAAGCACATATATAAAAATTTTCTGTTAAAGTTTAAGAATTTTGGGCACCGATGGTTGAAGAAATTTTAAGATATTAACGCGTTTTATGTCTGAAAAAAATGATAAAAATAAAAAATCTAACATTTTTCACTATTTTTGTATGCAAAAACTGCCATATTTAATTATGAAGTCAAAATATTCGAATTTTGATTACGGATTCGAATTTACCTCACCCAAAAACATAAGGAAAAGTACTTTTGATCTATTTATTGTTCTATTATACCCATAAATTTTGCGGTCAAACTCATATTATAAAATTGATAGCTTTGGTCGTTAATGGGTTAAAGGAAGTAACAAATAAAAATATAAGTATTTTTATATTGTATAATTTAAAATTGTATGTGAATTAGTTGAAGGAAAAGGCCTAACAATCTAATGTGAAATTATTACATACATTTTTCAAATACAAAGCTTAATGTCTATAGCTTAAAAATGTACATTACAGAATCCGTAGGGACAGACGGTATTTTTGAAGGCGTCTCGTATTTGATGCTCATCTTTGAAGGTGTCTTCATTCTCAAACTAATACATAATATGCAAAAAGGTCACGTTGCGGAAGGAGCGTATCAGAGCTTAAGCTCTGTTTAAGGAGAAAACAAATCTCCCCAATTGAATTTTTTGGAATTCAATAAAAACAAAATAAATGTTTACTTTTTAGACGCGGTTTGCCTGCGAGTAAAGTTCTGAAAATCAAAAAAAAAAAGATGAAATGTTGTGACACTTTAACGCAGATTGTTGGGATAAGAAATCCATATAAAAAATAATTTTGTACAAACCATTAATAAATATCCAATGCGTTATTTTTTTAAATAAACAAAAAACTGCCTTTATTCTTATTTTATATTTACAACTTTATTCTTACATTCTCATTCATGAGAGTGTAATGTAATCGTCCAAATTTTAGATCTCTGGTTTTTAACGGATCTTTACGTTTCGGTACACACAGAGTCCGAAAATCATAAAAAAATGTTGGTGCCTCCCTGCCTGTCTGTATGTCTGTATATATGTCTGCCTGTATGTCTGTATCTGAATGCAATTTTCAATTTCGATGAAAATGTTTGAAATTTTCAGAAAAATAGAAAACAATATTTTTCTGATAGATTAGGAGAATTCATTTAAATTTTTCATTAGATATCAAATATATTCAGACGGCAAGAAGACTTGAAAATTATCCTAATGACATTTATAAATTCAATCAAAATTCAAAAAGTTATATGTTTTTCAACATTTCTAAAATTTTCAAAAAAAGAAAAATTTTTTTTAATAGGTTCGGAAATACCAATCCAAATTTCTACTAGATGTAAAATATATATGTATTTCGAAACTATTCTTATGAAATTTCTTAATTAGACAAAATTTCAAAAAGTTGGATCATTTTCAAAAATATGCCATTTTTCTTTTTAAGAGATCCGTAACTTTAAAGCACTGTTTTTAGTGCATTTGAACAAAATTTACAAAGCCGTAGGTACTTTGAGAACCTTCTTTATAAAAAAATCGAAGAAATTTTCAGTTACAATTTATGGCTGTAAATCCTCAGAAGTTTGAATCACTTTTTTCGATTTTAGTTATAATAATAATAAAGTTAAAATAAATAAGCTCAAACTTGGCGCGAGGCACAGCGCGCGCAGCGGGCATATTTTTTTCTATATTTTATTTTTTTACAGTAAAGGTATGTAACTTTAACATATTCTTATGATTTTCCTGACCACCCTGCACCCCTAAAACCTTACGTAAATTAAGGATAACGCCTAGTTTTAAATACCTCAAACTGAAAATATTCTTCCTCTTGATTTTGAAATTAATATTAAAAAGGAAATCTAAATAGGGCCGCGCGCTAACAAGAAAGGGTTTTGTAGCCTATCGTTACTTAAATCGTTCAAATTTCCCCCTCTCATACTTCACCCTTCTCAACCCCACCCCTCTGATAACTTCCGCGTCCCTCCTTTAATCCTTTTCTCTCAATCCTCTAATATTCCAACCCTTACGTCCCACCCCTTACTTCTTTTTTTTACTTTCCCTACTTATCTATCCGCTATTTCCCATACTAGCTGCCCCCACTTCCCCTGCCATTACTTCCTCAACTTACTCTTTAGGCACATCCAAATGTTTAATCAACATGTATCAAACTTCGAAGGCTCCCCTCAATCTTTATAGACATAAGCAAGGCTAATTATCTTGTTATTGGCATGTTGGCTGTTAGTTCCTTAATAGTCAAGACGTTTAAATTTGTATTTTTGTAATGAAAGCGGAAATCGGACGACAGATGGATCTGGGAGTGTAGAAAATAGTGATGGTAGTAGGAGAGACAGTTGTGTGTACATGGTTGGTAACAGTGGCGTAACGACTTCTTCGAGTTAACAGCTCTCGTAATTAACTCGCCACAGCGCGCCGCCACAGCCGGTGGCGCAGGTACACTTAATACAATAATAAGGCGAAGTAGCATGGCGAATAAATTACCTGGGGTAGATAGGTCCCCCGTGTGTTGTATTTACGTAGCGCGAACGCGATGCACGAGCGCTAATTACAAGGACGAATGGACCGCGAACGAAATGTTACTCTACGAGTATTTATCCCGAGTGAAAATGAGAATAAAATGAGGGAAATGGAATTAAAATAAAGAAACAGGACAAACAGTCTCATTAACGATGCCTGTCATTCTTCTTCCACTCGCTCGACACATTGTTGTAATGAGCCGTAAACTCATTGAGCTGTAAACAAATGATTAAATTAAAAGTAATTTTAACTATCTTTTTAGAGTTCATTTAGGAAAATTAAAATTTCTACATTTAATGCTTGGAATAATAATAAATTATTAATAAATAAATAGTTACATGAATAACTAATAAATAGCCTCGGTGGCCCAGGCGTTTGGCGCTCCGACTTCACATTAGAGGTTCGGAGTTCGATCCCTGAGCCCAGCCCGTTATAAATCCAAATCGAACGAAATGCTGTCGGCTTATTAGATTGTAACCATCTTAAATCTGAGAGCAAAATGAGCTTCCACATATTTTTAAATAATAATAATTAAAAATGAGCTCGAATGAGCTTTTCGTGGGCTAATAAGTGAATAATAATAATAATAATAGTATATAGAGCCTCTGTGGCTCAGGCGGTTAGGCGCTCAGACTTCACGTTACTAAAACTTCACTCTTGACCTTTCTATAAGTTTACTATAAATTTACTGTAACTTTACTATTCACTTGAGTATAAACTAGTCCGTGGATAGTACGGGGAGAAACAAGACTTTGCCCAATATGTCAAGTTAGGCGTACTGTAACCATCTTTATCCAGAAAGAAAAATGAGATTCCTCATTTTTTTATAATACATCAGAATACAATCCTGGGACTTATTTGAGAAATACAAAATAGTGTCAAAAGTAGCATCAATTAAAAAAAATAGTGGCAAAATAGTATTATGTAATTTTTTAATTATTAAATCGAGGGTTTAACTATTTATAAATCTTGTATACAATATACAACAGGGTAGACCGAAAAAAACTCTAAATCATTAGATTCATTAGTAATGTTGGCACTGAAATTGAATATTAACAATGAAAAGCTTCCTGTTGGTATCATACAAAAATTCAAAAAATTTCTCCCCATCCAGCAAGTTTAAAACTTGCTCTTATTGACAAACTGAAGAAACACATACATATTTTAAAGTTTCGAACAAAAATTTTGGGTTATTTTGTACGGATTCTTTATATATAGATTTTTACAGGTTCTTTGGAGAAACCGCTCATGTTTTATTATTCGTAAAAAGTAAAATAAAATTTTGTTTGAAACCTAAAATCGACGTGACCAAATGACAAGGTACCATCTCGGGTGGCGAAACAAGGAAGCTTAAGAATCTCAAAAAATTGGTATTGGGAAAACCAACGCCCTCTGAAGTAGGATACCTTTTTATTTGGTTCTTCCGAGATGGCACCTTGTCACTTCGACCTGTCGAAATTATGTACCTACGTGTTCCCTTGGTTTATTAAAAAGAAAATCTGAAAATAAAATTTTAAAAAACCAATAAACCTTTTTTTGTTAACATAATTATATATTACATTTCGACGCGAAAAAAAACTTCTTACTTTTTTCCAGCAACAGATATTTACTTCTATGAACTTTGCAGTTGATTTGCCCAATGGTGAGAAATTTTTTAACTAAAAAAAATTCGTTTTGCTACAAAGAAACTTCCCAGTCAATGAAATGTTTTAAATTCTTTTTAAATATCCTAAAAACTTTAATATCCATGCAAATACTTTAACAACTCAAGAAATCTGTTGTGATCTTCTAAAACTCCCTGAGAAAATCGCTGTGCTTTTTATATCTCTTGAAATATTTTACGTCTCTTAAAAACCGTAAAAATCCCTTGAAATCTTATCATTTCTTTTGAAAGCCTACGAATTCCTTAAATATGATGAAATCTCTTCAAATCTCTGAAATCAATTAAAACGTAGAAATCCCTTTGAAATTTTACATCATTTACTTCATTCCCTAAAGTTATCTGGAAATGCGTAGAATCCCTTGAAATCTTTGAAATATATCGATATCATCAACGCCTTGTCAAAATTCTTTAAATTTTTTTGAAATTTTAATACATCCTTTAAAAACCCTTCAACATTTTGAAATCTCGTTGAACTCCATGACATTTTTTTAGAACCGCCAAATTAAACACGCTTATACTTGCACATCCTTTTTTCATGAACTTATTTCATAGATGTCCCTGTTATTTTTAGCTAAAGGAGAAAAAAACATCCTACGCGCTTTCAGGAAAATCAATTTTTTTCGTTTTTATGGATTAAAAATCTCATTTTTCTCGGAAACGACGGAAGATATGAATAGTAGTTTAGCGTTTAAAATTATCTGTCTTCCGGATCTCTATAAAATGTTGTCTTCATCAGACGTTTAGGTTGTGTTTGGTAAACAATAAAAAATAAATAGAAAAAATCGACCAAAATATCATTTTTTAACGATATGCAACAAGTTTTTTTAAAATTTGTTTTTAGTTCAGTAATAATGTAAGAACATGTCGTAGGAGATTCTTTCGGTTCCTGAGCCTCAAAGCAAAGTTTTTTTTATCTCATAAATTGGAAAAACATCTTTTTTGGAAAGAAAATTCTCGCTTTTTTATCCTGTGCAAAGCGAAAAAAAATTATTAATAGGTACTATTTTTCAATAAAAAGATACTTCAGGGTGACCGAGAAACATCATTTTCAAAATTACCTGACATTTCCCTAATTTTTCCTGACCAAATTTTCATTTTCCCTGATTATTATATTCAAAGGCCAGCATCTTAATCTTGTATCAGTTTTAACATATCATCCAAAAGGACGAATTGTTGTTGATTTTTCAAGCTACAAAGTAGAATTTTCAACCAAATCGTCTAATTTTTAAATAAAAATAAAAATCTTTGACCAAAAACAGTTGTATTTTTAACCAAATAATTAACGTGTTTAGAAGGCAGTTGAATGTCCAATAAAAAATATAAAATTTCAATGTAAAAGAAATAAATTTCTGCCCAAATAATAAAATGTTTAACAAAATAATTAAATTTTCAACAAAGTAGTTGAATTTTTAACCAAATTCTTGAATTTTCATGCTTAAAAGAAGAATTTCCAACCAAATTTTCCACTTTGTAAACAAAAAGTGTAAACTTCTAGGAGAAAAAATTGCATTTTTAACCAACTGATTGAATTTTTGAGGAGAGAGTTGAATTTTCAACAAAAAAGATGAATTTCCAATCCAAAAGGTCGAATTTTCTGTCCAAATATGTGAATGTTCAACAAAAAAGTTAAATTTTTAACCAAATAGTTGAATTTTTAACCTACTTTAATTTTCTACGTACAGAGATTAATTTTTAAACAAATTGTCGAATTGTTTAATCAAAAATTCACTTCAAACAAAAACAGTGGCATTTTGAACCAAATAATTGATTTTTTTAAAAGGCAATTAAATTTTTAAAGAAAAAAGTTTAATTTCCAATTCAAAAGGACGAATTTACTGCAGGAAAACAGTGAAATTTAGGACCAAGAAATATTACTTCTTAACAAAATACTTGAATCTTCAACAAAATAAGTAAAGTTTTATTTAATTATATAATTAAATAAAATAAAATAATAAATAGTTGAATTTTTAACTAAATAATGGAATTGTTAACAAAATAGTTAAATTTTCAAGAAAATAGTTGTTTTTTAATCCATATTGTTGAATTTTCATGTTAGAAAGAAGAATTTTCAACGAAATTGTCGCATTTTCAAACAAAAAGTCTAAACTTAAACCAAAATGAGTCTCATTTTTAGCCCAATTATTCAATTTTTTAGGAGGCAATTAAATTCTCAACAAAAGAAGGTAAATTTCCAAACCAAAAGTCGAATTTTCTACCCAAATAAAAAAATTTTTAGCAAAAAAGTTTTTTCAACAAATAGTCGAATTTTGACACAAAAAGATTAATTTCAAATCAATAGTAATTGAATTTTCAACCAAATGGTGAATTTTTTAAACAGGAGATATTAATATTCAACCAAATATTGAATTTTAATGCCAAAAAGACGAATTTTTTACAAGACTGTTGAATTTTATACCCGAAAAATTTAATTTTTAACAACAAAACGAAATCCCAGAGTAAAATATAATAGCTGATATTTCGGCCACAAAAAAAATTCAGCATAATAATTACGAAGCTTACGAAGATAATTTCTCAATATTCTCTAATTTCTCAAAATTTCTCAACGGTAAAAAATCCCCTTTATGTTCTTCAAATTAGTTAGGATCCTTAAAAACTCCTTAGAATCTATACTTAAATAATAAAAAACTCGAGTAATTTTCAGAAATCCCTTGAAATATTTGGGAAGCCTTTGAATTCTTTAAAATATTTTATTTTAGCCAATGGAGCGAAGAAATTTCAAAATCTGTTTGCAGGCAAAGTGAAGGGAAATATAAAAATAATTGCATCGTTGAAAAAAAGTATCAAAAATTGATAAAAAATGGCTTGAGTCTGAGGCCTGTAGAATATGGCGCAGTGAAAAAAACTTTTTTTTTAATTTGTAATTGGAAGGGGGTAGAAAAGTTATAGTTTCGATTCAAAATAACACTCCCAAAGTTTCATAAAAAAATCCTTCCTCAACTGCATCCATTTTATACATGAAAATGATGAAAAATCGCACAATTCTCATTATTTTTTGAGAAAACACAATATATTTCAAGAAAATGCAAAGTACATTCAAAGTCATATATATTAAATTTTTGATCAACGGGGAGACGAAAAATGTGTGATAGCTGTTAGAAATTTTCAAAAATTAATTTTTTATCATTTTTTTCAACTTTTAAATCCATTGTGGAACATAAGAAATTTTATCACGGGATATACACTACACGGTTACGAATTAAGTTGCCGTATACCAATTTTATTCTCAGCTTGGACCTTAAACATAGTTTTATTTCACAAAAAATCATTAGAATTGTGCGATTTTCCATAATTTTCACGTATAAAATGGATGCGGATGAGAAAGGAATTTTTTTATTGAAACGTTAGGGGAGTTATTTTGAACCCAAATTGCAACTTTTCTTACCCCTTCCAATTATAAATTCCCAAAAAAGTTGTTTTTTTTGCACCCTATACTGTACAATGTAATCGATTTGTTCAACAAGCAGCATACAATAAATTAAAAGAAAAAATACATTTTGATCGGGTTCTGTTTATCGATTGAGTATATAGAGATGGGACTGATCAGAGCTTCCGGCTGGGCTCGAAGCTAATAAATTCGCGAGTTTCTCTGCAGTGCTGGGGGCGAAGGTTTTTTAATCGCACTGTGCATGAAACCAACAGCGCAGCGTTTCGCAGGCGGAGCAGGAACAGCCAGGCGGGAAAGCGACTGTGAGGCACTGCACCCTCGGGACAGACCGAACCGGCCCGTAGCGCTGGTTGCTTGTCATTTTAAATCACTGCCACTGAGCCACCCTCGACCCCCTCTTCCTCTATCCCTGGCATCCGGGACTAACCACCCTCCACCGGAGCCCGAAATCACCTGAATTAAATTCCCTTTTAGTTTAGCTCGCACTAATGATATTTACGAGCGTTATCACACTACCCACCCAACGCTGATAGGATTCAGGGACGCCACTGAGATCTCTCCAACCCGTAATTAACATGATACAACCCGCCCTGGGATCACATATATTCGCGACGAATTTTCACAATCTACTCATTTACACGTTTAATTGTTTCAAATAATGTTTATATTATTTCTTGAGTGACGCAAAAAAAACGAACTTATCTGTTTCATGGATAGGGGCCTTAGATAAATTGCGTAAAGTATTTCTCTCTGAAATTTTGAGTCATGTAATTCTTAAATAAATTTACATGGGGGGCTGAGTCCAACTTTCAACCTAGTAGTTCAATTATCAACAAAAACAAAACATTAAATTTTCAACAAAAATTGCAATAGTTGATACTTTAAGCAAGAAAAAATTTTCATTTGAAATCAAAAACAGTTAAACCAAACAAAAGAACATGAATTTTCAAGAAAATATTTAATCTGAAAAAAACACATTCATTTTTAAAAAAACTACGATAATGTCTACCGAAAGAGATGAATTTTCAAATCGAAGAGACGAATTTTAGGCAAGAGTTGAATTTCAACCAAAAAGAATTTTTTAAATAAAAAAAATGTCATTAAAAATGTTGAAATTTCTAGCCACAAATACGAGCTTTCTAGAAAAAATGTAAATTTTCAACCAAGTAGTTCAACTTTCAATCAAAGAGATAAATGTTAAAGCAAGTTGGTTAATTTCCGAATACATGAAAAATACAACAAAAAATAAGTTTCTACAAAAAACATGAGTTTTTGAAAAAGCAGTTAATTTTTCAGTTACAAAATTTATTTTTGACCTCGAAAAATATGAATATGCAACAAAGTAATTCAATTTACAACCTGAGAGATTAATATTCAATAGTTAAATTCTCAACCAAAGAGTTGAATTTTTAACCTAAAAGAACGAATTATCAACGAAAAATGTAATAGTTGATATTTTAAACAAGAAAAAAAGTTCATTTTTAATAAAAAAAAACGGCTGAAATGAATCAAAAACACGAATTTCGAAAAAAATATTTGAATCCTGAACTGAAACGGATTCATTTTCAATAAAAAAAGGATGAATTTTATAACAAAAAATAAGAATTTTCAAAAAGAGTACAATTTTCAAAAAAGAAAGATTTTTCAGTCAATAAACAAAAAAAAAGTATCCAACAGTAGAAATTTCTAGGCTCAAAGATGAGTTTTCTTCCAAAAAATTTGAATTTTCAACCTAAAAGATAAAAGTTCAACCAAGATCATTAATTATCTACCATTAAAGACGAATTTTTAACGAAAAATAAAATGTTTAACCAAGTAATTAAATTTTCACAACCAAGGAGATGAATTTTATCCCAACAAATTAAATAAACTATTTTTTGTAGGAAAGGAAAACGAATATTTTACAACAGAGAGATGGATATTAGACTAAAGTGATGAATTGAAGAATATAGCTAAAATTTTAACGAAAAAGTAGAATTTTGAACTAAAACAGAATAATTTTGTTGCAAGCAATTGCACTTTTCACCAACTCAATGAATTTTCTACCCACAAGACTGCTTCTTAAAAAAATACATAATTTTTCTACCAAGAGGATGAATTTTCTACGAAAAAAGTGAATTTTTAACAAAAAACATAAATTTTCAATTAATTAGTTGCATTTTCAGCTAAAAAATTAATACTAAACAAAGCAGTTCAACTTTCTATCAAATAGTTTAATTTTCCACGAATTTGTTTATTTTTTAGCCAAAGTACGAATATGAATTAAAATGCTTCTATAAAACAGTTGTATGTTCAACACAAAAATGTAAATTTATAACCAAAAATTTAACTTTGAACCGAAACAGATTAATTTTTAACCAGATAGTTTGAGGATTCAACTATTTTGCTGAAAATTCTTCTTTTCAAGTTGAATTCTACTGTTTTTGTATGAAAATCAAAATGTTTTTTAGTTGAAATTTAAACATTTTTTATTTAAAATTAAAATAATCAAGTTAAAAATTCAACTATTTACTTTGTTGAAAGTAGAACTACTTGGATAAAAAAACTTAACTAATTTAACTATTTAACTATTATGTTGAAAATAGTTTGGTTTTTTAATTGAAACTAATTTTTCATCAGGGAATATTACATTTCCATTTATAATTGAAAACTCATCTTTGTTTGTTCCAAATTCAACTATTTGGTTTAAATTTCATGTACTTTGTTGAAAACTCGTATTTATTGGTAAAAACTAAATCTTCTTGGTTGAAACCTTCATTCTTTTGATTAAATTCGATTTTCTTTTATTTAAAATTGACATTTTTGATGTTTGAAACCTCAACTATTAAATAGAGGGAATTAACTTATTTTATTAGAAATTCATCTTTTTTATAATTGTTTATCATTTTAGATGAAAATCAATCTGTTTGGTTAAAAAATTAATTATTTTAATGCAAGTTCTTTTTTTGGTCGAAAACCAACCGTTTTTATTTCAAGATTCGACTTCCTGGTTAAAAATTCTTTTATTTTTTCCAAATTTTTTTTCTTTGGTAGAAAAATAATCTTCTTGGCTCAGAAATAATCTTTTTCGATTAAAAATATCACTACTTGGTTGAAAGTTTAACTGTTTCATTAAAAATTAATTTGTTTGGTTAGAGATTCGTAAAATGTGAAAATTGTTCCTTTTGGTAGAAAATTTGACTACTCGGTTGAGAATTCGATTTCTTACATTCTCATAATTTATGATTGAGAAAGCATTAGAATTCTCGGAAATTTTACACTACAGTTTTTCAACGGATCTCCACGTTTCGTAACTTTTGCCTGATTCAAATCCAGAGTGTGGATCGAGTCTTCTTTTCCGTCGTTCTAATCTTGGGATATCCTTGCTAATAAGAGAAAGAAAAATGATGCGGAAGGAAAAAATATCGACAGAAATCAAGAACAAGAGGTAGAAAGGGGATGAACGAAACACCCCGCAATTCGACAACCATAAAAGTCAAGTTTATTCCGGGGCGATAATGCTTGTAATCCAAATATAATTCTCGTTGGAGGGTTTGCCTGCTGGTTCGAGTTAGCGCTCTCTATGGGGGTTGAAATCAGCCCCTTCATGATGTTCTTCTTGATGGTGTTGTAGTGGTAGATTATATTCACCGAAATCATAGAAACCAACCACAACCCTCAGCCATTTCCAAAAATAGGTTAGATCAAAGCCTATAATCCTCGAAAACAGCGACATCTTTTTATAAAAACCCAACAGCCAATTTAGACTTATAACATTTTTTCTGTCTAATTATTTCCTGAATAACAGAACATCTAGCACAATATTTGTAAAATAATTATTTCTATGATGTACTTTGTATTTGTTTTTTTTACTCCGAAATATTGAAAGGAATGAAGCAGTAGCATATTTGTTATGTTTTTTAACGTTGATCTTAAACAGTTATCGGACACATCTATTCTGAACTCATATCGGTCTTCGGACATTGAAGAACGACGCAAGTTCCCCTTTTTCGATCGCCCCTTTTGGTCGTGCTCTTTTTTCATAAATCTCATTCAATGTCTTTCAATCAGGATGATAGATGATATATTTTTCCATGTTCAGATGTTCGATACCTTCCTTCGATTCCTCCGAACTTCATGATTTCGAATCTCATGAATCAAACTCATCATGGAAAAGTCACAAACTGAACAATACAAACATTATCCTCACAATAGGCTCTCAATTGCCTCCTTTAAATTTATCTTCAATTTATAATATTTTCCAGGTACTAACTCGTATTACGGAATATTCCGTGGAGCTAACCGGTGAAGTATAATGCTAGTATCAGTGAATTTCACGTAACGTTAACCATGGACGAGCTAGAAAAGAGATTAGTCGTACGGAAAATTCCGTAATGGTAGACTAAAATAATTGATTCAAAATAAATTGTTAAGTATTCACATAATGCGGATTCTACAAATGAAAAACTAGACAAAAGTTACTCTTTAAATCGCTCCATTTGACTCATTGATGATATCAGTCACTTTACATTATCCAATACGTTTTTTAATTAAAAAAATAAATTTTCAACCAAGAATGGAATAGTTAAATTTTCAATAGCAAAATTGATTTTTAACATAAAAACAAACATACACATACATACAAGAAATACATTTTCAACTAAACTAACGAGTCTCCAACTGGAAAAATTAATTTTCAAAATAGTAGTTCGACTTTCAACCAAAGAGTTCAATTTTTAAGAAAAAATTTCAATTTTGAACGAAAAAAGAGCAATTTTCAACAAAAAGAAAACGAAAATTTAAAAAATAGTTTAATTTTCAGCCAAATGGCTGAATTTTCAAATAGAATGATCAATGATCAATTCAAATTTTCAACACAGAAAACGAATTTCAACAAAATAATTATATTTTCTACCGAATAAGACGAATTTTGAACCAAATATATAATTTTTCAAACAAATATTTAAAGCTGCAAGTAAGAGAAAATACATTTTTTACCAAAATCAGAAGAGCTTAAGTGTCAATTAACAACATTAATTTTCAACAAAAACAAAAATTCCAACAACATAGTTAAATTTTCAACCAAATAGATCAATTTTCAACTAAAATAATCAATGTTTAACCAAAAACATGAATAAATATAATAATAAAATATATAATATATATATATATATATATAATATATATAGATTATATATATATATATATATATAAAATAATAATATAATAATAAAATTTCGAATAAAAATAATAAATTCTCAACCAAAAACGTAATAGCTGATATGTCAACCAAAGACGAATTTCAGATTGAATAAAAAAAATAGTTCCAAACAAGCAATATTTTTATTTTAGGTGAAAAACAGTCGATACTTCAAAAAAAAATTAATTTCGAATCAAAAACAGTGGAATTCAAACTAAACAGAGGACTTTTTATCAAAATAGTTGAATCCGCAACCAAATAGTTGAAATCTAAATGTAAAAAGATCAATTTTTAAGGAAGAATTGCATGGTTAAAAAAAATGTGTTTTGAATAAAATAGTTGAATTTTCAAGAAAAATATGAATACGAAAAATTTCGTACTAGATATTTTTGCAACAAAATATTTTTATTTTAATTACAAAACATTAGAATTCAACCAAACAGACGATTTCTCAACTAAAAAAGGTGAACTTTTTAGTCAAAAATAGAATATTTCAAGTGCCAGTTAAAAAATGATTTATTAACAAAAAAACAAAATTGTTATCTAATATTACAAATCTTCAACCAAGAAAAAAGGTGATTCTCAATGTATAAGTTGATATTTCACCTAAAAGGACAAAAAAGAGTTAAATCTATTAAAAAAGATGAGTTTTGAATAAAAAGGTTTATTTTCTGCCAACTAATATGAATGAAACTAATCAGTAAAGTCCACTAGCTAAATCAGTAATTAGCATACAAATAAATCACTTCAATCGTAGAAAAATCAGTCAACTGTTTTAAATTTATAGTGTATTAATGTATCTTCAAACTAACTCTTCTTAAAAATCTGGATAACTCAAATCTAAATTTTATTTAAAACTTTTAATATAGGAGTGACATGTAATTACATTCCTCTCGCGAAAATTCATTTCCCTATTATTTCGGTACGTCAGTCACGTGATATATGAATTGTTTGATATCGCTAGAACGCGAGCTTAACCGATGAATATAGCGAGAAATGAACATTGAACAGTGAACATGAGGGATGAATTGTTCTAATAGGAAGCTTTCGGCAAAGTTAAGTTTGCTTCAACACGGGTATAGGAGGCGTGTCGGTCGCGTGTCGGGCATCAATCATCCCTTTAAATACTTTCGGCTACCGAATCAAGCCTCGAGAAAGAATCGCCACTAAATGCTGTCACAACGATGATGTGGTCACGTGTCGACTTGAAGAAGTTAGTGGGATAGTGTGATACTTGATATGGCAAATATTGAGACAACCAGCTTGATCGAAGAGTGCGCACTTTATCCGAAATATCTACGCTCTTAATTATTTGAACAAAGAAAAAATATTTACTTATTGTTCGTTGCAAAAAGGATGAGCATTTTTCAGTTTGGATAGTTTTACTTTTTAAGTTTTCAACTTCACACAGAAAAAACTGTGGGTTCACTGAAGATGTGACTTAAAAACAAGTTGGAATCTTTTAGCCAAAAGACCATAAATTGAGCTAAAAGTGTTCATCATTTGGAACAAACCAATGCATCGTTTTGGGTTCCTTTTAAGTATGAGGGGTTCCTTTTTTGCAGCGCTTAAGGAACCATAAATTTTTGCTAATAGAAACCCTAGTTTTTTTGTGCATCTTGTGCACTGAAATTCCGGAAAAATTCCCTTACAATTTCAGGTTTTTTCTATGTATCTCTAGATTTTCACCGGTATAATTTTTCTTAATACGAAGCTAATCTAGTATTGAATTTTTGCAAACAACTCTGACCCTAAGCCGCTTGAACGTATTACATAATGCACAAAAAACCGAGGGTTCACTTAAGTTGTGGCCTGAATAAAATTGGGTATCTTTTTTTACCGTTACTGAAAAAAGTAACACTTTACTCAGCCGTTACTTTTTTTTATTAAATATTTAATACATTATTTGAATGTCCAAAAAGAATCATAGGAATTTGGTACATTTCATTACAATTTTTAATAAAAATGAAAATTATATTTACAGTTAGGTAAAGTAATTTAAAAAATACTGCATTTTTATATAAGATGAATTTATTTAAACTATTATTTAGTTTAGAAATCTATTCTGCAGTCTACTTACGGCTTTCCATAAAACTTCATATTTTTTCAATAGTACCAATTTTTCGAAAATGTCATCGCTCATGCGATGTATTTTGTCTAAAAGTATCAATCCGGCTATGCAGAACCGTAGGCTGGGCCAAAAATGCATTGGGAATTTTGTACTTCGAATTTTTATATAAATATATAATAAAATATAAATAAAAATAAAATACCACTTATTAAATATCACCCCGATAAGTCTGTTTTCTAGGATCCCAAAAAACCCCATACATGAAAAAATTGGTTTTGCGAGATTTCGACGCTAATTATAATTTTTTGCGGTCTTTTTCATTGAAATTGTTTCTGGTACATAAAAAAAACCACTTCATACTGAGAAATAGATGTTTATATACATTTTTAAAACAATTTATTATTGCCTTTATCAATTTTATGATAGAATAGAGTTAGAAAGTTCCAATTTTTTCACAAATTTTCCATTTATTGTTTAATTTTCGATTAGAGGGGGGTGATAGTTCATCAACGCTAAAAAGAGTAATTGTTTAAACAATTTCTTAATACTTTCCTGAATGTTTTAATTATTTGTCTATTTTTCATTAGAATTGGCTTAATAATTAATAATAGTTAGCAAAAATAATTTTTTAAACAAATTATTGTTGTTCATGACTATCTTCATCTATATTATTGCCTGATAGTTGTGTTTTTCGATCATTTATACGTTTCTATCCTTTTTTCACTTAGTGAGGTAACAATTAATGAAAGTTACCAAAAAGATTGTTTAAACAATTTAATATTGTTTTTAACAATCTTCTCTTAGATAAGTACTGGAAAGTTGTGGTTTTTTATAAAATCTTTGACTTTGCTTCGCCGTCTTAGTTATTTAAAAAATCATAAATAAACATTAGAGAAAACTATCCATTAAATAATCTCTTTTTTTGCGAATATATTTTGCTTTTATAAAACAGATATTTGAAATATGTTTCAACTTTTCTGCACGGAATATATTGAATACAAGTTTCTTTTGAATAAGTTACTGATAGACTTCGGTGACGTGTCAGAAAGTCAGCAATTTTCTAATTTCTAATTGTGAAGAGAGATGTTCAGTTTCAACTCGATTCAGATAATATTAAGGATTCTGAATAAAAGTTACATAAACGTCTTTTTTTCTTATGAGAAATACGGTTGGTATTTTTGAAAATTAAGAAAAAATATATTTTTTGGGCCACCCTAATGACCAGTCGCTAAACAGATGCACTGTTCCGGAATCCCCTATCGTACCGGATGAATAATTTCTTTAGATAAGAAAATGTGTGCAAGGAAGTAAGAAAATACATCATCTGATTAGTTTTCTTGACATTTAAACATTAAATTTAATGTTAAACATATTGAAAAATTTTATGAAGTAACGACCAGTAACTTTCGTTACCTTGCATTACCGTTACCAGGAAATTGTAACGCGTTACCGTTACACTTTTTTAAAAATAACGTGTTACGGTTCCCGTTAATAAAAAAAAATAACTTTTCTGGCAACGCGTCACAGTCAAACACTGATGAACATAGCTGCATTCCCATTCTCCGCTCTCATTTTTCTTGCAACTAAAACACCAAATCAGTGTACTTCTGAGGATCGGCGTTTTCTGTGCTCTAACAGTATGACACAGTTTTTTAACAAGTCAAGTTTTTTTTTTAATAAGTCCATATTTCAGCTTACAAAAATTAAGTTATTTTGATCTTGAACGAAGTAGGCTATTTTTAGAATTTAGAATTTTGGTTGGATGTTTTAGCAAAAAATTTGTTTCAATCGATTTAAACAATTTAGGGCCTTAATTTAAGACTTGTAGAATAAATATTTATACAATAATTTATATTTGCAAAGAATTTGTATTTTTAATACTTTAGCTGATAATCCATAGATATTATCTTTCCGAAACTTTATAATTTTGACTACTCAGATCTAATAAACTTATTGAAAATGAAAAAGCTTTAAATGTATTTTTCTATGGCACGTCGAAAATTGAGCCACCAGATGCAAAACTCAGCTCAACGCTCGAAAACGCGTGAAAGTATTGTCCGCGCATCTCAAAAATAGAAAATTTT
>JAWWLR010000092.1:41720956-41732586 GCA_035041075.1 Acraspis erinacei | reverse complement strand
CCCCCCCCCCCCGCGAGATGAAAACGCTTTAATGACGTGATTTGTGGATGACCTGACTTTCTCTGACTTTCCAGAATTCCCTGATCATGTAAAAATGCAATAAAAATGCTTAAAATTAGAAGTCTTGTTAATAAAATTTGGTTTAAGTATTATTTTTATAATATAAATAAAACAATAACATTTAAGCTA
The DNA here is from genome assembly GCA_035041075.1 of Acraspis erinacei. NCBI lineage: Eukaryota > Metazoa > Arthropoda > Insecta > Hymenoptera > Cynipidae > Acraspis > Acraspis erinacei. Next base: position 41,732,397 of record JAWWLR010000092.1, on the reverse strand, counting down.
AAATGCTTTAAAGCTGCAATATTTCTTATGGAAAATTAACTAACATTGTGCGATTAAAAACAAAAGCGCCATTTTTCAGTTAATTCTAAAGTTCCTTCATTTTTATATTATACAATTTTAAAACATTTGCTCACAATAGCACGAAAGCTAACAAAATTCTGCGTTTAACAATTTGGACTTATTAAATGCAGAATTTTGTTAGCTTTCGTGCTATTGACTTTGAAAATAATAAACATTATTTAAGTTTCTTGTGTTAATCTAATGTTTAAAGTAATATTCCACATTATTTTGCTAACTTATTTGGATATTTTTAGAAATTTTGTCGTAGATTCTATCCTAGGCTCAAATATAATTGGTAATTTTTGGCTAAAACCTGTATTTTTTTTGGTAAAAAATGTGCCAAGTTTAACAGAAAAATACGATTAAACACAATAAAATACAGCAATCTACAAAAAATACAAAAATTGTACTTTCCTGTGATTTTTGCTTTAATGCATTATATTTGTTTGTAGATTCCTGTAAAAAATAGTTTTAGTTTTCTTTACTTTTTTGTAAACATTTTTCCATCAGGGGAGAATTTAAAAAAAATGTTATCTATTTGCAGAGTTATTGGTATTTTTCTAAAACATCGAAATTTTGCGTTTTTTTGAAAAGAAAAGACTACAAGCCTATCGTAAAATAAAGAATATTAAAAAAAATTTCTTCCAAAATTCGAAAATCTACATTCCAAAGATTGCAAAATAAAAAAGAGCAAAAAAGACAGGTGTGTCTATACTTTCCTACGATACTGTACGATCTGCACATACTTAAACTTTATCATTTTTTATGTAAATTTATTTATAGACCAAGAAATTACATTTCTTACTTTATTAATAATTATATATTATACTACCAAAAAAGTGTTTTCTATATAGAGTAAGTAAACATTAGTTATTTCGATTTTCTTTAGATATATAAAATTATTTAAATGCTCAAACATGGAACTGTTTGAGGCTTCTCGCACGTTCAACGAAGTTAAGCAGCGCTTAACTTGGTTGTATTAAGAGGTGATCCATCGCGCTACGTGAGATGTACTTATGCATCAGCTTTTAAGTTATCTTCATACTCAAACTAATACTTAATAATAAGCTACTCATGAATGGAAAACCACTGAGTTAACTTAAATTTAAAGACTTTTTTTCCTCTGTCAATTTTAAAAAGTTACTATTTTCTTAAATTAATGATGCAGTTATTAAATGTGAAAAGTGACATTTTTTGTGGAAAACAGTTTTCAATTATTTAAACAATTAATAATCCTTCACTTGCGCCTTTTAATAAGGATTGTGTATTTGTTTCGAATCTCTTACACTATGTCGCTTTTTATTCCGTATTTCTTATCAGAAAGTATACCCTCATTTTGCAAACAATAATTAAAGAATTTTTTTCAGTTACGTTATGGGCAGTTATTTTTTCAGATCGATTTCGTTGAGATAAGAAAATATACTGTTTAAGTATTTAACTTTTTACGATATAAAGGGAAAATAATTATTTAAACAAATAAAAAATGTTTAAGTAGTTTCCAAATTTCCTTAAAAAATATCACTTTTAACAGTTATTAACTGCGTCCTCAATCCCAGAAAATATTAACTTTTTAATCTTTAAAGAGCAAATAATTGCTTAAACAAATGAAAATTCTTTAAATAATTGCAAAATATCGTTAAAAAATATACACTTCACATTTGTGGATTGTGTCATGAATTCCAGAACATAATAACTTTTTATGAATTACAGGGGGGAAATTCATTTATTTTTTTTTTATTATTGTTTAAACAACTAAAAAATAGATAAAGCATACTTTTAAACTTGTCAATTATCGAAAAAAAATCATTAATGCTGAGAAACTTTAAAAAAATACCATCTTTAGCAAAACTTATACATAAAACTGCTTTATTACAATTTTTGGACAATTTTTCGAGCAAAATATAAGGGAGTTAGGGGATGTCCAAAATTAAAAGTTATTGGGTGAAAATTATTCCTTGGACAATCATTACGTAGTGACAAAACTTTTATTTACAAAAAGTTAATATCAAGTATTTATTTTTTCCATTTATTACTAAAACCGAGCTCCTCCCACTTAAAAACCTACCCATACAAATTTCAAAAGCCCAAAGGGCATAGATTAAGGTTGACCGATTTGAAATAAAGTAGGGAATTTCTTTTTCCGAAAATGAAAAAACTGGAGATGAGGATCAATTACCAAAAATCGAATTTTTGAGCTATCGTAATTTTTTTAGTAGCATACAAAGTTTTATGACTACAGTATTATCGTAAAGAAAATAATTTCATATTTTCAACTATATAAAATATTATTTTTTAATAAAAGGAGGTCTTTTTCATAAAAGAACGTCAATGAATGTAGTATATGTTATTGGTACTCGTCGAAAAATAGCCAAATGGGGTTTTAATATTCTATACACTCATAAAATATTGCTTTCTCTAAATCAATAAATAAAAATAAGTGGAGTTTTGTGCAGTCTGCTTCGAAGCAATTACTGGTAGAGCTAATTTCCAGGCTGATTTTCACGGCCGCTAGCTTCGTTAATGCATAATCCGGGGTGGCTCCCCGGGGCGGCGTTGGCGTGATATAAAATCAGTAAGCTTTACTAAATTTCGTTTAAACAATCCAGTAAACAATTTTCCGGCCAGTGCCCGGCAAAATAATGAGACCCATGTGGCAACTTCATTCCTCCTACACGTCTATTATAAAGCATCGTTTATTCCACCAGACTGCTGATCCCTCCCAAGAAGATACACAAATTTTATTCTGCTTCATTAAATTATTATCTATCAACAAAATGAAATTTAATCAATCCCGCATAATAAATTCCTAATATAACTTATAAAAGTATTTACAAAATTATTCAATTAAAGACCAGACTCGGACTCACTTCAGAGGTAAATGAAAGTGTCAATGGTGGCTTTAATTTTGAAAAATAGTATAGCTAAATACAGGCATTATTTTTTCAAATTATGCACATTTATGCAGGCATTGGGTCGATACCTTCGATTTTATTCTTTCTAGCAGAAAATTAATGCATTAGTAAATTTTTTTGCTCAATTGAAATTAATTGTTAAGCCCATCCATTTTTTTAGTTTAGGTATACCAAAATTAAACGAAAGAGTATTATGAGGAAATTCCAGAAAATTATATTGACAATTTTGAATTCTACAGAGATATTTTGAATTTCTGAATGATTTTATTGTGTACACTGTAAATTCTAAACAATTTGCTATTTTGATATTTTGTTATCATTTTATGAAATTTTGTATAAAGCTTGCTAATTAAAACAAAATTATAAACGCTATGTGTTGAAAGTTTCGTTTCAGAAAAATGAGATATTTAGCGGAATAAAAAAAGTATCGTTGAATAAGAGAAGTCGCCTAAAATGAAATTAATTAAACTCTGATTTGAAATAATGCAAAAATAAGGAGTTTTAAAATGAATACCTACTTCATTAATTTTGAACTCTTTCAATTTGATATTTTATTCTATTATAAACTTTAAAAGTTAAATGGTAGGATAGAGAAAGATTTTCATTCAAAAAGTCAAAATACTTCTATAGTTGAAATGGTACACAGAAAAACATATTAGTAATGATTCAAAAAAAGATTGATCTGAATACGGCCGATACAATATTTTCTTGATCCAAGAAAAATTGTCTTATCTCATGAAAATGTACCCTTTTGAACTGTTTATGCTATTATACACATCAAATTATTTTTTAAATATATTTTTTACCATGTGATATATTCATTGAAATCCTTTGAACGCCATGGATATCGTACATAGTCTTATGAAATCCCTTTAAAAGGATGGCGCTCCATGGAAATCCATTAAACACTGTGAAAGACGCTTAAAATTCTTTGAGATTACTCAAAATCTTTTGAAATCCTTGAAATCTTCCAAATTTCCTAAAAGTCCATTAGAATCCTTTTTAATGGCAATCTTTCCGAATCTTTTGAAATCGCTTGAAATATTTTTAACACTTTTTGAATCCATTAAAAAATTTTTAAATTCCTTAAAATCCTTTATATTCTTCGGAAATTCTTTGAAATACCGTTAAATTTTTTGAAATCTTACGAAACCCTCTAAAATCGGGGGATATACTTTGGAATCTTTTGAAATCTCGTGAAATCATCGAAAGCCCTTTGAATGTCTTAAGATTATTTACATTCCCTTCAAATGGTACGAAATTTTTTTAACAAACAATCGCTTTGGAATACAGTAAATTTTTTTAACCTTATGGAATCCCTTTAAATCTGCAAAATCCCACCGAAATCCTTTTACATCCTTCAAAATTCGTGAAAATACTTCAGGATCTCTTGAATTGAAATCCCGTGACTTATTTTGAAATATTTCGAAATTTCTTCAAATCTCATAAAATTCTTTTGAAGTCTTTTGTAATAGACGGAAACGATTCCCGTAGATTACAAAAAATGCAATCCTAATTCCTTGAAATCCATCAGAATCATTAAAAATCCATCAAAATACTTCGGTATCTCTGGAAATCCTCTCAAATCTGAATGGACTCCTTGAAGTCTCTTAAAATTCTGTAAAATTCCTTGAAAATTAAGATTCTTTCCTAAGTTATCTAAGTAATATTTTCAAACTCTTGAAGCCTTTTAAAATAACTTGAAAATTGCGAAAAACCTCGTAATCCTTTGGAATCGTTTCAAGTGCCCCAAAAAGTTTCTTAGCCCGCTTAAATTTTTTGAAATTCCTTCATTCTCAAAAAATCACAGTAAAGACATAAAATTCTCCTTAAATTCTGTAAAAATGTTGTAATTCGTTAAAACTCCTTTGAAGTGCCTTAAAATTCCTTGAAATCTATTGTGATTCTTTCAAATTACTGAAAATTTTTCAAATCTTTTCAAATCTCGTTTTAGTGAAAAAATTGATATATATTGAGCAAAAAAATATAAAATATTACGTAAGAGGGGGGGGTTGAGTCACAACAACCTTACGAATCCTTTCAAGAACGGGAGGAGAGGATTTCACATTTTTAACATCATCCTTATGTAATTAATTAACGTTCCCTAATCTAGTATATATTTTGGGATCAAGAAAATATTATATCTTCTGGACTCAGGCCAATATTTTCTTGATTTAATCAAAATAAAGAAATAGTGGCTGTAGGGACCACTTGGGTGAAAAATTTGAAAAATATTTAGGCCTGACAAGTTTGTATAGATTTATTCATACGATGAGGTATGATAATAACGATCGCTAATAAATGAACTGCTAACAAAACTGCTTCAATAAAATAACAAGCAGTATTTCAAAACGTAACATCTGGCCGTTCATATATTTTCTTGCACTTCATTAGTAAACTCGGCGCGGGCGCCTTCTGCACACGAGTCATTTCTCAATTAATTTGTAACGAGACGTAAAAAACGCGAGTTCAAATGATGAGGGACACGAAGGGGAAAGTTCCATTTGGCAAAGTCCGATGATGCATCGACTTGTCATCGATATATAGCAGTAAATATCAGCGAGACGTGGCGTGCGGGACGCGTGTGCACACAATCCAACCCACGCTTTGTGGGCTATGAGCTGATGCATTTTCATCATAAATAATGGTTCGTCCGAATAAATAAATAAACCTGATCACCGTAACTCACAATTATTCGTGGGTTTTCGCGGCCCGATACCGCGAGACAGTCACTTTTAATTTGACCCTCATGCCCGGTGTTTGGCACATTTTGATTCGGAATTTATGGCTGTGATCACGAGCTGCGAGATATGATTTATCGAGTCGAACGGCCACGTTGCGTTGTTGCGCGGGCGCCAGGTGCATTTCAGTCGATCGATAGTGGCGGAAATCGATCGATCCGGTTTATTTACAAGCACCCCGTTTCTATATTGCCTCTTTGATGGAGTGCGAAAATAACCAGAAGATAATTTGCAGAGGAAAAAAAACTGTATAAATGGAATATTTCAGTTGGATGCGATTTTAAGATACATTGTTCGTACTCACGAGAACCATATGAGAGAAGTTGATGAACTAGTACTCACCACTGTAACAGAGAGAAAAAAATTTATATTAAATAATATCGTAAACTCGGCTATAAGAAAGCGTGCTATTTAAAGCTGCATTAGTAACATTTTACTAATTATTTCAAAAATAAATCAGTTAGTCAACTTTTACTAAACTATATTTAGAGAGGCAAACTAAAATTTATAGTTTATTTCGTTGCCAAACTAATCGGTAACAAAGGAGGCACAAAATGCGCCTACAAACAAGAATTTCTTAACCTAATAAGACGTTAATTAGCTCATTAAAATCTCCCCCTCCCCCTATCACTTCCACCAATTCCCTAACCGATCCTATGTTATCATATCCGCCACGATTGCTTCCCCTGCCATCACCCTTACTCCCCCTACTTCCTCTCCCGATCCTCATTTCTCCTCCCGGGAAGAAAGTACGACAGACGGACACCCGACCGAAATTATGAGTATTTCTGCCCGATGCTACAATACCCTAAGAATTGTATAACATACCAAATAAATTAATACTACTCTAAAAACAAAAGTACAAAGATAATTTTTGGCAGAACTTGAAACGACAATTTTCTTTAAAATTTGAGACATAAATCAAAGTATAACTTTGAAATTTCCCATCACCCTACTTTATATTAAAATTGAAAACAAATTTTGGCCTTTCCCCAATTTCGACTTCAATTATCAATCATTTCCCTATCTTTGTCACCCTTTATTCAAGGACTCACTGCCTTCCATTTACACTTTTTTTAATTATTTGAATAAAAAGATAAAACTACTAATTTCTAACTATCGTCAACGGACACAATAGAATTACATTATTATTGTATTCAGAAGCCTAAATCATGGTAAATATCATTTCTCTTTCATCGCCGAGTCGCTAGATCACCGAGAGCGATTATAATGAATTCGAGACAGTGGTGCGAGGGTCCTCGAGATAAGGTATTATGATTTTAATGTGCCAAATGGCAGAAGAAACAGCCGGTGAGGATAATCGGGCGTAAAATTTGAAAATTTTCATTATGCCCGATTCGCTCGTTTCTTCCGCTTCGTTTCACGCCATTTTCGTCCATGCGGTCTCCGATCGGCCAAACAACCCCCCAGTATCGAATGGAATTTCAAATTTTAAATCAAATCGTTAGGTCGCTCTGTTCCTCTCTCTCTCCCTGGGCCAATTTCGCTGATCGAGAATTCCTTTTTTCCACTTTTTGTCTTTTCTTCTCGTTTTTGTCGTATTTTTTTTTTTATACCACATTTCTCGTACTGACACAATTCCACTGTCCACGAACTCTATTAGGAGGTGGTTGCCCGAAGGGATGGAAAAAGGGGTGGTAGCTGGCGTTAAATTAGTGTAGGTACGTCGAGAGTGGGCGCTCCGAATATTTCAAGCTACCCTCTAAAATTCGGAAGCACCTCGTTTCGAGAAAAGTTTCCTCGTTAAAGGGTTTTCCCTCCGACTCTTGGCCACCTTCGAAAACGACGACTAAGTCAGACGTTAAGGTCAGTGAACGAATTGTGTTCCAAGGTAGACACTTGGGAGATAGAACTTCGTCCTTAAATGAAAAATTAACTCCTTTTCTCCTGTTTCGTCGTAGGATTGATAAAGGCGAGAAAATAATTTTTTCCTAATTGGTATGTCGATAACTTTTTTTAGGGGGGTGATAAATATTAGTAGAAAATAGTGTATAATAAGGTGTCTTGCTTCTGGCAAGGAAGAAAATCCTGATAATATAATTCTGGATAGCTGTTTTAATCTAGGAACAAAATGACCAGTCATTTCGTTGTTTTCCCCCGACTCGCAAATATTTGTCTCGGTCATTGAAATTGAAAAATTCCAACTCCTAAAAGTCAAAATTTTATCCTTTAATGTAATAAAAATAGGAATGCAAGTTATATAATTTAAAGCGAAAATCTTAAATTTCAAATAAATTTAAATTGAATTCCATTAATCTGCGTCCATTTAATAAAAATGTTAAAAAGAAACACTTGGTCCTCTTCCAATTCACAAAAACAATTATTAACTGAAACTTCCTCCCTTCCAACTCAGTAAAAATGTTAAAAATAAAACATTACTCTTTTCCAATTCAGGAAGAATATAGAAAATAAAACATACCCCCTTCAACCCAATAAAAATGCAAAAAACGAAAAATAACCTGTTCAAATTCAGAAAAAAAACTCAAAATAAAAAATTCCAATTCAATACAAGTGTTAAAAACAAAAAATTATCCTGTGTCCAATTTATACAATATTTTAAAAAAATGTACCCCTATTCAACTTAATAAAAATCTTTAAAATGCAAAACATCCATCTGCCAATTCAACTTAATTCAAATGAAAATTTTGAAATTTCAACATTTTTTATACCAAAACTTTTTAAAGTTAATTTTTTTTACTTTTAGTCGCTTCAAATAAATAATGTTTTATATGTAATTTATATACATCGAAGTTCAACACTCTTACTTAAAATAAACAGTGAATAATTACTAACGAATAAAAATTTGTACTTTTTTTAATTACAAAATTTCAAATTGAATGGGTTAAAAATGGAATCTTTTAGACTGCAACAGTATTTAAATAGGATTTTAAATTGAATATCAGCATTTAAATATGTTTCCATTAACTTGAAATAATTCAAAAATTAAAAATAGTTTCTAAAACTTCAATAGGACGTTTAAACTTGCGGAAGGGGGTAACATAGGTGAGATTTTCGTTATTTTTTTTGCATTTGAGTAGTCCAAAATTGTTTACAAGTTTTTTTAAATCAAGTCCCATTTATAAATCTGGAAAATTACGGAAAATTACGGAACATACAGGTAAATTTAAATTTCATCAAGTGACGACATTCCATACTTCGACTTTAAAACGCTTTTTTTCGTATTTAATTTTTTTATTTTTAGTCATGATAACTGACAAAAGGATGCTTCGAATCGCTTCCGATTTACAGAGATTACGTAAAAGACATGTGTCAATCACACTAATCAATGAACAGAATTTTAAAAAAGTGCAATTTTATAAACAAAAAACTAACCGTTTTTTAAAATAAATGTTCACCTTCTCCATGAAAAATGTGCGCCATTTCTAAATTTTACCAATCTTTTGGACAATGTTTGTTTAGTTCGGAAGCACACATTTATTGAATTAAAGTTGTACATCACAACAAAATGGTATGAATGAGCCAATTAAAATTTCTTTAAAGTTTAATTACTAGTATTGATTGTTTACTGCCAATGCACTTATGAAATTTAATCTTATATTTTTCGAGATTTATCTATATGTACACTATCAACTACTAGGGCTTTCGAATTGAAACAGTTCAATTTTCAACGTTAAAATCTGTAATTTTCTCAATTTTTTAACAGATTCAGAATCATCTGGTAAAATCAATTATTGCTAAATTTTTGACACTCGAACTACAGTTAAGTTTTATAAATCATTAATTAATTTATGTCTACAGTTTATCAACTTAAAATGTTTTTCATCCCAAAATTTTAAACTCAAAAGCTTTTAATTTTTCGCGTGCAATACCCAAGGGCATCAAATTGTTGCAAGCAGTTGACAACTACATTACGTGACAAATGAAAACTACCCATTATGCAACATTTTGATACGATTTTCTAGTTGAATTGGATACTTTTTGTGAATTGTTAAATTCATCAAAATTGTAATTTAAAATTCTTTAAATTGGATATGTATGCTTAAAAATAAGTGACTGTATATATTTTTCTTTCTAGTCAAATTCGCGATCAAAAAATAGATTCACTGTCATTTCCCTGTTTTCGTTCCAGCGGCCAACTTGATATGATGTTTTAGATTGAAAAAACTGGCAACTCATACCTACAACAAATATATTTTTTAAACTATTCGTTTAGCTTTATCTTTCAACGTTCGTGAATAATTTAGAATCTTAGAGCAATCTTTTCAGGTCATTAATTCCAATCCCTATTGAATTTCCTCGCACATTAAATTCTAAACGTGATGGACTTTATCTGGCCCTAAGTATCGTCGCCAACACTTATGTCAATGTATTCGAATTGAGTATTGTATTTGGTGTCGTAAATGCTGTATGGCCTGCATGCGAATGGTACAGTCAGCTAGGGGCTGATGGACTCAACAATGGACAGATGGTTGCTTGGTCTCCCGTCTAGAACCGCGCAACGACAGGTTGCAGGTCCAGGGCACCGGCAGCATTTCGTGGTTCATTTGCGGTACCCAGGGGTGCCATCTATTATCTGGGATGTGATTCCTCCACTGCCGCTAAGCAGCGCTTACGTTGACGCAACCCCCGTCAAAATTCTCGATCTTCGATGCGGGGGGTTGTTTACACTGCCTGAGGGGCCGACTCAATTTAATTCGATGATTATTTTTTAACGAGCCCTTTTTCTCTTCAAGATTCTATATGATGATTTATTTTTCACTTTAAAAAGCCGATTTTTCGGAGACTTTTAACAAAACATGATTAGTTCATTTTTTGAAGAAAGCAAATGATTTCGCCTGGTTTTAGCGTTTTGAGGACACGAGGAATACTATTATTGAACCTTGGTTCAATTATTTGATAATATTGGATAACCACAATTTAGACATATGAATTTTACCGGGGGAGGTTTGTAAATCAGAGATTTTTTTAACATTATTATTTACCCTCACAGAAAAAAAACTGGGGTTTCCATTGGAACCCAGTTTTTGTTTCAAAGTAGCTGTAACAAAAATGAACCCCACTTGCTGAAAAGGAACCCAGAATGATAAATAAGCTCTAAATGATACCTTAGTTGGTGTTCTAAATGATCCCAATTGTAATTGAACCTATATATAAAGGAACTTAATTTACGCTTTGCCCACTTCGACATTTTGTTTAAATAATAAAATCATTTTTACCCTAAAGCAAACATGTAATCGAACTCTGATGGACATAACTTAATGAAGAAAATTAAATTACTAAAATATAACCGCAATTAAAATAGATATAATGACTTGATAAATATCATTTATAGGTTATGTAGCAACGTTGTCAACATGAGGCATATTCACATGTGACGCGATCCGAGAAAAGGGACCTACTAGGCAAAAAATCGATTTTCGGATTATGATCGATTCTATTCATTTCTTTAACTGATCTTTCTAGGAGTGCAATCAGAAATTTTTTATTTGCATTATTTCGCAAGATATAAATTATTGGAAAGGAGGCTTGGTACGTGTGCGCAGCGGCGGAGATTTCTTCAATCGCTCATCCTGTAAAATTTCACATTTGCCTATAGTAGGTCCCTTTTCACGGATCGTGTAATATATGCAAAAAACTTTTCGTATCAAGTCATCGGTTGATAACCGTAAATCGATCGCCAACTTACCCGCCCTACTTTGCAAGAGTTTGGCTTGTGAATGCGCCCTTATTTTATTTTCAAATGCGC
>JAWWLR010000092.1:41687942-41702954 GCA_035041075.1 Acraspis erinacei | reverse complement strand
GTCCCTCAATACCCCGCACCTAAGTCCTAGAAATTCGCCATTTCCTCTATAGGAGTTGACCGTGCCTGCTGAGTCTGGCCAACACCAGAAGATTTTTCCACTAGGCATCTTCTGAAGAAAGTCCGTGTAGTATACCTTTTTTTGAAATTTAGGTTTGCCACTTTGGGCCATCCATTATAAATTAGGCCATTTGTAGTACTTCAAATTCAGATGCAACACACTCAAAAATCCCCTTAGTGAGCTTCTTCTCAGGAAAGTCCGAGATTTTGGGTCAGCTATTTTTAATGTAGCAATTTTGACTTCAGATTTGGATTTCACGATCCAAAAAAAAACCTTAGTCAGAATGTTATCAACAATGTGCAAGTATTGGACGTTTCTGTGACTTTTTGGTCTGCCATGTTGAGTCCACCATTTTGAAATTGGCATCTTTAACTACAAATTCGGGCTCAGGAACCCAAAAAACCCATAGGCAGAGATTTTTTAATAAACCTTACTCTTGGGCAGAAACTTAGTTTGTTGACGATAATATGACAGTTTTTGATATACTAATCTCAAATTGAAACCAAAAAGGTATATATTCTTAGCTGTGAAAAAAATGAACTAATTCAAATAATAAGGATAACATATTTTTCCGAAATATGTATTGAGATCGATAGATTATGTTGTAGGTCGTTAGGCGAAGCGGTTGGCCAAATAATATATGCTTTATATTTCAAAAATTGTACCTACATGCTAATAATCAAGAGTAAAAGAATCGGAAAGATTTAAAATTTATTTAAAAGAAGCAAGATATAATAATCTTTGGAAATAAAAACTGAAGTAAATGGTAAAGGAAAATTTTCACTCATTTCTTTCGAAGGCTAGTGGCTGACTAATACGAATTTTTCTACTTTAGCGCCCACGAGTGGCGCCTTAAATTTTATTTTAAGAACGTAATAAATATATAAATTTTTTAAGTAAGTTAAATTGAAGTTACTGTGATAGGAACATTTTTACTCGGGCACTCTATATACAGACAAAACTAGGGATTTAATTTTGTTTCGGGTCATTTTCTTATAATCCGATTTTGAACTTCAATTATGATCACTCTCTTGATCAATGTGAAAAATGAAAAACAATTTAATTGCTTTCAATATTTGTATTGCTCAATATAAATTGATTATGGCCCAATTTTGTTTCAGTACATTTTAAAACTGTTTCTTTGTTCAATGTGAAACTTTATTTTTAACTGTGCAGTCACTAATTTCCAAAAACTTTACGGCTAACGCATCACAATTATTTTACTATCAGCGTATTTTATATCTCATCACAAATTAAAAATTCCAAATTGAAAAATTTTATATAAAAAATGTATTAAGTATATAGAAACATCTGAACGAAAACATTCTTACCTTCAAAATTAAATGTTGAGTTGAATAACTGCATAAGACTAAAATGTTCAAGGAAAGAGTTACTATAGAAAAGAAAATGCGTCTGGCACATCCTAGTTTTTCTATAGTCAATTAATACAGGCGCCTAGTCTAAATTGACACATTGTTTGCCAAACGTATAAAAATTGAATTGTTCATTAATGTCAGTCCTCATTCAAATTAAAAGTATGTAAATAATTTCAGCTCCTATTTTCGACTCAATATCCCAATTTCAAATTCACATCAATAGCTCCTCAACACACTTAAACTGAATTCTAATATAAACTACAGCTCGTAATATGAATTTAATCAAACAGAACCAATTTAAAAAGGGGACCTCATAATTTTCCAGACCACCCCCTATAAAAAAAACCTCGTGAAAGCGGAAGAGTCTAATTTAGAATTGACCGGAACCGGGGTCAAAATTGAGAATAGGAGCGATCATCTTGACCGATGAAGGGGGTGAGAATATGAGAATAGGTCCGCATCAACGGAAGCAGGGTGGCCGGGCACGAAACTGAAAAATCGAGTTGAGCGGCGGGGTAATAACGTGAAATTAGCAGCTAATGTGGATCGATGCCCCGTTCTGGCTCGGTTGTTTTAAGAGCGATAATAAAAATGAAATGATTCTCGACAGCAGAAACGACAGGAGGGGAGAATTTGGTAGAGGGGGAAGTAAAGGGGATCGTGGCGGAAGGGGCGGGGCTATAAATATCAGCCTCGACCTTTACGACCGCTACGCTCCGCCCCCTTCCTCCCCACTCCTGCGTCGCCCCTATTTTCAGGCAACCCCTCTTCGCGATCCGCGGCTCGATTCCCAACTACCAGGCGCGCGACGCGTTGCCATGGAAACCCTCCCGGATCGGTCCGGGATTGTTCGAAACAATTATCCCGCGCTCAATTCCATTCGGACGCGTCCCGCCGTCTTGCCCGCCGCGCCGCCGCAAATCGTTTTCGCGAATAAAAATCCCCGGCGGCGCGGAATTATTTTTAAATCACGCCTCGAACGCGACACCACGCGACTTTCTTGAGGCACTCCGAGAGATATAGGAACTAAAACTAAACTAAACTGGTTTCAGGGTTACAGCGCACCCTGAAATCGATGGATAATAAAGACGGGAGTAAATTTAGATGAAGATGTAGCATGGGAGTTGAGGGACTATTAAGGATTATTAACACGCCATTACTGAAACGATCATCGTGATCAATAGAGGGGTATGAAGAGAAGCAATTGGAATATATCTTTAGTGGTGTCGTGTTTGCTTTCCCGAGAGTGGATGCGATTATGAGCGACAAGTGGAAGATATAATGAGAGTATAATTGGCGGTTTAACTTGGTTTAATTACGATTATTATATAGCTTCTAATAGGATTTTATATGAATGTCATAGAGGTTATTTCTAATAGAAGTAATAATTAGTGTGCGAAATCCTGCATCTACTCAAAACGAAATTAAGATAATATTGCTCAAAGGTCTGGTTAAAGTCCAAAACTGACTGTGTTTATTATGCAAATAAAGAAAATCATTCGTTTTACAGTGAAATTTATAATATTCGATTAAAAGATTAAAAATTCTATCTCTATTCATCAATTTTTTGCTGAAGAGATTAACCAAATTTATTAATAATTGTACCTTATACGAATATTATCCATGGAACAGAAGAGTAAATAGCTTCCGCGCGTTAGCATTCCAACACGCGAGCGTCTATCGTTCTCGAAACACAAGAAAAAATAAAACCATAAATAAAAATATATCAATAAATTCAACATTAAATATCCATAATACTGGAAATAAAATTTTATTACAAAAGGTTAAAACATCGAAATGTATCCGTGATTACTTAAAGAATGTTTTTCCAGCAAAGTTTTAACTTTTTTATCTTTAAAATATATCCTTTTTAAATTTTTTGCGAGAAGATGAGACATTGCTTATTAGCTGGTGCAAAACATTAGTTAGTATTTCACTATTAGTAAACCTTCATTTACATTCCACTTCAGCCAAGCTGTCCTCTTATAATTTTGAACAAAGTTAGTGGCCTTATACCAATACAATTTTTTTACGCAAAAAAACTTTAATTATCACAGTCAAACTTTAAAAATTGCAATTTTATTTTAATCAATCGAAATTTTAGAAACATACCGTTTTAAAAATTAGACCACTTTAATTTTCTTAACGTAATCCACTATCGTTTTGTTAATTGTGGTCAAAATATTAAAAGTTGGACAATTTAAAATATTGAACGTATACATTTATGCATTTTAAACTAGTAAACTGTCATTTTTATACAGAAAAAACTTAGAGTACGAAGTGTTGCCGATAATTGGTTAAGCAAAGTAAAATCGAGGCGGAAACTCCAAGCTGAAGTAAACTTTCCGTGGTGAATCGCAGATATTCCCGGCAAAATCTGATAGAGGCAACACGTTCAAGGCCTGTTACCATGAAAAGTATACCTCAGTTTGGTAATCAGCTGACCATTACCCTGCTTGAACGCTCACTTACACGCTTCATTCCCCAATTTTTACTTTGGGTTCAATTTTAAAAATCATTTTCGATTCACTTAACCTACTTTTATTTTTCTATACCTAATGTGTATCTTTCAAATAAATTAAATAAAATTCCAGATATTAGATGATGACAAGATCTATAAACAGAGGTAAACTTTTACCTTTATGTATATCTTAAACCATATGTTTTTCTTAAAAATGACAAAAATAAGTTGACCAGTTAAAAAATGAGATTTTCGAGAAAATAAAATTTTTCAACCAAAGCAAAATATTTTTCTTATCTCGTTGAAACATCATTTTCTGTTATTTGGAATCAAAATTGATAAATCGATGTTTAACTAAACTAAGATCATGCCAAGTATAAAATTAAAAATATTAGCCCGCATTATAAATGTATTTTAAGTTATTATTTTTGAGCTTTGTCCTGAAATTGAAATGCCATTTGAACAGGCAAAACAACTTTAGGGACACACTTTGAAGTGATTTTTTAAATCCTTAACTCTAAAATATTGAACCCTACTCTTGATTATTATATGTGCTCTAGCTCTACATTAAGTAGAGTACAAATAATTTTAAAAAAACTGATGATACTAGATTTTTGTCTTACTTAAAATATTAAGCATTAAGAAAAATAATTAGGATTACTGATTCGTAGTAAAATCTGAATCACATTTTTCACCTACAATATAATAATCCTCAAAACTGTACCAGCTATGCTAGACGTGGTGGGAAATTGCTTCCTGTCTGAATCCTCGATACCTATTAAAATGGAATTTGGCTCAGATCTAGTTAGAGTTATGACCAAAAGCCACGTAGCTCTGCAGATTCGCGTGACTAAGGCGCCTCCGTTCGAATAAATGCGTTTCACGCTTGGCTAAGCGACGGCTCGATTTGAAATCGCAAGGTGATGTACATCGTCGCGGCTTGCTCATTGGAATATAAAACGCACCTACTCTCTACGTCTCTGTACTGTATATTCATTCAAAAAAATGGTACCATCTCCTCAGCAAAGTTAAACGTCCAGGGAAGTAACATCACCATCCGTAAAGCATCGATCGCCGATCAATCGCGAAAGCACGCTCTGAGAACTATGCAAAGGGGTGCAATTTTGCGCGAAGATTTTTATTGAGACCTGTAATCGGGCAGAATCCTTGCCCGGACTGTACGAGACGCTGTTATTTCGTGTAAATCGGGATATCGTTTCCGCGTCACGTCTATGCTATTCGCTTCGGTTCAGCGCGAAATAAATAAGCACGTATCCTTTATCGCACCCCAGACTCCTCACGAGCACCTATCCTTATTTATCGGTTGCACTGACTCCATCTCGACTTCCATTCTAAGCAATTGCTTTTAATTAATCATAAATCTGATACAGATATGGTATTGGAAAGGGAGGTGCATCCAAATTTACAACTACCTTTTATATTAATGGGACAGTCCGCTACAATGAACTTACTCTTTCTGAATAGGTCAGCAAATTTAAAAAACATGTTTAATCCTTCTTCGATTTTTTAAATTAAAAAATATATCTTCTCCTTAAAAATATCACAATGAGAAAAAAAGGTGAAGTGTGAGACAAGAAAATAATTTCGTTGAGTAGTTTTTGTTCGTTTTACAAAAATTTGGTTGTGACTACTAACAAAATGTTTGATGCAACCAAGCAATTTATTTGACTCGAACACAAATTTTGTGGAGTACCGTTTGTTCCTTGCACCTAAGAATTAAGTTGCTCGTACCAAACACGCGACATGTTAAGTATTATTCTCCGAGGAAATGTTACAACTATTTTATGAATTATGAATGTTTGTCGTTTAGAGTTAGATGCCTATAAAAAGTGACAGCGGTTATAGCGATTTTCCTCGATTTGGCTTCAGAATTCAGGATTATGCTCATAGCTTCTTTATATTGTTTTACAAAAAATGATATGCCTTGTTTAAAGAAAATGCCACAACAAGAGTAAATTCTTTGATCACAACTCCTTCTAAAATCATGGATTATTCTTGTGAATTTTATTGTATTGAGATGTAATGTTGATGTGTCTATTTTTTAAAGAAAAACTCAAATTCTCACCCGTGTAGAAAAATTTCGTGGCGCTATACTGTTTCCATCTAGTCCGCCTTGAGTCGACACTGGCGCGCCACAAGCAATACTCGAATCGACTATTTCCTAGACAGATCGTCTATTTTGATAAAAAATAATGAATAATTATTTTTATGATATCAAAGTCTAATATATAGATTTTGCAGTTAATTAAAAATAAAAAAATTTTGTTGTACACAACAAAAATGAAAAAACGAGTTTCCGCAAATCTTGTACATGCGCCGGATTTGAACTTTTGATGTAACTTCATAATTATATTTCTTTAACTTTTTCCAATCGTCTTAATTCACTCAGCCACGTAAAACTAAAAAACTTTTTCATCTTTGTTGAATATGAATTTAGTTCTTTCGTTCTTAACAATATAGTTTGTATATTAACCCGTGCAAGGCACACTTCTTTCACGAACCCTCTGCAGGCACACTGGTGCGAATCAGGATTTTCCGTTTTCGAAGCTCGTTATTTCCTTGAAAATTATTGATAATCTCAAAAAAAGGTATGCTTTCATATGTAAAATTTTATGCAGAATCGATTAGTGATATTAAAATTTCGAAAAAACTGCACCCTTTTTGGAAACATTAATTTGTTTTTAATTCTAAAGAAATATTTTTTTTTTACTTTTTGATGCTATTTTTTAAAGACGCACCAGAACTAAATCAAAGTTAATACAAATTATTCGTAACACCCTGAGCTCCAAAAGATACAATATTTTATTTTATTTCAGTCTCTTGTCCGGCGTCTGGGCACTTACAAATGAGTCTTAAACAATTGGGGCACTTCATGCAAGTGCGCCCTGCAGCAGTGACTATGCAGAAGTGGCAACAGGCATGACATTTTTCTAAAATTACCTGAAATTTATGCGAAGCTGGTTCGTTAATATTTAACAATTTTGCAATTCTTTTTTTATTTCCTTGTAAATAGTTTGCTGCTGTAAATGACGCTGGAGATGAGGCTCCACAAGAGACAGTGCTAGATTTTTTATAAATTTTGAACGCGTAAGTAGTACTTACTATCGGAGATCGCTAAGATATTCTGTAAAAAATTATTTATTTGTATTGTTTATTTGAATTATCGTAAAATACATCCTTTTATATCTTTCATTATTCTATAATGTTACTAAAACAAAATTTCTCAACGAAAAGGTATACTTACATGCATATATCTTTACAAGAAATGTTTATAGTGTTTAAAATATAAATAAGTAATTATTGATGCAAATTATACTTGCGTATTCACATAATAGCATTCCTACACTCAGAAAAACACTTTCATCAAATCTTCCCCAGGCGCAAAATTAACGCATGCTTTAGACACACAAGTGCGAATTCGCACCAACTCGAACTTTGTATGCGATATTCTTGGAAGAAAAAACGCAACTGTCCTTCGGTTCTTAGCTAACCGACGCAATAGAGGTCAGGCATATTTAACGTAGTGGTGGGAAGACCTTGAATTAATTTCCCTTTGAATTTTCCAAAATTAAAATTTTCTTTGGTGCGAATTCGCACCAGTGTGCCTTCTACTAGTTAAGATTTCAATCGCCTTCATTAATTATTGCTTACGATCTTAAATATATAAATTTTGCAAATAAGGACTTAGTAATCCGGTAAGAAGGCAGTGTTCATTGGTTTAAATTAAAATGATTTCGAAAATGGATAAATACGAAATTCATTTTGCACCAAGAAGTTGTGTATTTGACCATATCCGAAATCATTTATATTAATAGAAATTCACACCTTTATACAAGGGTGCTTCATTTTAAGTAAATAATTCTAACAGGCGAAAGACTCACAATGATTCCCGCGATTCAAATTCGAATCAAGGATATTGGTTTCTAAACAATGGAATTAAAAACGTTATTGAAAGCTATTTAGAAGTTGTTAAAAAAATGAATAAATGATTGAAACTTGAATGCGAATTGCATTAGTCATTGGAAATGAACATGCAATGAAGACTCAATTTCCATAATGCTTCAAAGAATTTTTTGTAACTTTTCGATAAATACGCATAATCCAAACATCTTGTACTAAATTTGGCATTAGATAGGTCAAGATCACGAATTTGTCGCGGACTTATATTCCAATTATTTCATTTTTACAGTAAAACAAATATTTTTTCTAGAGGACATGCAGAAAAAAAATCATTTTGTTTCTAATATGTATTAAAGTCCAATTGCCCAGACTTAACGAACAATGTTCAGTTTCAGGTATTATTGATGAACCACAGTCTTCTGATTCAACGGCTTAATATTAATAATCACCAGACCAGACGATTATTGTCGCCGCTACAGTTGGCTCTGCAATAACTTATCACTGAAATAATGCCATCGCAATGTACATTGTACAGAGCTTGTATATCAGAGCGTGTTACCCGGTAGTTGGTTGGGAAACAATACCAATGAAACATCAATAACGTCTAATCACCCGGGTATGTAGGACCAATCCGGTTGGTCCTGCGCAATTTCAACCTAAGCGTTTCCCACAAATCACACCGCACAATTCGGAACCCCAGCCAACATTTAAACTCCGCTGGATTATGGTTTTAGAGCCTCCCGTAACTGTCGAATCGCGACAATTTGACAGAATAAGGCAGTCGATAAAAAATAGGAGGATTCACGTCAGTACTTCAAGTAAGTTATACTACATAATCACAATTTTCCCTTTCTTGTTTAGCATCTTACCTTACTTTCTCTTTCCCCATTTCTAGGAGTCTCACTAAGAAAATATTTGAAAAATGTAATAATGTGAAATGCTCTTCAAAGATTTGAAATCTTACCAAAAACACCTACGATGCAAAATTTTGCGTCAAGTAAAAAGTTATCAGCACAATGAATATAGTTTGCAAAATCAAAGTTTTGAAAGTAATTCCGAAAGATATCTAAATTTTAAAAAATAACATTAGTTTGGTAAAATTATAGAAGTTGGCAAACTTTGATTTCACAAACTAGGCCGATTGTACTGACTCTGCTGACAACTTTATACTTTGAAGAATTTTTTGCATTTTAGATGTTTCAGGTGAGATTTCGATTCCTTTTTAATAAAAATTTGTATTCAATAAAATACTTGTTTCAGAATCAAAAGAATACTTATTACTCAACGCAATATAATGCATTTAATTAGTATTCATGTTGATATTATAAATTAAAATATAAATACAAACAGTATTTCCAAACGAGTTCTTAAAACTTTATTTTACAAGGATTAAAAAAAAATGTGAAATAGTTATTACACAAAAATTAAAAATGCACCATTTGCTCAGAGGTTTTATGTAATTTTGTATTTTCAAGTGGTAAAGAAAAATTCCCAAAATATTTCAACAAGTGAAGTCATGACTTTACCATTGATGCTGAGAATAGTATGAGATCATAGTGCAATACAGATCATCGCATATGATCATTCAGTCAGAAATTTACTACTGAAAGAAGTATTTATTTAGAATGAACCACTTCTTTTTCATGAACTAAATAAACGTTTCCTCCAATAAATGTTGAAAACCTATTGTTTTTTATTTTATCAGAAAAACTACCAGTAGCTGAGGAAAACTTAACTATGTTATTTCCGAATCTATAGTGGTCAAATTATTTTTAAAAATCCGTAAATGTTCTAGCATTTCCTTATTTTCTAACTTATTTGGAAAATTTATGCTCAAAAAAGAAATATTCCCTAAAAAACAATAATTTTCCAGAAATATTCGAATAAGATTTTTTCAACTTTAACAGGAAATCAACCATAGTTGAGGAAAAATTAACTATTATATTTCGGGTTATTTTCGACTATATGTTGGTAAAATTACTTAAAAAGTAGGACAATTCCCTAGATGTTATAAAGTTTCTTTATGGGCTGGTTGATTTGGGAAAATTACCAGACACAATGGAAAAATTAGCTTAAAAAGATCATTTTTCCAAAATAATGGAAAAATTGTCAACGTATTTTCCATTTTCCTAGAAAATCATCTTAACGGAGTTAAGTTAAAAAGATTGTACAAATCGGTATGATAATATAAGCCCCAGATCGGCTAAGTTACTAAGAAATCTATTTTTTAAATTAAAAGTGGAGAACGTCGAAAAAAAAATAAAGAATCAAAATTTCGCGAGACATATAATTCTAGATATTCATCTAACGAAGTCATTTTTAAAATCTTTTATAAATCGGTTCCATAGTGTAAGCTCCAGTTCGTCTGACTTCCTGAAGAATCGAATCTTTGTAATTAAAAGTGAAAACCCTTGAAATATAATTGATAAATCAAAATTGTGCAATACATCATTTTAGAAATTCATAGGGAGTTGTGTTGAAAATTTTGTACAAATCGGTTCAGTAGCGTAAGCTCTGGAGTCTAGGTCGACTGAACTGCTAAAAATCGAATTTTGAATAAAAATTGCAATATCTCGACAGATAACTGATAAACCGATATCTCCGTATAAATAGCACTGGAATTATATGGAAATGTTTTCGACTAATCAGTTGAATAGGTCAGACTCCAAGTTGACTGAAATGCAAAAAAAAAAATTTGGGAATAAAAAGCGAAATATCTATATAAATAATAATTGAATACACATTTTCTGACAATGGGTATTGCAGACTAATCTATTCAAATTATCCTCAAATTTTTTAGATGATTCGGTTGAATACTGATGAAAGGTCGACTGAACTGCTAAAAATTATAGATTTCTCACGTTTTCTGAATCTGCTGTATCCAGTTTTTAATAAATGGACAAGGTATGTGCACAAAAGTTATTTTTTTAAAGAATTTTGAAAGAATCAAAAAATCACAAACCCAGAATCATGAAAATAAGATTGAGATTTGCAAGATTTCGAGGATCCCAAGAATCAGCGACGCAAAAACAGTTAAAAATGAGTTTTAAAATCTCGCCGAGGATCTCGGAAATCTTTCAAATCTTCAAAAATCTTCGTTAATCTTGAAATTATTCTCGAGAGATCTTACAGAATCCATCAGGTAACAGTGAGAGATCTAGCTCTTAAATCGGTAATGCCGATTTTAAAAGAATGATGCATCGCGGAACTTAAATGATTTCAGAAGTAAATAACCCCTTGATTCATGCAGTCTAAAAAAATTCTTCCTTTTAACCAATTTGTTCCCCATTCTGCCGATCCCGGTTCTCTACCCTTATATAATTTTTTATTTAATTCCCTTAATTTCTGAGTAATTCCAGCACATACCACAATTTCGATCTCACGCTATCGAATTTCTATGAGAGACTCGGAAGGAAATTAAATTTTGCTTCAATTTCGCTCCAGAGCGGTACTTCGGTTCATCTATAACTACATGCAGCCGGACGGATGTAACTATAGATAAGCCAGCCACGTTCGATCCGTGCTGGGTTCCACGGTAGCCATTAGTAACCGAATTAATTAGGCAAATCGGTAGCCGCGATGCAGTTACAATTAATCTGCACCCGGTTCACGTACCATACCGCTGCATACTAACGCGGATTCCCATATTCCAACAACCCCTATCGGATAACGACCTGTAGGTTTCCCGATCATAGACCTCCTCCTTTAGCAACATTGGATACGAGGACATTTTCGCTTGCTATGAAAAGGTATAAAAGGTTATTTCTCTCACTGAGAGACAACGCTTTGCGTTTTTTGTTGATATTTCATCGTTACGTCCTTTTTATTCGCTGACATCTCCAATTCAAGAAGAATTATATGCTTCGTCCCTCTACCTTCTTCAGTAAAGTGGATTTTTATGCAGAGCAAAATTGTAGATCATTTTTAAATGGATTATTCAGATGGAGATTCGTAATTAATGATGAGGAAGAAATATAGGCAATTGTATCAAATCCGATTAAAGAACCGATCTGGCCCCGATTGGTAGAAGTATGTGGCCCATGCTTGGGCCAAACCGGGTCAGACCGATTTCCTACTAAAGCGCCATCTCTAGATGCTCAAAGAACTAGTGCTGCTTATTGTTTTCTGAAAGTGCAGTGGAACTGGAATATTCCTCGTCTACAATGTTCTATTAAATATAAAAAATGTGGTTAATTAAAAACTAACCTCAAATAAATTGATAATCAATTAAATTGTCTTTTTTCAATCAATATAAATTAAATGATTATAGATAGCGTTGTAAGTGTTTCGGAAGTTGATATTGTTGAACCCGTTTAATTGATAAATTTGGAAATTTAATCTCTAGGAAATCAATTTCCTGCTGACAATAACGCAGTTTTAGATAAAATTAGCAGATTTACGATTAAACTAGTAAAAATGAAACTTTTATTTCGTTTTAGTAAAAAATTCATTAGAAAAATACTTCAATGACACCTTTCCATAAAATAATAGTATTTCAACTTATAAAAATGTCCATTAGATCGAAATTAATGAATCCTAATAAAAATAAAAATTAATTAAACGCATTTTCTGTCAATAATATGCTAAATAACCAGAAATATATTATTTAAATTTTTTCATTTCTTATAAAAGTATTTTGGTATATACTGCTTCTTAGGAATATAGACAAAAATAAAACGATCCTTATAAATGATCGCTTAATGTTCTGGCGAAAATATTTTATTGAAAATACCTTTTCGAATTTGTTAAGAAGTAAGACAATTGATAGAAAATTAAATTTGTTTAAAGAAAAATGTTAATAAATCGTAAATTATAGGTCATTTTCGCATTATTTTCTTTCTTCAAGGAAAAACTGAAATTTGTTTTGAAAACATTCGAAAAGTTCAAAATGTAGGGAAGCTTTTAGCCAAAAAATTAGGCTATCATTTATTAGGATTCTATTTTCTTTAATTTTCTAATAAGTGCTATGACTAAAAAATGTGTTTCAAGGAATGAAAATTATTAAATAAAATATTTATGTTTATTTAACATTTTTTTCATTTGAAGAAAAACGTTTACTGGCAACTTATACCACCTATAATAATCTTACTTTTATTAAGAGTATAATTAAACTTTTTTTTCTAAAACCTGTTCCTTACGTACTGTTATTTGTGCTGTTATTTGTGCTGAATATGAAATCACGGAGGCTCTAAGCAGACTTTCAAACATTTTTGGAAATTTCAAAGACTGAGGTGGCCGTCGAAAGGAGAAGACCATTCGCTAGTTTTGAGTTTCATTCAAGATAATCATAAATGGATTATAATGATACTGATCAAATACCGATCGGGCACCGATCGGTTTTCGCGATTCGGACTGTTAGTGATAAAATAAACAAAATCATGAGAATCAACTGCAGGTAACTAAATTTTACGAAATTCTCAGAAATACTTAAAGGGCCGTATACGCGCGTTTGCCAACCCCCACGCCGACCTCATGCCCTACCCCACGAAGTTTAGAACGCATTTCAAATTATACTCATGTCAGCCGCACGGTTATCTATAGAAAAGGAATTCATTGCTCATAATCACCCACAGGTCGTTTTGTTTGTTGAACATTTTCTAGAATATATTAAGCTTTTTATTATTTTTGAAGTTCTTTTGAAACTTCTAAACAACTTTTGATGTCATTCGAATTTTCCCTAAAACTTTCAATAAATCCTGCAAAATTAATAAAATCCCTTAAAATGTTTCAGATTATTTTTTGAAAATTGTGGAAATCTTTTACAATCTTTGTAAATATACTCTTAAAATTAATTTTTTTAAATAAAAAATTGATTTTAATTTTCCCATTTTAAATTAAATATCGGTAAATTGCAAAATAAAAAAATTGCAACGTTCATGAATTGTACATATCAAGGGTTAAAAAAATAATCAGCGCTGTAATGTAATGTTGAAAATTTTTCAAAATTATATCACTTTAAGCAATTTTCAGTAAAAACCATTAAAACTTGAAAAATTACAATTTTTTCAATTAACACTTTTTAAATAGAAGTAAAATTTTTTTATTTCAAGTTATTACAAATTTATAATAATTGTTACATTGTTATTTATACATCGAATTTGTTTTGAAATCTTTTTAAATATTCTTTTTAAATTATTTTTAAAAAGAAAAATCATTTAAAATTTTTACTGGAATTTTAAATATACTTTTTTATTATCTTAAAAGCTTAAAAAATCATTTTAAAATATCAAAATCTTATATAAAGATCTTCAAAAATATACATTTTTTTTTAATTTGGAATAATTTCAAATTTTTTATTATTTTTGAGTCTCTTTAAAACTTCTAAATATTCTTGAAACTTAATCGAATTTTTTCAAAGTAATTGTTTTTTTAAACTCATAAAATTAAAATCCTAAGATTTATTTCCTAAGATAAAAAGCATTTTCAATTTTCATACGAATCTTAATAAAATTTTCGTGTATAATTTTGTTTTTAATTATTTGCAATCTCTTCTACTTTTGAATTGTTTTGAAATTCTTTCAAAACTTCTGAATATCTTTTAAAATGATTCTGACTTTTCCTACAATTTTTAATTAAACTTGCAAAATTAAAACAAAAGCCTGAAAATCTTCCAGATTATTTTTTTTGACAATTTTAAAAATCCGTTTAAATCTTTTTAAATACACTTTTAAGTAGAATATATATATATATTGATATGAAGTTTCCACGAACAAGACTAATCTTTTACGAAAAATAAAGACTTTTTATTACAAGAATTTTTAACCAAGTAGTTGAATTTTCATCTAAAAAACTCTCAAATATAAATGAAATTGATACATTTTAAGTTTAAAATTAATTTTGTAGAAAAAAACGAATATTCAACCCAGATTATTTTTCTACCAAAAAAGGCAAATAAATTTTTAAACAATAAAATTAATTTTAAAATAAAGAAGGAACGAATTTTAAAAAAAGCAGTAACATTTTAAAGGAAAAAAGATCAATTTTAATCTTATAGATGCCTTCTTAACCAAAAAATGAATTTTCTACCAAACGAAATGAATTTTTAAACCTAAAACAGACTAATATTACGCAAATAATTTAAATTTGTAACCAAGAAAAATGGAGTTTTTACAAAACAATATATGCATTTTTTAATTAAACAGACAAATGGAAATCAAAATACACTGAATCCGCAGTTATATCCTCTCTCACTTA
>JAWWLR010000092.1:41641447-41657143 GCA_035041075.1 Acraspis erinacei | reverse complement strand
CGTGACTCACTCGGCGGGGGAGGGGATTAGTGTGAGGAAGGGGTTATAGAATTTTTAGATTGATCTGGAACTATCGTGTTTGCCTATAAAAAGGATTAAACAGTTAACGATTATTAAAGAGGGGTTACTTATTTAATTACAGATAGTGAATTGAATTAATCAATTATCATTTAAACATGGAAGATTTTGACTCAATATAATGACAATTGGAACATCTTAAAGAAAAATAATACAGTCTAAACGACTCATAAGAAATATTTATTCGCGGTGCATTTGTAAAAATTGTCCATTAATATCATTTATCGCAAATCAGGAGTTCTAGAAAAAAGTAAGAAACCCGGATTTTTAATAATGTATTGACTGTACAATATTGTAAAGAATGGAACAGGTTTCAAAATTCCGAATATTCCAATAAGGTAAAAAATTCTATGTAATATCTGATTCTCTTTTTTAAAAAATCTAATGCGTCTGGAGCTTTACAATTTTTATTTATTGATTGCAATTTTTTCTTAATTATCAAAATCGAACAATATTCTTCCCATACGAAGAGATTTTTTTTCTTTTCGCCCCTGCTGTTTTTATTTTTACTATCCCAAGCTAATAAATAAATCATTTTAAACGTCAGATATATGGTACTAAGGATGATTCAAAAAATTATGTCTGATCTAAGTATACAGAATTCATATTGCAAAGTTGTGGCATCAGTTAATACATTGCTATTCGATAGTGAGTATAGGTAATGAGTTACTTACAAACAAATTAACGAACTGTACAAATGTAAACACTAGTAAACGTAACTTTCATCAGAAAATATCTTTTATATTTAATTAGGTTAAGAGTTATGTTTACTCTTAAAGATTATACTGATATTACAAAACTGTGTGAAAGGCCTTTTTAATATCATTTCAACACCTAATTTTTATACTTCTAACGGTTGATTTAAACTTACTTATCCAGAAATAATTGAACGTAACACCATTAATTTTTATAGATTTTCAAATTATGGCGCAAATAGTATTTGGAATTTAAAAGTATTTATATGGTTATAAAATGGGTAGGGAAGTTAGAATTTATAAAAGTCCTTTGGAGTTTATTTCAATTTCAAGAAGCATTAAGTTATGATATTTAAATCTTACTAACGACATTTTTACATAACATTGCCCCATAAAAAATTATTACACAATAATTCAACAAAATTCTTTGAAGTAAGTAGAATAATTAAAATAGAATTAATTAAATAAAGCTTAGTTGATTTAGTTTACAGCAACTTTCAAAGTTGCAAATTATTTAATCTAGAATACTTGAGACGTTAAATCTTCTAAAATTTACGATATTTAAAATCAAGATCGACTATGAAGGAGAAAGTCTCGCAGGCCAATATGATATCTCTAAAAAAGATCGCAATGAAAGTACACGATAAACTGGATCATTATGTATAACATTGCAATTTTGTCTCATTTTTTTAAATATATTCGCTTACCTAATCCAAATATCGATTTCATAGCTGTTTAATTTTTACCCTTAAATTATTAATTTGACTCTAAAAAGTTTTTAATTAAAAAACAAGTTAAGAAATGATTTTTAAAGCTATGTTGTTATGCAAACGATAATTAAAAAATTATTATAGTTTCTAAACAATATTTCTTTGGCTTTTTTTGAGAATGAAAATTCTGAAGGGAACCCCTAATTGTATGCAAGATCATGATTTGACCTAGACTCAAAATTCAAATTGGAACAGTAATATTAGTTTCCAGAATTTGCATCGATCAGTAATTCGACACGAGTACGGAGATCGTATTTCCCAGGTAGCAAATGGCAAGCTACTGCTTGAATTTATGGTGATTTCATTCCTTAACTGTACACTCCTCTGACTATCGAATCAAGTTTTAGAAAAGCAAATGGATGGGGAGAAAAATATATAAATCATCCCGTGTCACCGATTAAACCTTCAACAAAAGTGAAGAGATAAATTCGTCTATCAAATATTTTAACGTTCTAAAGTAATCTTATAAAAATATTTCAGTCGAATGAATTCTAATTTGTTTTAAAACAATAAGTGCCAATTAATTTACCAACGATTAGGACTATAATTTATGAATCATAAAAAAACCATAATTTAACATTAAAATTTAATATTCATCAATTCCTGATTGTGAAATTTACAACTAACTACAATTTAACTACAAAAACAACTGAAATTCAAAGTCTCAGGAATTACAAAATTATACAAAATTCAAAAATCTCGACAAAAATGTTATTTCTTAAACGTTTCGCCATTCGCATTTAAACATTTTAATTTCGTGACAAGTTGCAACTTTTTTGCATTACAGACTAAACATTCAAAATTGTTCTCAAATCAGGGAAAATATAGGGTCATTTTTCACGAAAATATGAGAATAAATTATTTAAAAAGAAAATTAATGTATGTACCATGTTGAATGTAATATTATAAACAAAACCGTTCAACTTTAAACAAAAGAGACAATATTTAACAAAATAGTTCAATTTTTAATCAAAATCCATGTAGTTAAATTTGCAATCAAATAATGGTTTTCTATGATTTTTCTTATTAAAAGGGATTACTTCTGTAGACTGAATTTTCCAATTTTAAGATATAAAACACCTTTAAGTAATGAAATTCTAATCATGTTTTCAACAAGAATGATTCCAAGATTTTTTAGTTATATCGTAATTACACCTCTTTAAAAGAAGAGCAAAAGCGCGCTACGCGCACGCATGCGTGTTTTTAAAAACCGTGATTCCGATTTTCCATGTCGTGTATCATCCTATAGACCCCTTATAAGTCTTGGAATGAATCGATTAATCTCCTGAGATTGCGTGATACTGAAATAAGTAAAAAATTATATTAATTGATATTAAAATTGCAGTGTTCGAAAATCCGAAAGTTTACATTTTTCGCATCCATATTATACAGCAAAATTCTAGAAATTGTTTTGTTTTTTAGATTAAGTTAAATTGTCAGAGAATAACTCATTTCTATACTTTAAAAATTCAAAATCGCCTGAGAATATTATTTAGATTATGACATAGATTAACATATAACTTTTTTTCTTCAAAATTCTGCAGCGAGGTATAAGGGTTCGACGTCAATCAACCGATTTTTAAAAATCAGAAAAATTGAAACTTACCAATAAACTAAATATCTGGTACCTAAAATTAGTATAAACGAAATTTAATCATTCTAAAATTGTAATGGCAATATCCAGAGTAAGTGAAAAAAAATTTATTTTGCATTCTTGATGGAAATTTTGAAATGAATCAACCAATAGCTTAGGAATGTTCAAAAATCAAAACTATAAAGGATACAACTTTAATAACAATTAATTAATTAATAACAATTTGGCAAGTTTTTTTCGCTTTTGAGTAAAAAATCTTTATTTTTTGAAAATTCAACTCTTTTGCTGAATATTCGTCTTCTTGTTTTAAAAAATTCATAACTTTTAGTAGAAATTTTAAATTTTTGTTAATAAAATTTTGATATCAAAATGATTACTTCGGACAAATAATTTTTGAAGAACACGAAAAACTCTCTGTCAGGCAGAACTTAAACCAGAAACCCCACTGTACATGCGTGGAGCTTTAACCGATTACACGTTGGCGTAATTCATTAACGCTCCAATCATGTGCAGTACCGTTTCCGAGTTAAATACGGGCTAAGCCAGATTTTGTCTTGCGCTTAAAAAATTATTTAACCGAAGTAATCGCTTTGACACCGAAATTTATAGCAATTAATATATCCTTTTTTAAGACTGTACACTTAAAAAAGTATCTTAACCAAATTTTACTACTTGAAAACGATGTTATGTTTCTCGAACTGAAAACATTACATTTTGTATACCGAAGTGCTGGATACCTTTGCTCCATTGATTATCATAATTGAATGTATTATTTAGGTAACCTTACATTCTTCATAAGCCTGAAACAGACTTTTTTTTTAAACGACAAAAAAATTAAAACTTCATCTAATCATGAACACGGATTTCCCGACAACAATAGTTACGAGATAATAATCGGAAATGGCAGCATGTAATTTTTAATAAATGGATCATTTAAAATTCTCGAATGGCAAAGGAGTGAAGTTCAATTAAGATTTGAAATATTAATCTGCAATATGAATTCGGAGATAGCATCTATAGATGGTTTCTCAAAGGCGGGGAGTAATTTGCAACTGATAATTACTAAAAGCTGCAATAAAATTAAATTGGGATTGTATAATGTCTTTGCATATTATTCTGCAATCTGGAGGTACAGTACTACTCGTTGGCAATCGCTTGAACGGTTATCAGAAACGCACAGGGCTGAGCTCGCAAAGTAAAGGTATTGCGTGCCTTTGTGCGTTCCTGAACCCCGAGGCTATGGTGGTCGTTATGCATTCCTCTTCAAGCGAATCTTGCACAGCGATTGCTATCAATATACCATCCTTGCCACCTCGAAAATGTCCTCCGCCCATTAAACGCTCCAAACAACAAATTAATCGCAAATAAAACTCCTGGTCCAGAGATCCACTGGTATAATTTCACAAGTTGAATGAACCCGAAGATTGTACAGTTAAGGCAATTAAACATTTACTTCATTCTACTAAAATCGCCTTAAAAAACTGTTCTTCGACTTCCTTGAAAAAGTGTTACGTCGATAAATAATATTGATTAGTGATCCGCATTTCTCTCGTTAATAGATTAAACAATTACAGTAATAAATCTGTTTAACCAAATTCGATATTTAATCTGTAGAAAAAATTCTGACAATACATATCTTTTGCATGGTGCCTTTTGCCTGGGGAGGGGGGGGGGGGCTGTTACATGAAGAAACCAAAAAAATATTTTTTCAACTGTTTCGATAAATAATATTAATGTTGGTACTATAATATTAAATTCAACTTGAAACGCCGTAAGTCCCTCAAATTTTCAGCATAAATATTGCACTTCCAATAAAATAGGTAAATTTGAAACAATTAGTTCAATTTTCAATTAAAACCATGGAGTTTCGATCATAGAGAATAATTTTCTACGAAATAAATGAATTTTCAGCTAAAAAATATTTGTTTCAGCCAAAAAAATAACAAATTTTCAACAGATCAGTAAAGACCTTAACAAAAACAAAATAATTTAAATTAAACAGTTGCATTTTCAAAACAGAAGATGAAATTTCTACCAAAAGAGAGGAATTTTCACCAAAAAAAAGAGATCTATTTTCTACCAAAGCTGGAATAGTTCAATTTTCAGTTGAAAAAGTTGATTTTCAAAACAAACAACATTTTTAATAAAATAGTTACTCTTTCAACCGAAGATATGAATCTTTAACCAAAAAAATTAATTTTTAACGAGAAGATCAACTTTTAACACACTAGCTGAACTTTCAACCGAAAAGATATTATTCTCAGCAAAAAATGTAATAATACTATTGATGTTTCAACCAAAAAATATTTTAATTTTAGATCAATAACGGTTAAATTCAACCAAAAGAAGAACGAATTTTTAAAAAAATATTTCAATTTTTAAGCAATGAAATAAATTTTTTTTACCAAAATAATGAATATTCAACAAAAACATGACTGAAGAAAGTAGTTCAGCTTTCAAGCAAGTAGTTTGATTTTCAACTAAACACGGTACATTTTTAAGCATAAATGGAAT
The DNA here is from genome assembly GCA_035041075.1 of Acraspis erinacei. NCBI lineage: Eukaryota > Metazoa > Arthropoda > Insecta > Hymenoptera > Cynipidae > Acraspis > Acraspis erinacei. The sequence continues at coordinate 41,651,492 of JAWWLR010000092.1, read as the reverse complement.
AGTTAAATTTTCAACAACAAAAAAGTAAGAATTTTTAACATAACAGTTAAATTTTTAACTAAAAAGATCACTTTTCAACTAAAGACAAATTATTTTTTAAGCACAAATCCAGTAGTTATATTTTTATTAAAAAATTACTTTCCAACATATAGAGAACAACAAAATTTTCCACAAAATAGTGGAATCCTCATCCAGAATAGATTAATTTTAATCAAACCGTTGGTTTTTTAACAAAAAAATGTGCAATTTCTACCAAAAGATATAAATTTTCTATCAAAACTAGAATAGTTAAATTTTCAGTTAAAATAGTTGATTTCAACTGAAACCGATGCATTTACAAGCATAATTTAAATAGTTAAATTTTCAACAAAACAGTTAAATTTTTAACTGACGATATGAATTTTCGACTAAAAAAATTATAATTTTTCAACCAAAAATCCAGTACTTAAATTTTCAGTTAAAAGATTACTTTTCAATAGAAAAAATTGCCACAAAATAGTAAAATCCTCAACCAGAATACATTAATTTTAATCACACAGTTGCATTCTTATCAAAAAATATAAAATTTCTACCGAAAGATATAAATTTTCAAACCAAAAAGACGAATATTTTCAACAAAAAGGGTCAATTTTCTACCAAAACTAGAATAGATCAATTTTCCGTTAAAAAAGTTGATCTTCAGCACAAAAAAAAACGAATTCTGAACAAAATATTTACATTTTCAACCCAAGAGATGAATCTTCAACCAAAAATTGTATGTTTAACAAAGAAGTTCAACTTTTAACCGAATTGTTGAATTTTCAACCAATAAGATGAATTCTCAACAAAAATTCAAAAAATATTTTAAGTTCAGATAAATAATAATTGAAGTCAACCAAAAAAAGAATGTATATTCAACTAAATAGTTATATTTTTAACCAATTTCTACCCCAAGAGGCGAACTTTTAACAGAAGTGTTGAATTTTCAACAAGGAAACGTTTTTCAGTTAAGAAAGAAAAAAATAATTCAACCAAATTGTTGACATTTTAACCAAAAAACAGTTAATTTCCAAACAAATAATTCAATTTTCTACTAAATAATAGAATTTCCAATGCAAAAAGACGAATTTGCAAACAATTACTTGAATTTTCAACCAAAAATAATGGCTTTTAATCAAAATGGTTGAATGTGCAATGTAACTATTAAACTTAAAATTCAAACTTCAAATGTCTTTAAAGGAAAAAGGCGAAAAGAAGTGAATAAAGGAAAAGACTGTGAAGCATGTGATAAATAAATTTTTTAGATAATTTATATACTCAACATTAATAATTTTAAAAAAACATAGAAGTTCATTTTTAATACTGTTAAAATATTACGTTAGAAAACCAAAAATTTTGTTAAGATAATAACATTAATTGTACACTGCATATTTTGATCTCGAACTACTATATACTGAAAGTATGTTTGTCAGACTACTCAAAATTGTAGGCCCTGACCTGAATTTAGTTTAAATAAAAAAGCGAAGTTAAAATCAAAGGAAAGTTTAGCCGAATGAACTTTTTTGCAGATTAAATATCTAAAAGGTTAAACGTATAAATTACTTGCATTGTTCAAACATTTCACAGAACAAGCGCGGAGCACTAATGATCATCTCAAGACTAATGTCTTAATTTTTTCTTTATTATTCTTAAAAAATTATTTTTAAAAAAACTATGAAAAGGGGCGAAAAGGGAAGCATTAGGTCAGCATTTTCTATTTTAGATGCTTCAGGGGATTTTTAAAATATAAAGGCAAAAAAAGGGGACAATCTGTCATCCCCGAATAACACGAAGGATTCAATAAAAATTGTTCGATTCACGAAACTGCTTTGGAGATTTATGACTGGTCAATAATATCACAGTGAAAACTTTTTTAACTGAATGGCTTTAGCCAATGGGATTTACTCGTTGATTAATATTTCACTGAGGACATTTCAAACAATCCCTCTCAACTTTTCGTCTACGACCTATACGATTCAAGTTAAGAAATGTTCGAACTAATATTTTCCAAATGGTACAAATGTGAGATTGAGTAGATTAGATCAAAAGTGACTCGGATTTTGATGCAAGGAAGAGCCTTACTTTCCATGAATGAGTCTTCATTAGTGGGGTGTCTGGAAGTCCCAGACTAGGTAGACTGTAGTGGATCGTCAGAGAATGAGGGTTTCATCGAACAGATATCCAGGTCAGACAGAGAAAGCAGCAGCTCAACCGCGTTGATACAAGCTGCTTATGCAATTCATAATCTCGTCGCTCATATCAAAATATAATCTTTTCAGATGCATACTTCTTGACGAGACTTGTTAAGTTATACTTCCAATCGCTGAGTTTATCCGCAGACTCATCGAAAAAAAAGAATGGGCTGTGTTCTGAGATCATGTTCCCGATTACTCGATTAGGCACAGTCCGATGACAATAAAAAGCACTCATGCCTCACAACACTAATTAATATAATAAATTAACTTTCGTTAGGAGAGTGTTCTCGTTATATTTAAATTTATTTAAATATTTATAAAAATGTTCCTCTGGTCAGATTTGCTACAAAATCCCAATTTCAAAATTCCCTGATTTTCTATCTCCAATTTTTCATTTCCCTGGCCGTTATGAATTTTTTTTCTGGTATAAAAAATAAGATACATCAAGGATAAAGATTAATTTTCCACGAAAAGAAATTAATTTTCAACCAAATGGTCGAATTAAAAAAAAACATATGAATCAAGGTCAACCAATAACCGCTTCATTTTTAATTAAACAATTGAATCGCCAAGCAAAAAAGACGAATTTATTAGAAAAGTGTTGAGTTTCTAGCCAAGAATGATGAACTTTCAACCAAAAACTTTTCGACCAAAAAAATTTGTAAATCCAAACGGACGAATTTTCTATGCTAAAAGAAGAACTTTTCAATAGAACAGTTGAATTTTCGTTAATAAAATATGACTAATAAAATAGTCGAAAGTAAACTAAATAATTACATTTGCATCCACATAGTTTAATATTTTCAACAAAATAGCACATTTTCAACCTACAGAGATAATTTTTCACACAAATGGTCGAATTTTCAGACACAACAAAAAGTAAATTTGTTAACCAAAAATATTATTGTTATTCAAAAAATTTAACCTTTGATATGTCAACCAAAAAAGATTTTAATTTCGAAAAAACAGTGGAAATCATGTAAAAAAAGACAACAATTTAAACAAAATAGTTCATTTTTTAAGCAAAAAAGATTTTACAGTCAAGAAAGAAACCAAATTTCAACCAATTTGTTGAATTTTCAACAGAAAAAGACGAATTTTTAACAAATGAAATGAATTCTTAACTAAATTGGTAATCTATAACAAAAAAAATGAAGGTTTAACAATATAATTAAAATTTATGAACGAAAAGTGTAATAGTTGATATTTTAACCAAAAATGATATAACTTTTAAATAAAAAATAATTCGACCAAAAACGATTAAATTAAGCAAGAGACTAAAATGATGAAACTGTTATAAACAAAATTAATTTTTATCAATACACTCCAAATTAGCCAAGAAGTTAGATTTTCAAAAAGAAAAGAATTCTCCACGAAAAATGCAATATTTGAACTAAAAAAGACTATAATTTTAAAGAAAAAAATAATAATTTCCACAAATAATATTTTCCAACATTGAGACGAATTTTGAATGAGGACTGAATCTTGATGAATAAATGACAATTCTTCTTATCAAAAAATATATAATTTTTAAGAAATAAGTTAAATTTTATATATTTAAAAAAATAAGAATAGATTCTAATTTTTAATAAAATATTTGAATTCTGCAAGAAAAGTGTAATAGATGATATTTTAAGCCAAAAATATCTTGCTTTTAAGGCAAAAATAATTGAATTTAGAAGAACCAAAAGAATTTTCAACCAACGAGTTGAATTTTCAACTAAGAAAGATTTTTCAGTCAAAAGAGAAGAAAAGTTTCTATCAAATTGTTTAATTTTCTACCCAAGCAAGCGAATTCTCTACAAAACAGTTGGATTTTTAACCTGTAAATGTGAATTATAAACCAAAAAGTTAATTCTCAACAAAGTAGTTCAATTATATACTCAAATAATAAAATTTTAAACCCAGAAATAAATATTTTCTGCAAAACAATTTATTTTTAAAGCAAATATTCAAAACAAAATTCAACAAAATAGTTGAATTTTTAACCAAAAAAATGAATGTTCATTAAAAGATGTAATAGTTGATATTTTCAACCACAAAAATGTAACAAAATAGTAAGATTTTTATGGAAAGAAATGAATTTTGAACGAAAATAATGAATCTTCGACAACAACACAAATTGATTTTTAACCAACAGTTGAATTTTTAACATATAATATATCATTTCTTCCCAAAAAGAACAATTTTCAACAACAACAGTTAAATTTTAAACGAAATATTAGAATTTGAAATTAAAACAGTTGTTAAATAAAAAGAATTAACTTTCAACCAAAAACAGTTTGATTCTATTATTCAGTTTATCGAAAATTCCGGGACTCTGAGGTTTTTCCCTGACATTTGCTGACCAGTTTTAAATTAACTGACTTTCCATAATTCCCTGACTTGTGGAGTTATTAAAAAATGCCCAGTCAGGGAATTGTCATTCACATTTTTTTTAAATTTCAGAACATTTCCTGAAACATATTATAAATAATGCATTTAAAGAAGATAGGTTCCCGGGTCCAATTATGGTAATTGAAAATAAATCTATAAATGCAAATAGGTCATACTCGTGGTCAATGGACAAAAAGAGAAAATCAAACACGAAATGGACCGTGTCGGCCTTGCAACTGACGAATTCTTTCCTACTGATTTTCTCTCGCCTTCGAGGAAAGCGAGGAAAGTCTCCTCTCGTACCAACAATAGGACAATCATTGATGACGAAACACCCAATTGCCAGTGCCTATTGTTCCAAGATTTTTTCAACTGCCACTGGCGTTTTGTTCCTACGTCTACCCCACGCGCTGATCGAGGGTGACTAACCAAATTAGCATAATATTGTGAAATGCATTTCTAGGTGAGGGCGAGGACGCAGGCGCATACAGTATAAGTGTATAGTAATCTTGTGTTACATAGTTTCTCATACATATTGAATATTTAATGTTAACTGTAATGTACTCACTTTTACCCGATGCCAGCTCTGCCATATGTTCCCGATAACTCCAACACGAAGCACCTCGTTGCCTTTTTTAGGATCCTAAAGCCTAAAGTGTTTCTTCTTGTGACACTTCCGGTGATTCCCGAACAAGAGCCAATTTTTCTCGGTTAGATGCACTATCAATTATTAATCATGTATTTCGGTCAACGAACACGACTTGTTATTCATTTACCTTTTCTAATTGTTCAAAAAACTAGTTCAGTCTTCATTATCTCAGATTGTTGATCACTTACAAATCTAAATTACACTAGAACCTGGATTTCCGTAAACTAGATTTTCTGAGTTCTCAGCGCGTTGGTTGCAGCAGATTGCGTCATGCGTCCAAATCCGAATTTATTTACTTTATCAGGGTGGCCGCAAAGCTTTATTTTCAAAATTACCTGATTTTTCCCTGGCCAGTTTTTTATTTTCGCGAAACATCAATAGTCAAAGACCAGAATTTAAATCTCTTAAAATGGTTAACATAGTGTATTTTATAAAAGAAAAAAGAATAATTTCAGAATCAAATTTTTAAATTTTTACATTATTCTTACAAAAAAAGATTAATTTTCAATAAAAAAAACTTGAATTAAAACGATAATTAAATTTTCAACAAAATATTTAATTTTTTACCAAATTCTGAAATTTTCAACCAAATAGACGATTTATCAAACAAAAATGATTAGACTTCAATAAAAAACAGTGGAATTTTCAGCCAAAGAAAGAGAATTTTTGAACATAATATTAAAGTTTTCAATTAAAGAGATAAATTTTCAACTAAAATTGAGGATCTGTAATAACCCCAAAAATGCATTTTGTACGAAGCAGTTTTTACTTTAAACTAAAAAGACCAATTTTAAACCAAAAGTCAAAAATTTCTACGAAACAGTTGAGCTTTAAACCCGAAAATATCAACTTTCCTCCAAAATTTAATTTCAACCAAACAGTTGCATTTTTACCAAAAAAGAGGAAATTTCCACCACAAAAATTAGTTTTCTACCAAAAAGACGAATTTTCAATTAGGAAAGAGCTCTTATTAACCACTGACGGAAAAGCTGCGTTTCCAGTTTAAAAAATTAGAATAATAGATTAACATTCAGCCTACGAAATAATTTTTTTAAAGCGGTTCACCTTTTACGAAAGTAGTTAAATTTTCAATAAAAAAAATCAATTTTCAACCAAAAATTGAATACTAACACTTTCAGTTAAACAAAAATAGTTTTCAATAAAAAATATAAAAAATAATTTGAAACCAAATACCAATTTTGTAATAAAATGATTAATGACCAACAAAATGCGATTTTTTAGCAAAGCGGTTAAACGGTCAATCAAGAAATGAAAGAATTTTTTAGACCACAAGACAAATCAAAAGAAATTTCAACTATAAAATATTCTAGTTGATATGTAACACCAAATTATGAATTTTCAACAAAAAAGTTCATTTTTAACGAAATTAGTGGAATTTTGAACCCAAAAAGAGGAATTTTGCAACCAAATAATTTTTTCCAAGTCTGTCTTAAAATTTAGGAAAGTTCAAAATTAATAAAATGGCGGCAATTTTTGTGAAAATATGGGATGGATATCTTCTTTATTCAAGCAGACACTGTACAAAAATACCGGAGATAATAATAAAACGGTAAGGTTTTACAGAAAATATTCGTTTTTTTTTCTTTAAATTTTGAAAATAGGAAAAAAATTCTTTTTTTCTTTAAATTTTGAAAACATGAAAAAAACCTGGAAAACCCCACCTTTTTTATTCATTTGAATATTTTTTAACAGTTTATGCTAATAAAAGAACAAAGAGATTTTTTTCCTAAAAGTATGAACGGAATAAAATAATTTCAAAATGTAAATTTTCAAATTTATTGCTCTTGACAGTTATTTAAAAGTGTCCTGATTTGTCCTGACCTTTCCCTGACTTTCAAGTTTTCTCTGACATCCTTTATTGCTTTATTCACTCTTCACGCCGAAATATATTTTTTTTAAACACTGATTTTAACAATCGCGGAGACAATTTTTTCATTTATTCACTAGAAAACATAACCTCATACTCGCGGTATGGAACGAACGTGAATAACGGAGTAAATTTAGACTTCAAACAAAAATAAAAAATACTGCGAAAAAAGAACACTAATGTAACATTTAAAAAAAATACGTGACACTGAATTTAAATCAAACTTTTTGTAAAGCATAAGGTCGACTCAAAACACTGCTCGAACCGTCAAACTCGAGATCGATGGATTTTGTCGATAAAAAATCGCCGCGAAAAAGATTTCAATTGAGTACTCCGACGCGTCAGACAATTATTCAGGAGTCTAAAAATGCATTGTTGTTATGCGGAAATAGTGTCAAAAATGACTAAAAACAGTATTTTTGTTCCAATTTTTTTAAAGTTCTGGAGGGTATGCAGTCGTTGCATGTCACACAGTGTCTTCGTTACTTAGCAACTAGAGAGCTAAGCTCTGATTGGCCAATTTAAAAAAATCTGTTTTTCTACCCGAACAAGAAGAAGTACTTGAATACTTGACGAAATCCCAGATAATTATTGACTATTTGGTATAGAAATTGTACATAATATAAAATTTCGCGCACTCACTTAGTTCCACTTAATTTTAGATTTGCCAGAGGAAATAACCTCAAAATTGCAGATCTCGTCGTGAATGATTTACGACTTAAATCGCGCTGTTTACGGTGGGAGAAACTTGAAGAAAATAACTGGATATAAAAGCCGAGTTTGATAGTGATAATAACACACGGCAAACTGTTAAAATTATCTTCTTTTTTGAGAAAAAAAAACCTCCCAAAGTGGCCTTGAACTCTTGAAGGATACATCGATCTCATTACCCAAAGGTCTGAAAAGAATCGATCTAATCAAATAAGAACTTTTGATTTAAAAAAAGTCTTTATAACGATGCGCAAATATAGTCTGTAAGTCCTGAAAAAGGGAGGAACTTTGGGATTCTCATGACAATTTATACGCTACAATTTGTTGCAATTTCCGCACTCCCATCAACCCTTCGGCTTCAAGAAGCAAAAATACGAGGCCTGTGATTCGTTAATTTCAAAAAATAATTTGCTATGAACAGCTCAAAAGTTATTATGAATTTTTAGTGTTTTAGAACTTTGAAAGGTGATTATTCGAAGATGAGAATTCTTCTGCACAATTTTCATAATAATTTTAGTATTAATAATTAAAATTAATTGATATCATAGAGAAAATGAGATCTATTGATAAAAATCGATAGATACGTGTTCCACATTCTAGGCGACAGATGTCACCTCTGAATGCGGATTTTAAATGGACAATGGCTGTGATTGCAACTGTCACATCAAATCGTAACAATTTGGTTTATTTACATACAATTCCTCGTAATGTCACGCTTTTTAAAGGATATTTACTTTCTGAAGAGGTATTTATTATCAATATATATTTTTTGAGATGAATATTATATTTTATAAAATGTACTCGCCACCTGCAAAAATGCAGACCATATATGGTCCATTTAACAGAGGAAACAACTGTTTTTCACAAAACTTTATTATCTTTTTGATCATTAATTACATTGCTCGTTTTAACTTTGCAGAATAATTTTGTCATTTTATATCAAAATAGTGATTTAAAAAAAAGCTGTTGGGAAAAGATTTCAGTTTCAAAGGTTGCAAATTTCCTAACCTTAAAAAGAAGAACCCAATTAGAAAATCCCACTATTTTTAGTTAAAAGTTAACTTTTTTTGTCCTTTGGTTCAAAATTGTACCATTTCGTCGAATATTGAATAATTATCTTTAAAATACAAATATTTTATTAAAAATTAATACTTTCTGCTCAAAAATTCAACTGCTTCGTCGAAAGTAGAACGACTTTGTTAAAAATCCATTTTGTTGTTTGAAAATTGATCTTTTTTAGTTGAAAACTCAACAATTTGGCTTAAAAATTCAGCAGTTTGGTCGAAAAATAAACTGTTTGGTTGAAAATTAACTTTTTTATTAAAGGTTGTATTTTTAGGTAAAAATACATCTATTTTAGTTTAAAATAAAAACTTTGCTAAGAATTCTTTTTTTTTAAATATTTATCTTCTTAGTTAAAAATTTGACTATTTTGTTGAAAATTTGTCTTTTTAGACAGAAATTTAAAATAATGGTTGAGGATTTTTTTCTTTTTAACATTTGTATTAGGTTTCAAAGAAGAATCTTTTAATTTAATTTTTTTAGTTGGAAAAGGGAAATTTTTTATTTCTAACATTTTTATTTAGTTAGATGGGCGGAAATTTCGGTTTTAAATTCTTGTCTTGATTTGAAGGGAGAATTTTTCAGTTTTAAGATTCTTATATAGTTGGAGGGAACCAAAATTCGGTTATTTGTTTCTGAATTGAAGGGTATTTTTTTTTTAATTGAAGCAGAGTAATTTTTTATTTTTAATACTGTCATTTCTTAATTTGAAGAGGGATACCTTCGAATTTTTCAATTTCAATAACCATAAATCGGTTTTCCGAGCCTAAAATTACTCTGAGATTTTTTCCCTGGATTAAAACCGCCACTGAATTTTTCATCCACTATTAAAAGAAAAATTACAAAACACGTAACTATTAATTTCGTAGAATCGATAAATGTTTGAATAAAGCAGTCTATGGGCGTTATTTATAAGGGAATTAAGTGATCATTATACGGTAGCATCAGTTTTAATCCGTGATTTTAAATGTACTATTTAATTCCTTGCAAAAATTCATTCGATCTCTAAATCGAAACTGAAATTTCGTCTGGAACTGAAAACGGAGTCAATGAGTAGCTTTTAAAATACACAAATCTTGATTGACCGGTAACACCACTATTCTGATATCGCCACTCGATATTCGTAAAGTTGTAAGGTCCACATTC
>JAWWLR010000092.1:41610496-41623502 GCA_035041075.1 Acraspis erinacei | reverse complement strand
TTCAACTATTTTTCGAAAATTTCTCTTTTTTTGTTTAAAAATTCATATGTTTTAGTAGAAGTTTCATCTTTCGTGGATGAAAATGCAACTATTTGATTGAAGATTCAACAATTTTGTTAAAAAGACACACTTTTTGGTTAAAAATACAACTGTTATGTTAAAAATTCGTCTTTCTGGTTTAAAATTCAAGTATATTCGTGAAAAATGTACTTCTTCTTCAAAACGTTTATTTTTATGTTGAAAAGTCAAATTAAATCTTTTTTGGATGAAGATTCATTTATTTTTTTATTTTTCTTTGATTAAAAAGTGCATCTGTTTTAGTAGAAATTTCATTTATCTTGGTTAAAAATGCAACTGTTTGGTTTGAAATTAATCTTATTTGCTTGATGATTCAACTATGTTGTTCGAACTATTTTGGTTGAAAGTTGAAGTATTTTGTGGAAAACTGATCTCTTTCAATTGAAAATTCAACTGCGGGTTAAAAAGTTAACTACTTAGTTGAAAATTTGTTATTTTTTTAATGGTGTTTAATTTCTTTAATTGAAAATATAACTATTTTTTAAATGAATTTTTGTGCTGAAAATTCATATCCTCGGGTTGAAAATTAATACTTTTTAAAATGAAATTTCATATTTTTTTATTGAAATATCAACTATTACTCGTTTCTTGTTGATAATTTAAATTTAAATTTATTTAAATGGTAGTGGTCAAGGAAAATAAAAACAATAATAATTTTAAGGGAGTTCAGACTTCTAAAGATGTTAGGGTATTTTTTTTTAATTCCAAGAAATTCTTAAAAGATTTAGAAAATTTGAAGGAATTTCAAAAGTTTTTAACGGATTCGAAATAGCTTGGGGTATTTTTAATCAATTTCAGTAATTACCAGTGATTGTAAAGGATTTTGCAAATCTAATTTTGATATGTTATTTTTTTCATGCTCTGATATCATGGATGTAGATTTTATAGATTTTTGAAGACATTTAAAAGAATTTCAAAAGATTTTAAAGGATTTTAAATACATCAGATTATTTTTAATTAATTTACAATAATTTGAATTTATTTCAAGGGATACTAAAAGTTTTAGGGTATTTCTAAAAATTTGAAGTAATGTGCAAAACGTTTCAAAAATCGCAAGGGATTTCAGAGGATTTGAAATATTGTAGAAAATTTCAAATTATTCTAAGGAACTTTTAATTTATTTAATAGAATTTTTGATATTTGAGGGCATTTAAAAAGATTTCAAGGCATTTTCAAGATAATAAAATTATATCAAGGATTTTAAACGTCTTGAGAATTTTTAATAAATTTCAAAGTAATTCTAAAGTATTTTAAAGATTCCATGTCTTTTTCAAAAATTTTTGAACATTGTAGGGTATTTGCAAAAATTCGAAGAAATTTTCAAAAAGATTTGAAACGCAGTGAAATTCCTTAGAATATTTTTAATACATTTACAATAATTTAAAGTGATTGCAAAGGATTTTAAAGATTTTAGAGTGCTTTAAAAAATCCAATGAATTTTCAAGAGTCTTACAAAATTTCAAGGAATATAAAAAGATTTAAAAGTATTTCAAACATTTTGGGGAATTTTTTATTGATTTCAAAGGATTTAAATTTGTTTAGAGCATTGTAAAAGATTTCAAGGCATTTTCAAGAGATTTAAAAATAAAGGTCAAGTTTTTCCAATTATTTTTATGATTTTAAGGGATTTGAACCAAATTTAATCCGGTTACAAATAATTTTCTGAAATTTTTGAAGATATATTGATCGATTTTATAGGACCTATTAGGTTTTAAAATATTATTCTATTATTCAATTTATTTTGATAGAATTTCCAAGGTTTCAGGAAATATATAATTTCGCAGAATAATATGTTTAAGGATTTCAAAAAATTTATTTCTATATTAAGTAAGGGAGTTTACTCGGTTTTCAAAGATTTGATGAGATTTTAAAATATTTTTTGCAATTCATTTGAATTAATTTGAAATCTACCCTGAATTCTTAATAATTCATTCCGAAATCTTTTGAAATTTTGAGTATATCTGTCTATATAATTAAAGTCTTCAAATCGCTAAAGCCATTATTTTGAAACAGAATAATATGTTGATAAGGAATTGATTTAATATCGAAGGCTTTACATAATAATGAGGTCAGTAACACAATTCGAAAGTAAATAGTGCCTAGGTGATTCAACAATTCACCGCCTAGTTAAGTTCCCAGTTAGCAATCAGCTGACTATAAGAACTCCTATGTCAAAAACTGCTCTCCATCATAATTCTTTCAAATTAATTTACACATAACATTTTAATTTACCGTTTTTTCTCAAATTAAATAATTCATCAACTTCTACAATTAAGACTTTCTCAGTTTATTTTCCTTTTTCGAAAAGCCAATTTTAAACCTTCTCATAAATTCTGCAGCTCCAAATGCTAGATAATAACTAGATATTTTAGTTTTAAAATGTATTCTGTTATTTCTTCAAAACATATATTGTTCTAAACTCTTTACATTTTGCGTCACATGACTCAAGGACGAACAACATTGAAAGTCCGGGTCTGTAATTTAATTCCAAACTTCTGCCTTTTTATAACAATGAAGGACAAAAACATGCTTTATGACCAAGTAATAAAAATGGAAATGATCATATTTCACTTTTAAGCAAAAACGAGACAATATAAAATGTCTATCGGGTTTAAGAGAAAGTCATAAAAGCGTCGAAGATTGTATAAATCAATACCTATCGACCGTTCAATGAAAGTGAGCGTGAAAGATGCGAACTCTTTATGCTGATGCATTTATGTTCTCTGCATTAACTTTTTAGCGCGCTTTTTTAGTCATAGTTTCTACAATACCCATAAAATTAAACATCAAAGTATCAAAGCGTTTTCTCTAAAACGAAAAGGAGACTTTAGAAAATCTAATTTTTCTCTATAGAGCTATCTATCAGAGCTAGCTATCAGAGCATAATTGGTTCAGGGCATAATGGAGCTTTGAAATGCTAAAAGAAAAGGATAGTGCAAAGAAAGCTTAGAGGACCGTTCCAGTCAACGGGAGTGACTTTAATGATAAGGAACCAATTGAAAGGCCCTAATTACCCATCGTGAAATCGCAATCGGTCATGGATTCCATTGACGATCTCCGGTTCAGAAGCCTCGTTAAAGTCACTTCCCGTTCTTCATAACGCAACCAGCACTATCCCTGTCTAGAATGCACTGCGCCTACATGCATGGGCCTATTTAGCGCGTAATTTATATAAGAAGAGGCACGCTTGGTTCCACCCCAAAGCACTTCGATTCACTGGCGCCTCCAAAGCGTGATTTTAAAAACCCTCAACAATCACAAAATCCACATCAAGCCTTCAAGAAGTCTCATCAGAATGAACCACTTATCATCACTCCTTGGAAACCTCTCACCTTCTTTCCGAACACCATCCATCCATCGATTATCCTTATTTAAAAAAATCCACCACTAATGCTGAAATATGGAAAAGCAACTATCTAATTAACACTAACTTCATATTAAAAGCATACGCCAATGTGCGGAGGCAGCAATTGTTGCGAAGAAAGACTAGACCTGCAGTCTTACATCGAACATCTTCGAGTTTAGATCGGTCGTCTTTTATTACTTTATTCTCAATTTTATGATTTAGCTCCTTCGCGAAAGTCAAGTCAGTGTTTGTTTAAGCTTAAGTGACCCTAGGTTCCTGGGTAGTATTCGACGGATGTTTCGTCTCTAGAACTCGATTGGATGAGACAATGTTTTTTGTGACCCGCTGATCCCGATAAAGTGCAAGAGTTCGGCCTCCTGACTTCCTTAGGAAGGTCCACGTAGATCTTAAAATGCAGGACGTGATTCAACGACGACCTCGAATTGCCGATACCCGGTCGACTTTAAGTCGAACTAGTGCAGATATACCTGTTGTTATACTAGTGTCATAAATCAAGGAGATGATAAACTGCATGTTAACAATCCTTCGGCCCCCGAAGACGTTAAAAGACGAGCATTCTTGGCAGTGCATAAAGTTTAGTTAGGCTCCAGGTTATGAAGTACTGTCGACCTTCGATACTTTCTAGCAAGAAATCCTATCTACATGCGCCAGGATACAAATGCATTTCTCAAGAAACAAGACGTGGGTCGCGCCTCCGATGGACGTTTCTCCGCGATGCTTGCGCACTCAACCGAACTTAGATCCCTGGAAAAATCAGAAGCAACGCTGCGAATCGACCTCAAAAGCAGAAAATCAATTTCACTCGAAAACCAGAGCTTTCTACTTGAAGCCGTTATCCATCAGACGAGAGTTGCATAATTTAAGAACTCGGGTCGATTTCTGGAATTAAGTACTTGGATTGGGAACCTTTAAATATTTTATGCCAAAGATAGGATTTTAAGTCGAATCAGTAGTTGAAGATATAGCCCAATTTCTATTCTTTAAGAGAGGAATATATTATTGATCAAACCAAAAAATTTGTAAAATACTATCTTTAAGAATATGTATAGTTATCTTGTATTATGAACCTTTATTGATGATGATACATTTTAATAGATCATCGAAAGAGTTCGTTTTGATAAAAATTTTAAAATAAGTAAGAGAGCGAACGTGCAAATCCGATTTCAAATTCTAAAAATGAGATCATCAAGAAATCGACCACCCGGTTGCCGAAAGGAACTGTCCCAATACTATCGTCCCCACTTGGAGACCCACTCAACAGCTTCCGATTCTCCGCAACCGATCCTCCCCCAGGGACATCCAATCTCCCGAAAAGAGATAATCAGAAGATGCTCAAAATCCGAAGAAGACTCCGTAACCAAGTATAACGGATCCCTTCGAAGTCGCTGGAGACGTCCCTCTGAAATGCAAGAAAATACTCGTTCAGACCTAAGCCAAGACTCATCATTCCGCCGACCCACGACCTTGCCGTCAGTACGTAAAAGACTAAGCAACGAAAGTTCCGGTTATTCGAGAAGAGTGTCAAGACAAGAGATCATCAAGCGGAGATCCGGCCCCGATGATCTACACGAAGGATCTCAACGAAGGAAAAGCTACAGTGGTATAGATAGTGAAGTCCGGGAGCATCCTAGAACCTCATTCGTGAAGAATGTTTCCGGGTTTTCGAGATCGAGGATTTTGGCTAGAAGCAGAGAAATTCATAAAAATTCAGGAGCTGAAGACTCGAGATCTGTTTGCCATTTTGGAATCCCTCAGGTAGGGACTTTGTTACCCAGACCTTCGACCTTACCGAAGATTACACACTCGGCTAAATCCTCACGTTATAATGAAGATCGGAGTCTTGCGGGCTCGAACATGGAACTCGGGAAGAAGGAAGCTGGTATCTATGGTAGAATCAGACGCAGGAAGGCTTCGTTGCCAAACGTCTCTCGTGATCAGGATGTTCCAAGAAAAGTATCTCATGATCAGGATGTTTCGAGAAGAAGTTCAGGGAGATATGGCGATACGAGAAAACAAGTGGGTGGTTCCAAGGACAACATGTCGACCTCGGAAATATCCTTTCAGAAGAAGACTTATAGATCAATTCGAGACCCTGTGAATGATCCAGTTTACAGGCCCAGGCCGTTACTGGACATGGAAGAGGTGGAGCGCAAGAGAGGCGTGATTTACGGAAGAGCGGCTTCCTCTAGAGAATTTCAAGGTCACGAGGATGGGAGGGAAAGACGCGTCGACAACGAAAAAAGAAATCCAGACGATGTCTGCACTGTTCACAGGACAATGTCCCGAAGAAGGATCATCAGTAACGTCGAGGTTCGAGATCCTAAAACTGTAAATAGAAACAAAGCAAGTAACTTTTTAGAACCGGGAAACGAAGATGAGATTCATTCACACACACTTCCTGGGACCTCTTACGACCTTGAAAGAATTAAGCGGCGTAGGTTTTTAATTCGAAAGGATAGTAACCCTCCAAAAGGCAATTTGAAGACGGAAAATCTGGATAGGTCTCGATGGTTAAAACCGATGGTTGGTGACCTCGAGGGTCGAACTTACCTTCGTGAGTTTCCTGGTGATGGTGGAGATGATTCAGTGTCGAGGACTTTGCCAACTTATGTGAAAAAATCGAAGAATTCTTACATTCCCTTGCGAATTGATACGAGCAGTCAGAGTTCTGCAACATTGAAACTGACAAAAGAAAGAACTAATCAGGTGCGAAAATCGGTGAGTTCTCATGCGAGAACTTTCAGTGACGTGAATAGTGTGCGTTCGAATTCCCCGGGTATGTCTACCTCGATTTTCGCTTTTTGCACTGGAAAAAGAAAAGTTATGTCGAGGATACCGCCCAAGGTCGAGGATGGTTTTTATAGAAATGGAAGTCTGGAAAGGGTGCGCTGAATTTGAGTTGTTAAAAAAATCTTTGTTTCCTGGAACTTACATGGTTGATATTAATATCGTGGAAGTATTTGCTGACGGGGAAGGTATTAACTTTGCAGTAGCAATCGAAAAAGAGAGATAATGAATTTGCATTCAAATTTGTATGGGAGGACCGTTAAGAAGGTCATCAAATGTGATCGTAAAGTAGGGTTGGAAGCTGCTGTAATTTCAATTAGTGTATTCGTTAAAGCATGTTTATTTTGTCGTAAAGGAATAGTTAGCAGTTTACGGTGATTTCGACTCTAATATGCAATATTTCACAATGTCTTTCTGGAAAGAGATTTTCTTGAGATGAAACTAAATGTTGTTGGTTTATAGATACTTCAACTTTTTAAGCGGTAGTTATTTTTTGTGGTAAAGTATTTGATATACTGGAGATAGCCATTTTTATTTAGATGGGATAGGCACTTTTAACATTGTTACTCTTAACCTTTTCAAGATTAGAAATTAAGAATTTATTTATTTTCAAAAATTGAATTGGTAAGTAGATTGTGAATTAACGAGTACAGGGTGGTAACTGGTCCCGGATATGATTGGGAATTCCGTTTTTTTCCTGTTCTAAAAAACTGCCCCTTTTTCTTCTTTTTTCGCTTAATTGCGAACTGAATTAATAGAACCCAATTAGAAAATTCAAATATTTTTGGATGAAAGTTCTTTTTGTTTGGTTGAAAATGCAATTATTTTGGCAGAAAATTAATCTTACATGGTCTTTTTCACTTGAAATGCAACTGTTTGGTTGTAAATTAATTTTTTAATGCTACTCTTTATGGTTGAATTTAAATCTTTATTGATTGAAAATTGGACTATTTGGCTGAAAACTTGTTTTTATTAATTCTTTTAAGTTCTAATATTTAGTTTGTAAAGTTCAATCTTTAATCTTAAAAAGTGACCTTCTTTGGTCGAAAGTTCAAGTGTTTTTGACTTTCCGAATAGAGAATTCGACCTTTTGGCTTGAAAATTCAACTTTTTGGTTGAAATGTAATCTTTTTGGTTTGAAAATTCGACCGTTTGGTTAGATATTCAACTATTGGGTAACAGTTGGAATTTTTTAATTCCAATGGCCGGAAAATATGTTTGCGAACCGGGAAACCCGGAAATTCTTATAAAAGTGGCCACACTGAATTCATATTTTTTATTTAATTCAGTTTTAATAGAATTACAATCCGTTGACAATAGATGAACACTTTGTAGCAAAATCTGCATTTAAAAACAATGATTTTATTTAGCCTATTCTGAAAATTGTTACGAAATGAAACTAATAAAATATTTTTTTCAGGGTGAGCTGGTGTGGTTCGACCCAGGAGTCGGTCATGTTCTTCCAGGAGAGGTTCTGGAATATCACAAGGCTGCGAATGTTCTGTCAGTGCAAGCAGTAATCGCTGGGAAGGTATGGTCTTTTTTCTCAATCCTGATCTAGAACCTATAAAAATTTAATAAAATTCTATAGATTTAGGGAAAATTTAATAAAAATCCTGTCCATTTCAGCACACTTGATCTTTTTATCCAATTCTGTCCATCTAGGAATCACATACTTTTCTATAATCATATTTTTATTAAAATTCTATCAGAGTCTAGGATATTTTTTATTAAATTCTAGCTGTTGAGAAATCGTATACTTTTTTATCAGTAGTTTCTCAGTGGAACTCTATGAAATCGTAACGGCACAAGTTTCGGAATGCCTCAAATTTGCATCAAATTCCATTCGTACAGAAATCTTGTACTTTTCGATCAACATCTTCGCATTCAAATTATATCAAATCAAGTTTAAATATTTTTTACAGAACAAATTCTAGATGACAATTTTTTTAAGAACATGATTTAATCATCAAAGTCATTGACTTCTTCTTTTATAAATCTAAGGACTTATATTTGACACTGGATTTATGTTTCCTGATGAGGAGAGCATTTGACATCATTACGGTCTTTTATCTGGTCTGAATCATCTCAAATTTTTCATCAAACTCTATTTACAATTAATATATTGGTAGAAAGATATAAGATTTCTCGACGTGTAAAATTCGGTAGAAATTTGTCAGATTATGGATAATAAACTGGCTAATAAAAAACTTTGGATATAAAAATAGCTCGTCGTTTAAGGTGTATAGGAATGTCGGATGTCATATTGGACAAGATTGCATTGAATTTTTATCAAAAAACTTATAGGAATTATTGTGCCATTACCGGACCATTACTGGCCCATTTCGCTTTGATAGAAATCAAATGCAATTCTATCAAAAGCATTTGATTGAAATGTAAAGGAAATTCCTGAAGTTGCGGATACAGAAAACGGATTGAAATGTATAACATTTTTTTAAACAAATTCAATCAAACTTCTATATTCCATCCAACTTGATCAATGGTGAACGATCACGTTGGATTTTGAACTGCACCGAGAATATCTAGCAATCCAGCAATCCAGCAATTCTAGGCTTCCTAGGTTAAGTTGATCGAGTTGATCTGAGTTTATCTGCCAACGCGACTACCTTCAGGCTAAGGAACAACCGGTTGGGTTGCATTTCCTTAAAACGACGCCATCGCCAACAAGACTGGAGGCGATCGTTCGTTTATTTCATCACTAGCATTCACCACATTACCCAATGAATGGTGGAGCCCATTCATTGGGAAATCTTCATTAACTGTGTCTGCCCAGCCCTCCAACGAAATTTCATTAACCCACTACTATTTTAATCGATATGTTTACAAATGCCGAGAATTCACCTCTAAACATGGCATTCATTCGCTCTAATTCATGACTTTAATCGGCTACTCGCCTCGTTAAATTGGAACGTACTTGTTCAAGTAACGCTTTTTGCGAGTTTCTACTCGCTAATTTTAATCAATGAAACCTAATGGAAATCGATTTCAGCTGAACACGTCAACGTGCATTCCATTGGTTGATTTAAATTCCTCAGAATTGAGTAATACTTGTTGTGAATCTCTCATCAAAGAGTACTTGGAGAAAACTTATCTTCCGCAGGAATGTAATTGGATAGTTTTCATAACGATGTAAGATTTTATGATTTTTTTTTAATGTGTTGAAACTTGTTATGTGTTTAAATTATGGGCAAGATTAAAATATGAAATAAAGTATAATCAGAAACTTGTCCGGCCAGACTTCTTGAGAGACTAATATCCATGAGATAAAAGATAGTGGTGTGCTTAATGAAGAGAAATTTTGACTAGCTTGGGAAATGAATATTAAAGAAACCTCTTTTCTGCCTTCTCGCATTTTATGGAAGTCCGGGATGAGGAAGAGAGCATAATTAAAGAAAA
Source organism: Acraspis erinacei (assembly GCA_035041075.1). Classification (NCBI taxonomy): domain Eukaryota; kingdom Metazoa; phylum Arthropoda; class Insecta; order Hymenoptera; family Cynipidae; genus Acraspis; species Acraspis erinacei. The sequence goes on along the minus strand of JAWWLR010000092.1, from coordinate 41,613,853 downwards.
TTTCGTCTCTTCTAACGGGGCATCGACAGAAGGATTCCTCGGATATATAGAAAGTCGTAAGGAGGTTCGAATTATTGGAATACCGTGCATACTTGATGGAATGCATTGTCATTTCCGCGAAAGTAGCCGGCCTCAATTATACCGAACTACGTCTGCTTGCAACTTACATCGAGTGAGGGGGATACCGATTCTTCTGCGAAAGTGCATTACGAACGTAATGTTGATTTACAACACTCTCCTACACGCGTAATCGAAAGATGTTCGAGAGTGAGATCCTTGATAATCGGTATTACAAAATTCGAATTTACCGCTGAGATCAATCAGCGTTGATATTTTAATTGGAAACGGAGGCTGAGTCTAAAAAAAAAATTATACAATTTTCAGTTCGCTTTCAAAATTATCCCAATCACAAGATGACAAGATTCCTCACTCTTTCGAACTTCACTCTTTACCCGATTTTGAAATAATTCCTCTTGTTCCCCCTGATTTATAAAAACATCCCCTTTTCTTGTTTTTTCGCTTGTTACTGTTATGTAGGAAATTTCACAATTTCATTGAAATTTTTATTCTTTCTTGACTGAAAAATCGTTCTTAGTTGAAAATTTGTCTTTTTGGTTTGAGAATTAATCCTGTTTGGTTGAAAATTCTACTAGTTTCTTGTAAATTAACTTTTTTATTGGAAATTCACATCTTAAGGTTGAAAATTTCACAATTTCGTTGCCATTATTATTCTTTCTTGACTAAAAAATCTTCCTTAGTTGAAAATTTTTCTTTTTGGTTTTGCTTTTTTTATTATTTCTTGGCTAAAAAATCTTCCTCAGTTGAAAATTTTTCTTTTTGATTTGAGAACTCATTTTTTGTTGTGGAAAATCTAACTGTTTTGTTGAAAACTAACTTTGTTGTTAAAAATTCAACTGTCTTATCGAAAATTCGCCTTTCTGGCTTACAATTTTCACAATTTGGCTGAAATGTTTGTTCATTCTTGACTGAAAAATCTTTCTTATGTTAGTTGACAATTTTTCTTTTTGGTTTGAGAATTAATTTTTTTTATTAAATATGCAACTATTTTATTGAAAATTAATTTTTCTTGTTGTTTATTTATATTTTTTGTTTAAAAATTAAACCGTTTTGTAGAAAATTGGCCTTTTTGGTTCGGAAATTGCACAATTTGGTTGAAATTTGTATTTTTATTTTCTTTTGGGTTGTGCATTAAACTATTTGGTTGAAAATTAACTTTTTTGTTCAGAGTGAATATTTTTGGGTTGAAAGTTTAAACTTTTTGTAGAAAATTCGATTTTTGATCTGAAAATTAAATTACTTGGTTAAAAATTATTTTTGTTTATGAAAAGTCCACTATTTTGTAGAAAATTCGTATTTTTGGCTTGAAAATTAAACAATTTAGTAGATTATTCATTTTTGTAGAAGGGAAATTCAACTATTTGTTTAAAAATACAATTATTGTGTAAAAAAAAATCGTTTTTTTTTCTTAAAATTCATCAATTTGCGGAATTTTTTTCTGTTATGACTCAGAATTCTTTCTACGTTGTGCATTCGTATTTTCTGTTTCGAAACTCAACTTTTTTTGTAGAAAATCCGTCTTTTGACCTTGAAGATTCAGCAATTTCGTTGAATTTTTTGTTACTGAAAAATCGTTCTTGGTTGAAAATTTCACTATTTTGTTGAAAATTCGTCGTTTTGGTTTGAACTTTGGTCTTTTTAGGTTAAAAATGCAACTATTTGATTAAAATACTATTTGGTTGAAAATTATTTTTAGTTGAAAATGATCTGTTGTGTTGCAAATTCACCTATTCCGGTTTGAAAGTCAAATGTTTTGTAAAACATTAGATTTTTAGCTAATAAATTCATCTCCTTTAGTAGAAGTTTCATCCCTTTTGGTTAAAAATTCAACTATTTTGTTGAAAATTCTGTTTTGTTAAAAATTAATGTTATTATTATTATCGTGAAAAATCACCACATTTCCCCTGTTTTAAGAAGATTTTAAACTGTAAAGTCTACTTTTCTACCTTATTATTCATTTCTCGAAGTCAGAAATCATTATTATCTCTTTCCTTTTTTCTGAAATATCACGCTATCGGTAGAAACGAAATGAATCTATTCATTTCCTGCGTTTGGGAAATTGTATAAACCGTTACAGCTCGAACGTGTTATTTGCAAATGAGGGACGTCCAGTTTGTTATTAAAAAAAAGGGTCAGCGCATGGAATAAACTTGAAGCGTTAAGTCTTCCCTGACCGGTTTCGACGAAATTGATCAAATCGAGGGCATTGAGTGTATTACGTGTGCATAATTGATAGATTGAGAAAAAGGGCCTCACGACAATCCATTTAAGTTTTGTTTTTCCTTTTTCGCTTCTGCATGCTGCATCGTGCTCCGTTTTCTCAGTGCAGATATTATTATGGTGTACGGTCGCTGCGTGGCAGAACTGTAGTTGGGGCGGTGTCCTATTATGGATGAGGTACACAAGAGCGTAGGACAAGAAATTTATCGAATTGTCTTGTGTTGTTTACGACCCTTAGTAACATACCACTTGGTCTTCTTAATACTTAAAGGTAAAGGCATGCCCTCTAAACCTTTCCGCCACAAAACGAAACACAAATCAGTTTTCAGAATCCTAAAAAGGAAACTCGTCTCAAAATTTTATGGCATCGATTTTTTTTTATTTAAAAAAGGAGGGTTGAAATTGTGCATAATAATATATAGAAATTATGAAGCGTATTTTAAGCTGAGGTTGCTCACACAAAGGTTTTTCTATCATAGTTTCCCGTGTGAAGGCACCTGTTCTCACTTGAAATTGCATTCCTACACTAGTTTAGTCTTTCCTAAATTTAAATCAAGGTGAATGTTTCAAAATTTAGGAAAGAAAATCGAAAATTTTCGAATTTAAAGAACAAGAGTGTGAAAACTTTCGATTCTGAAGTTCGGGGATTCACCGGAACCCTAGCGTCAACTGCTTGAAGTAAAAAAAGGGTGCTTTCATTCATGAAACTATTTTACCATCATCTGTAATCGAAGTAAAAATTACGGAAATAAATATTTGTATTTCTAGTGTGCTAAAACGTTTCGGAATATTAAAATTGGTCTATTTTGGGGTTCTTAATGTTTGGGAAATTAGGTAAAATAGATCCAATTCTACGCCAATGGGATTACAAGCCGGTATCCGGTTAGTTCTCCAAGTAAGTAGTTCTCGAGTCTTATGCGCTCGTGGATTCGCGCGATAAATTCTTTTTTTCGTTGTAAATTCTCTCGAGTCGTATTCACGAGCCACTGAGAAAGCCTCGAAGAAAAAAGCGGAAAAGCGAGACCGCGAATCGACATATGAATGATAGGTGAGAAGGAC
>JAWWLR010000092.1:41573284-41584121 GCA_035041075.1 Acraspis erinacei | reverse complement strand
ATTTCCGCGCGGTCGGTATATAATATGAGAAGGTAAAGGATGATGAGACTTTAATTTCTTTTGGCAGATGAGAAAACAGTCACACGAAGCTATTCTAGAAACGACTGAAATGGGATTGTCGAGAAAGTCCGCTTTGAATGACAGGTACTTTGAAAAGGAGAAGCAACGCAGTAGGAGTTTGGACAACCTTCTTCAACCGGAAGTTGTAATACCGCCGAGCAAACTTGCCGGATTGGGATTATCATCCTCGAAATTAAATGAAAGGTACCACAGTTTAGAGCGAATTGGCGAAGCACCGGCCGTTAGTAATGCGGAGTACATGACGAGAAATGAAGTTGTGCAAGAAAGAAAGTACAGCAGAATAACAAGAAGTTCGGAACCGAATATTCTCGAAGAGGAGGATATTACGATTGATTTCGAGTATCCAGATATTCAGTCAGTTAGTCAAACCGGAAGGTCTGAAGATGACAAGAGCAGCTATATTAGATCGCAAACTAGATTTATCAAGTCTCAATACCCAGGTAAGAATTTTATTTCATTTCTTTTCTTATTTACCTCAAGATATATGAAAAATTAAAGTATAATTTTAAGAACTTCGCCAAGAAAAAACTGAGAAATTACCGGGAATCTCTCTGGGAGGAAATACGCTGTTTTCTAGAGGAAATTAGACGATACGTATTTTTCCAATTAAAAAAAAAAATTCTAAAAAGTTATGCGTATTTGAATTTTATGCTTTGTTTTTCAGAAAAACCGAATATTTTTATTAAAACTTTTGGCCAAATTGAAGATATCCTGAAAGTTTGATGCTTGCTAAATTTAGAAAATATTATTTTACATATTTTCCAAATTTGAAGAAAGCATTAAAAAACAAGGAAAAAAAGAAGAAAAAACTTGAAACCCCCACCTTTTTTATTCTTCCAAATATTTTTAAAAAGTTTCTACTAATACCAGAAAGGCATCTTATCTACATCATGCGGGCTAAACAGATTTTGAGGCCGGGAGATTTTTTTCTTCTAAAAATGTAATTTTTTATTTTTCTCGTAAATTGTGAAAATATCGTAAAAAACAAGATCCTTTTTTCATAGAACTGTTTTTGACGTGCAAACTTTTATTGTAACATTTTTTCATATATGTCACAAGATATGTTAATTATTAAAGTAAAAGTTAAAAAAAAATGTCAAAAAAATGTTAAAGGTAGGTTTTGGAGAAAACGGAAAAATACGTATCGCCTAATTTCCTCTTAAAAAGCAACATATTTCATCCCCCGATAAACTGAAGTTGATGTTATATTTATTATTATGTTGAAAATTTAACAATTTTTGTAAAAAATAATTCTTTGTGGTTGAAAAATCGTCTTTTGTTTTGAAGATTCCCAATTTTTGTTTAAATTTTGTTATAGATCGAAAAATCTTTCATGGCAAACTTTCTTTCACCAAAGTTCAACTCTTCTTTTGAAAATTCGTCTTTCTTTTTAAAAAATGTATCTCTAATGCTAAAAATTTAATCCTTTTGGATGAAAATGCAAATGTTTGTTTGAATTCAACTGTTTTTGATTTAAAATAAAAATATTTTTTTAACGAATTATCAACTATGACATTTTTTTGTCGAAAAATCATCTTCCTTGGATGAAAATTTAACTAACTGTTTAAAATTTGAACTACTACTTTGTCAAAAATGAATGTTTTGTTGCTGATGATTCATCATTTATTTTGAAACTCCCCTTTTTAGTAGAAAATTGAACTATTTTGTTGAAAATTTATTTTTTTCAAATGAAAATTTAACATTTCCATCTTTGGTTGAAAATTTATCTTCTGTATTTTAAAATTCAATTATTTGGTTAAAAATTCATTCATTAATTCATCTTTCTTGGTTAAAAAATCAACTTTTAAAAAAATCGTCTTTTTGGTTAAAAAAATTCAACTCTATTTTTGAAATGCAATTTTTTTTAGAAAAAAATACAAATTTTTCGTTGCATTCGACTGGTTTCGGTTTGAAAATTTTTTAAATACCGCTTTGGTTATAAATGTACCTTCCTTTGCTGAAAATTCATGTCTTTTGGTAAAAATTCGTCATTTGTGGTACAATTTTAATCTTCTTGTTGACTAATTCATCTTTCTTGATTGAAAATTCAACTCACTTGTTGAAAAATCGTCTTTTTGGTTTCAAAATGCATCTCCTTATCTTAAAAATTCGATCCTTATTAGTAAATATGCAACTGCTTTGTTGAAATTTGGCTTTTTTTCGTTGAACTCAACTGTTTAGGTTAAAAATATATATTTTTTTTAACTAAAAAGGATCCTGTTCTGTTTTTGGTTGACTATTGATATTTTTTTATATGATAATTCATCTATTTGATCGAAAATTAATTTCTTGGTTGCAGATTCTTCGTTTTATTTAAAAATTCATTTCTTTGGTTCAAAATTGAACTATTTTATTAAAAATTCATATTTTTATCTTGAAAATTCAACATTTACAATTAATTTTTTTCCTTTATTGACTAAGAAATCTTTCTTAGTTGAAAATTCAATTCTTCTTTTGAAAATTTCTCTTTCTTGTTTTAAAATTAATCTGTTTGAGGATTCAACTAGTTTGTCGAAAATTTGTATTTTCTGGTTTAATTCAATTGTTTTTTATTAAAAATTAAAGTATTTTTTGTGGAAATACTAAATATTACGCTATTTGTTGAGAATTCACTTTTTTTGGTTGAAGATTAAATTCTTCGGTTGAAAATTTAACTACTTTGTTGAAAATCCTTTTTTTGGTTGAAAATTAATGGTTCTAACTGTTTTAATTTATTGCTATAATCCATTTTTCATATATTTTCTTAAAAATTCGTCTTCTTTGGTGAAAAACTTAATCTTCTTGGTATAATAATTCTGATTCTGATGTGGAACAGTTGATTTGGAAGAGCTAATTTTCCGAAATAATTAAAATTCTGAGTTAGGACATGGAACTTTCAAAAGCAGAATAATCCTCATACCTATGGAATGAGATATTAATCCTGAAATTATCGGGAAAATAAAATAATCCATCGGATTCACAACGTATTTCTCACAAACCATAAATAGTTTCTTTAAATCTAGGAAAACGAGCTTTGCCGGGAAGCCAATCGAGCAGGGCCTACATAGAGAAAAGCGAGTACGGAATAAAATCATCCGCAATGTCAGACACGAGCGAAGCTCCATCTTTGGCTTCTCATGTTCGTCGAGTTCGGGTGCCAAGTCAAGCTTCCGATGTCGATCAATTCCTCGACGATCTCTTCATGCCAGTCCTGGATGGAAATCTAGATGAGTTATCAGACGCAAGAAGTTTGGCTGCTAGTATAAAAGGTTCAGTCGACGAGTACCATCTTGAGTCTGACAAGAAACTGATTCATCAAAATGCAAATTCAGTAGACGATTTTGTGAAAGCTGTAATTCTGGATTCCTGTGGAAAGAGGGAGTCTCAGTTGACGCCAAAGGTCCTTTCCGAGAAGATAAAGGGAGATGGAAACATGGACAATGCTAATCAAAACGCGGCTTTCAATTTTAACGCTATGGCTCACGGAATGATGCCACCTGCGATGATGATGCCGATGTTCAGTACACCTCAGCCAGTACCTCCTGGCCAGAATCAAAACATGAATATGGGTTCTGGATTCATGCCGATTCCTATTTACAATATGCAGGGTCTGAGTTTGCCTCAGTATCCAAACTCGCCACCGAATCAGAATAGCGAGATGATGGCTTATCAGCAAAATCTTCAGCGGGCTTTTCTCCAGAGAGCGATGGCTCAAAATATTCAAATTCAGCAACAGATCTTGGCCCAGAACCAGGCTTTGCATCAACTTTTGGTCCAGAGTCCACAAAATTCATCTCAACCGGTAAGATTATGTTTAATGAACAGGTATCCTATTTGCAAACCGTAATGGAACTTTTAAAAAATTGATAAGAAATCAAAACTACCAAGAGTGAGACATTTTGAAGAAAATACACTCGAGTCGCGGTACTGCGAAATTCAGTACTGCGAACTCCCGCTATTGAGTACGTTTTTCCCTCGATAGTGAGATGGACGCTATAACCCCTTCTCCCCCACTACTTATTTCTTCATTTCGATGGGTTCTACGAATAATAGGCTATCGTTTCGTTGCCGTTAATTATTAGGGTAACTTCGTTTTGTAGTAAACACGTAGAAGTGTTAAAAGAAATTAAATACTTAAAAAATGTCTTGTTTTGAAATTGGTAGGAGCCAAAATTAGATTACACACTGTAACACATAACACTGGAGTTTTGAATTCGTAGGAAAGGTTTCGAAAAATAATACGTTATTTATTCCTCCTGAGAAGTCAGCTAAACGAAGTTAGCCTAATTCTTATACGTAGCTTGATGCCTTTCAACGTTTCAGTCGCTCTATTCATTTTAATAGTTTAAATAATAAAGATTCAAATCTGAACTACAATCTGTCAGAATGTAAACAGTTGACATGCGCGCACACAGATGTACACATGCATCATCTAGGCAGATTTGAACATAGTAAAAAGTCGGAAGAGTGGGATCCCCTCACGTATTCTCACCATTGAGGACGGGCTTGCACAAAATGTTAGCATTACCGCGACTCGAGTGTAATTATCATTTCATAGAGATTTATAAGGAAAAATAAGACATCGGGAACTCCAATTCAGATTGGTGCCGCTGTGAAAGCATCGATTATAAGAAAATTATAAATTATTGGTAAAGTCATAGTATTTATTTTCAAACGTATAAAACTTAAAATTTTCATAAACAAAATAAATAATAAGAAATTATACAATTCAAAATTTTCGGGCTCCATGAAAATATCAAGATTCCGATACAGCGTCGACCATTCGAGGGGGAAGCATGCCTCAACTGTCCCTAAAGGATCTCTGTCATATCATAAATCGTATATTCCTAAAGAAATTGGTAATCTCCAGTGGCCTTATATACTACAAGAGATATGGTAATTAGGAGAATTTCGTGTAAAAAAATATTTTATCAGTATCAGAAGTTGCGGGAACATTGTATACGTCTATTTTTAATGCAAATGGTGTAAAAGTCACTGGTATACTTTTTTTAATAGTCATGTAAGGTCTTTGAAGTCCGATATTCGTATGAATGTACGCTTTTAAATTTTTTTGACTATGTTCCACGACTTCGAAAAATCTCAAAAAAGTAATGCTAAATCCTTGATATGTAAGCAATCGGTGTGGATTTTTTCATTAATGTATGTATTTTTGTTTTCGAGAAAATTCGACTTCAAATATTTGAATGTCTGTCAAAATTTGAATTTTCCGCCAAAAATGGCCGGAAAAATTTATGAAATGTATTTTTATGAGATCTTTCATTTGACCCCAGGTGGATTAAAATCCGTGAAAAACAATCTGAGATATACGCAAAAAACCAGGAAAACAAAGAACGTGACCTTGAAAGGTCATCTTCAAGGTTAAAAGGCTGAAACTTTGAGGAAAGAGTTTTCTTTTTGTAACGTACACATAGGACCAAGTCCGGTTGGATTGGGATGAAGGGCACTTTTTACATACTTACCCGGCTATGCCCTTTGTTCGTTAGATAATTGGATTTATTTTAAGGAATTCTGCGCATTATGTGCAAACATTTTATGTGTTTTATCAAACTATATTTTACCTTGAAATTACAGCCGCAATAATTGCAAATAAATTCTGGTTTGACTAATGAATGTTCTAACTGTTTGTGTCGAGATAAACCTGTGTACCAATTGTAACTTCGCGTACATTTGTCGCATTTGTGCCTGCGCCTGGATTTCGATGCCTGTAAGTGCCGTGAATTGATATGACTTATGAGGTTACTTTTCCTATTACATTTATGTTGGCAATAGTCACATATAAATTGTTTTTTTATCTGTGAGTGGCGTAAAATAATGTGTCGTGCCAAGTTACATTTCCTATTCAATTTATGTTTGCAATAGTCACATATAAATTGCTTTTTTACCGCGGCATGACCTGCATATATGTGTCGATTTAAGCTTTGTCGCCACTTGTAACTTTTCGAACATCTATCGCATTTATATACAGCTCCCGAATTTTTCGAACTTGACTTGTGATGCACACGATCTACATGAGAACTCATGATATCTTTCCTTTTAAACTTTTTGTCGCAGAATTTACAGCTGTACTCTGGAATGACACCGCATACGTATTTTTGATGTCTTTTTAAGCTTTCCTCTTTCGATTCCGGAACTGAAAATTTAACAAAATGCAATTTGCAATCGCTTTTTTGTAGTTTTATCAGGGATGTTTAAATGAAAATTCTGATACCCTGGATGACTTCTTCCTTGATATCCAAGGTTTCATCAATGTCGTATTCAATCGAAGTCTTCGCAGAAGAGATACTGCCAGAAGTTGTTGTACAAGAATATGACAAACCATCTGGTCTTCCTATTGATTTCTGCATTTCACTCTTGAAATCCTTTTCATCTATAATATTATAACGTAAAAGTTACAAAAAGCAATTGCCGATGTATTACTTTGTTAAACATTCATTTTACAATTTAAAGATCCATCTCTCTAGTTGAATGAATTTTGTTCAATATACATGTTGTTCAAAATACGTTTTTTAAATCAATATTGTCAACTGAAAATTAAATATTTTTAGTTAAGAATTTAACAATTTGGTTGAAAATGTATTTATTTCATTGTAAGTCCGTCTTTTTTTATAGAAAATTAACCTTCTTGATGGAAAATTCAATTATTTGGTTGAACTTATTTGTTCAACTAGCAGTGAATTCGATCTCGAGAGTTTCCACTTTATTTGTATTGATATTTATATGGTGCTCATTACACAAGCACTTTGCTTCCTTGTAGAGAAAGCATTTGTGATTTCTTAAATAATAAACCAACTAAAGTTTTCATTGTAAACGTTTTAAGAATAGAAATTTACAAAAAAATACAAAATAATACAAAAAATTTTTAAATACAAAGGCAAATCAAGTTTTATATGTGAAATGGTAATTTTTTAGTTGGAAAAGGAAAGGTGGAAGTTTTGGTTCAACCTATCCCTTTCCCAACCTTATGATTTTTTTTTTCAAAAATCATCAGAATTATTTTATTTGAACATTTGTGATTGAAAAGTCTTTTAAATTCATTCATCAACTTCGAATTTTTTCCATTAAAATGTTTTTCTGTTCAAAAGAGATGTTTCAAATGTTCTAAATAAGTATAACTTCCTTACTCTTCAATAAAGTGTATCAATATTATATGTCAATCAGTTTGAATCAGATCAAAGAATCTTCTCCGTTTTTACATCAATTTTGAATTATGTTAAATAAAAGGTTTTACTATGAAAAATCGTATTTTCAAATATTATGCGTTACCATAGCTTTTACACTCTTTATTAAATGTGTCAATATTATTAGTCAATCGATTCGTCTCGAATAAACACATCTTTTCTATTATCGCATCAAATTTAAATTATGAGACTTAGAAGATTTTTACTACAAAAATCGATTTTGAAAATAATATAAATGAACATAACTTTGTTACCCTTTCATCAAATGTATTAATATTATAGGTCAAGCGGTTCGTCTCGAACTAATGAATCTTTTATATTCTTGCATCAACTTTGAATTATGTTAATGAAAAAAGTATAACTATAAAGAACCGTATTTCCAAATATTATGCATTACCATAGCTTTCTAACTCTTTAATCAAATGTATCAATAATAAGTCAATCGATTCTTCTCGAATCAACACATCTTTTTTATTCTGGCATCAACTTTAAATTATGAGAATGAAAAAAAGTTTACTATAAAAATGGATTTTAAATATAATATAAATGACAATAACTTCTTTACTCTTTGATAAAATGTATTAATATTATAGTTTAATCAATTGGTCTCGAGCCAAGGAATCTTTTTTATTCTTTCATCAACTTTGAATTATGTTAATAAAAAAAGTGTTACTATAAAAAATCGTATTTTCAAATATTATGCATTACCATAGCTTTCTTAATCTTTAATCAAATGCATCAACACTATAAGTCATCAAATCTTCTTGAATCAACACATCCTTCTAATTCTAGCATCAACTTTAAATTATAAATGTTAGTGGTAAAATTAGTCCCAAAAATTTACATCAATTTATTTCCAACCGTTTTCAAGTAATCGTGTTCACATAAAAGTTTGACATTCGCACTCATATTTACACATCCACACACACACATTTTTTAATTTTTGTTTGAAAATTTATATTTTTTGTTTTCAAATTCAACTATCGTGTTGAAAATTAATTTTTTTATAAAAATTTTAACTGTTTTCGCTGAAATTCTCCGTTCCGGTTTAAAAATTCATCTCTTTGGTAGACAATAGATATTTTTTGGCTAAAAATAAAACAGTTTAGTCAAAAATTAATCTTTTTTATTTGAAAATTTACCTACTTTGTTAAACATTGGCCTTTTTTTAGTTTAAAGTTGACATTCTTGGTTAAATAGTTATTTTGTGGATTAAGATCTATCACTTTAGTTGGACATTTGACTATTTTGTTGAAAATTAAATTTTTTCGTTAAAAATTAAACTTTTATGTAAAAAAATTAATAATTATGTTAAAAATTGAGTTATGTTGCGTGATATTCGTCTCTTTGAATAGAAAATTTGTTATGTTGGATTCAAAAGTCAACTATTTATTAAAATAGAAAGTTTTTTGTTATTTTCTCTGGAACTAAAGACCTAACACAATGTAATATATAATTTTTTTATTACTTTCATTAAGGATATCCAAATTAAAATTTTCATACCCTGGATGATTTCTTCCTTGATATCCAAAGTTTCGTCAATGTCATATTCAATTAAAGTCTTGGCAAAAGAGTTACTGCCCGAATTTGTTGTACAAGAATATCGACCACCATCTCCTGTTCCCATTAATTTCCTCGATTCGCCTTTGCAATTCTGCTGATCTATAAAATTATAACGTGAAAGTTACAAATAGCTATTTTCGAAGAACTATTTTGTTAAAATTCATTTTATTGATAAAAAGAGATATTTCGGGTTCCAATCGTGTACAAAAGTACGAATTTTGCTGACACGATTGGAATCCGAAATATTTCTTTTTATCAAAATCAATCATCGTGAAAGGATTAAATCTATTATTCATTTTATTATTTGAATATCAATCTTTCTAGTTGAAAATTCAACTACTATTGTGATGAAAACTAATATGTTTAATTATTTTTTCAATTGAATATTTAATTATTCTATTTATGCTTGAAAATTGATCTCTTTTTGTTCAAAATTCACCAATTTGTTTAAACATTGATGTATTTGATTGTAAGTTCTTTTTCTTAGAAAATTAATCTTATTGATTGAAAATTCAATTACTTGGTTGAAAGTTGATCTTCTTTGTTGATCATTTATTTTATTATTCGAAGATCTATTTTTCTGGTAGAAGATTTCAATATATTTGATTGTATGTTTGTCTTTTTTCGCAGAAAATGAATCTTATTGATTGAAAATTCAATTAAATGGTTAAACTTCTTTGGTAAAAAGTAATTTAATTATTTGAAGATATAAGTGTCATTTTCCATTTTCGGTTGAAAATTTTTAATTTTAGTTAAAAAAAATTAACTTTTTCATTGAAAATTAAGATTTCGGTATAAAATTCAACTGTTTCCTCGGGAATTCTCCGTTTTGGTTTGAAAATTCATCTCTTTTTTTATTGAAAATCAAAATATTTTCTTGCTTGAAATATTAACTATTTATTATGTTTTTCGATGAGAATTAACCTTTTTTATTGGAAATTTAACAAAACACGGAAAAAATTTATACTTGGGAAATTGCTGCTGAACTAGTTACGACGTGGCGGATATGAGAAAAATTTGGGGAATGTACCATAACTTTTCTGTAAGTCGTCTGCAACCGTTCTTTCATAATCACAAAACTGATCGCTAATATTAAAAATCGGTGCTCATTTGATCCGTTGAACTATTTTTTAATCCTTAAAATCCTTTGGAATTGTTTTCAAAATTTTATAAATTTATTAAATAACACTTGAAATATCTTTAAATCTTTTAAAATTTTTTAACATTATTTTGAATCTTATTAAATTTTCTAAAATCATTGAAAATTGCTTGATTTTGTTTCAATTACCTTTAAAAATTCCCGAAATCAATTAAAATCACTTTTAATTCTTAAAATTCCTCTAATCCTTTCAAACTCTTTTAAATCGCACAAAATTTGATAAAATCACTTAAAGGCTGTTGCAATAATTTCAAAATTCTTTAAATCACTTGAGGTTCACTAAAATCACATCCAATTTTTTAAAATAATATAAAGTCTTTTTTAAATCTCTCACAAAATTTTGAAATTTTTTTAATTGTCTTAAAATTTCTTTTAACTTATGAAAATAACACTTTAACTAATTAAAACTAATTCAAATTGCTTAAAATCTTTTTAAATCTCATAAAATCACTTAAAATAACTTTAATTTTTTAAAATTATGTTTCAAATTTCTTAACAGTCATTAAAATTCCTTCGATTTTTTTTAACTTGTTGACAAAAAAAAAAGTCTTAATTAAGATTTGAAAAATATTTTTAAAACATAAAACACTCGAAAATTGTTAAGTATTCAATTTACATATATAATTGTAATTATTTTTGTTAAATCATATGTAAATAAAGTTGAAAATGATAAAAACTTACGGCTGGTATCCATTGTAACTGCAACGTAACTGTTACGTATCCGAATTCTGCTCTCCTTTCAACACACCCGCCGACGTCATCTAAACTCTCACGATGCCGAACTAACTGTCAAAGACCAATGATATCATGACAAGGGGTCATCCATAAACTACGTGGTCGCTTTAAGGGGAGGGGG
>JAWWLR010000092.1:41487726-41502664 GCA_035041075.1 Acraspis erinacei | reverse complement strand
GGGCATATTTAACACTCTATTCTAGTTGAATTAACTAGAATTCTGGTTGATCCAACCAGAATTTTTTTTGAGTGTTTCAAATTTCAACTACTTTGTGGAAAATTTAATTATTTGGTTGAAAATTTATCTATTTTGTTAAAAATTTAACTAATTCGTTATAGTCATCTCTTTTGGTCGAAAATTTGACCGTTTTGTTGAAAATTCTTCCTTTTGAATTGAAATATAATCCTTGATGGTAGAAGTCATCTTATTTTGTTTACATATCAAGTGTTACATTTTTCTTTCAAAATTCATAATTTTTCGTAAAAAAATTAATCTTTCTGATTGAAAATTTATGTTTTTTGAAAATTTGTTTTCTGTTTGAAATTTTTTTTAACTCGTTAATTTAACTATCCGATTTTTAGTTAAAAATTATTCTACGTTAAAAACCTTCTTTCTCGTTCGAGAACTTAACGTTTTATTTGAATATTCGTCCTTCGGGTTAGAAAATGAATCATTCATAATATAAAAGTCATATTTTTTAGTTGATAATTCATCTTTCTTAGTTCAAAATGAACTTTTTATTGAAAATTCGGCTCGTTTGCTGGTATGTTTAATTTAGTAGCATTTTTTTCTCTTGGCTGAAGAATCTTTCTTGGTTGAAAATTCAAGTCCTTTGTTAAAAATTCATCTTTTTTGGTAGAAATTGTATCTTTTTTGATTAATTTAGCTTTTAGCTAATTTAGCCCTTTTCAGAGATATACAACCTGATACATAAAATATGGTAATATTTAATAATCAAATTCACAGCATAGTTTTTTGGCTAGTAAACATGAAATATTCATGTGATAAAATCAGATTAAAGATTTCACTACACCTTGCGACACGAAATTCTACTCTTTCTCCAATACCCGTTTAATTATCAGTTTGATCCACCAATACATTCCGCAGGAAATATATAAGAGTTAACTTTCGATGGAAAGTGTTTGCATTCTCCATGGACAGCAAAGCTGCTCCCGGGTAATATAAGGAATACAAATCAGTAAGAGTGCAAGAAATCAACTATCCCAGACACTTCCTCATTCACTTTGATTTCACTAAACCTTAAGAAAAAACATGATTTGATGTAAACGACGGATAGTTAATTAACAAACTAGCCCCAGGAAATAAGATATTTTATTTCTCTGCTGACGGTATTAGCAATAAAATCCGTTACACGTAGACTCGTATAGGCTCCTTGTTCAGGTCTTCACGGTCGCACTTCCTTGGAAAAGCGGATGAGTGTTACATAAAAAAACCACCTTATGTTAATTAAAGAAAGTAGGAAAATGGCAATATACCCTTTCTCTCGATTTCTTCATTCTTAATGTTCGATTGTTCTTCCCGGGTCAAGTTTTCGGTTGAAGAAGCAGAAAAATTCAAAGATAGTAGTGAGTTTAGGTATTCATTTGGAAGCGTACAACGTCAATTTAAAACATTTTAAGATGCAGTTTTGAATACTTAAACAAACAAAAATTAAAAGCGTGTTTGAAAATTTTGGATAAAAGACGTTTTAAGTTAGTCAATTTCAATTGTAATTTAAATAATGATTTTTAGAACTGATATGTATTTCGATTGTTATAAATTGAACAATAGATTGTTTCAAAAGACGATTCTGAATTTATTAAAAGTTACAGATTCTGTCGTTGAAAATTGAACTATCATAATTCGCAAGCCTTTGTAGTTAAACAAATTTTTCAAACAAGCTATTTTAAAATTTTAAATAATTTTAAAAAATTACTTTTTTAAACCATTTAGTTTGAAAATTTTTAATATTGAGCAATATTTAATTATTTATTTAAATTGAGCAATATAAATCAAATATTCAAAAATAAACAATTTAAAACTAAATTTTCAGAAACAAAAGCAATTCAAATGAGAAGGTTTTATGAATAAGAAAAGTTAGAATTTCACAATTCTAATGTTAAAAGAAAAATAAGAAATTTTTGTGTTTAATTCTTTTGCGAATTGTAAGAGATTTTTTTTTTTGTTTATACATTTTTATTCAGTTAAAGGTGGGCGAATGTTGCATTATTAAAATTCTGATAAGTTGGAAGGGACGGCATTTTGTTTATGTTTTAATTTTTTTAATTCGAAGAGGCTAATTTTTCTGTTTAATGTTTTATTAAGGTAAAGGAGAGATTTTTTTATAATCAATATTTTTTTCTGAATTAGAGGAGTGTATTTTTTTATTTTCATCATTTTTATTGGCTTGGAAGAGAGGGAAATTTGGTTTTCTCTTTTTTCTGAATTTGAAGAGGAACTTTTTTTGTTTCTCACATTTTTATTCAGTGGAAGGCGGACAAATTTTGTATTATTAACATTTTTTTAGTTTGAAATCAGGACATGTCAAGAAGGAAATTGTGGTTTCCAATATATTATGAATTGAAATAATAATTTTTTATTTTCAACATTTTTATTGAGTTGCAAGAGAGGAAAATATAGGTTTAAATTTTTTCTGAATTAGCAGAGGAATTTTTTACATTTTTATTCAGTTTTTATTCAGTCATTTGGAAGGGATGTCATTTTGGTTGTTTATTTTCTCTCAGATTTGGAAGATGCCTTTCGTTTCTTTTTAACGGCTTTATTGAGTTTAAGGCAATAATGCTTTATTTAAAATTTTATGGGGTTATTTTTTTATTTTTAACATTTTTATTGAGTTGTATAGGAGGAAATTGTTGTTAATGATTGATATTCTGTAGTCAAAGTGGCCAATTTTTTCTTTTCATTAACCAGAATTTTTTTAACTGTTCAATTAATGGGCGTTTCACTTAAATTTTCTTAATTACGATTTGTTAATCTTCAATTTTAAAATCTTGAAATGTTGAGACGACTATCCTGATTTTATTTAGTTTTTTTATTCTGGCTCTTCGGAAGTTCCAAAGCTTATAGCCTCAAAATCAAAAACTTCGCAACTTGGAAGATTTAGATTGATTTTCCAAATTGATCTGCCCTTTACTTACCCAAATACTAGGAAGTGAATTATATTGCAACATTTGTCAGAAATATATGCAATTATTTGTTTATTTTAAAATCTTAAGAGAAAGCGGATTTCCTTACTCTAAAATCAATTCCCGATGATGGCATGATCCAAGACCAGAATCGATGTGATTGTCAATTAATTAAAATAACGTCGATGCAGATTGTCTTATGCAAGAGCCGTGTTGAGAAAGCATAACACCCGTGTTTCTCAGATATCATCGCAATTCAAGTAGCCTTTCCGACTTCATTTCTCCTTGAGTCGTTCATAATGCCTCTAGTAAAATAGAAAAAAAGAACGCTCACAATCCTTCATTGATCATCAACGTAAATAACTGCGGAATGAGCCTAAAGAATGTATTGTAAGGATGCCAACGATCGTTAAGTGTCAGCAATTCCGACCGTGCTAGCGATTTCTATTAACAGTTACATTACCTCAACGATAATTAAGCTTTCAAGTCATTACACTAGGAAAATTTCACAATAATTCATTGTCAAAATACAGGAAACTTCAAAATATAATGAACTTTTAAAAAAATATCCAGTAATTTTTCTCTTGACTTATGAATACTAAGTAGGTTAATGCAAACCGAGATTAGAATAGAACTCAGTTTATGATTTATTTGAATTTTTTATGTTTTAATTGCGAAATTTTTAGAAATTAAACAACAATTTTTTGTAAAAATCTAGTATCTAACGATGAAATTTTGGCAACACGAACTTAAATTTATCCACTCCAATTTTTTAAAAATCGAAAATAAGGAATAGGATAGAAAAAGAATATCAACCTCGAAATCCTTTTTTCTTTTTTTCAGTCGTCCTTCTTACTTTTTTTTAAATAAAAAAAAATACGCAAAAAACTTCCCAACATTTCAGAGAAATGAAAGAAAGGGATATGAAAGCTGCCTTACTCTTTCTTTCCTATAGTTTCTAATATCTAATATCTAATATCTAATCCTAATAAGAAGGTATTGGTTTATTTTTATTTGGAATGGAAATATTTAAAAGTGTGTTTCCAGACTTGGTTGTTAGATTCTTGTTCTTTTTTAAAGAAAATATAATTTTTTTATTTTGTAAAAATTCGGCAATTACATTTGATTATTGGACGTTAAAGAGGAATTTTAAGTTTTGGCTTATTCTAAGTTCAATTTTTCAAATTATTATTGATAGTTACCAACAAACGTGCGCAATGTGCCTATAAAAACAATAAAAATTAATTATTTTTGTTCTTAAAATACGTATTAGGTTGGGCAAGTCGATGGAAATTATCAAATTTTTAACTTTTTGTATGGAACGAAATTTTATTTTTGATTTTTTTTGTAAATTTTGTGGAACTAAGTAAACTTAGACCAAACCTAAAGTTTCATTGAAATATAATATTTTAAAATATGACGAAAAATGCAATTTTTTTATATTTTACCCACACAAGAACGCCTGTATACGAGCGATTGATTTAATAATTCCAAGAACTCCTGGCCCATGCAGTTACACAGCCGTGTGGCAGTGTGTGGCAGCGTCAACAATGAGTCGCAACCAGTTTGCAATAGACTCTGTACGTTTCCAATGACTGATTTATTCACAAGGCCATTGTGCGGCAATAATATTGTTATTATTTATTTTTTTAGTGCACTTCTTAAGGAACTAAGGAAACCATATATAATCTTAAGTTCCAAACCAAAATTTTTGTCTATTCTCACGGATGCTATGTAAATGGATTTTTAACACATCTTGTGTAAAAATGGCTCATGTTTCGGGGTCCTTAAAAATAGAAGAAAATATGTTTACAACATACAAATATTTAACTGTTTCTTTAATTTATTAAAAATAATATAAAATAAAATCATTTTTGGCGACTTTGGATAAGAAGTGAAGAAATTTGCATTTTTTGAAATAGTAGGTATAATTCGATGAAAAAAAAATGTTTTCTTACTTTTTTTCTGTTATAGAATTTAAATAAACTGTTATAGAATTTTAGATTGATCTAGAATTCCCGTATTATTTATTTAAATAACACGATCGTTCCACAACACTGCTTCAACCCAGGTTGCTGAGCAATCTCTCTAGCAATCACCCCAAGTGAAGATCCTCACAAAGTCGTTATGTGAGGTTCCCCACTTGGGTCCATTAGTATCCAAGGTCTTGTTTCAGGCATCATGTGCGTCAATCCGTAAATAGCAAATTTACCCTGGGTACTAATATTGGAAATCAGTTCATCGGCTGTAAAATGGCAACGTTGGATCTGCTATAATGGTATATCTTACTTTTTTACTAAATAAATACTGTTCTAAATGCGTTTCCAATTCTTTAATGTAAAGTTACAGTAACTATATAATTTAATTTAATACCTAAGAATTCAAGGTGAATTTGAAATATTTCAAAGTAAATAAAAAAATTTTAATGTTCTAAACACGTCTAATACAGTATAATTTAGTGAATTTATAGGAAATCACGTGAATTTTTAAGATTTAAGGAAGAGTTAAATTGCAGTCGAATTCAAAGTTTTTTTAAACATGCTTGACGGCCATATTTTATCCGCTATTTTGCATTTTAAGTTTGAATTCGCGTTCAGAAACAACAGAAACCTCACATTAAGTTTAAACTGATTTCAAACTTTCTTTAGCCTACTCGTCATCCATTTTGCGTTCTTTCAATTTTTGACTTTGTATTCATAATCACCGACCCCAAAAAACCTCGAGTAAGATGTTGCAGTCTAAAGGAAATCGTGGAGTATGCGGTTTAATTTTAGTTTATTTTAGTATGGGTTACCGGTATTGAGATGCAAATCAATGAATTCCCGTGATTGTGATGTTTGAGTCTTATTTTTCTTCTTATTTTCTTCTTATTTTTCTTTTTTTAAATTACTTTTACTTAATATATGTTTGTCTACAATTGTTTTGTTTCTTAAATGTTCATTAACTGCAGTGGCAAAGGGTGCCCAGTGCACTGAGAACTCAATTAATGAAAATCTGACTTTTTGCCCCTTTTTTAAAAGATTGTATAACTTTCTGAACGTTAAATGGTTTCAATTATTAGGGGATTTTTTTTTACTATAAATATTAAATTTCCAGTAAATTTCAAGAAAATATACTTGAAGGGCAGCACAGCAAAACGAATCAACCCAAATTTTGTCAAAATAGAAATTATTACAGGGTGGCCATTTTAATTGAGGAAAAAATGCTGGGCATTTCCCGGGTAACAAAATGTTGGAATTTAAATTTATAAAAAGTAAACCGCAAATTAATACACTTAAAATGGAACTATTTAGAATTTTAAAGTTTAGAAAGTATAAATCCACACTATCATTGTCAATGCTCTAAATTGAAGAATAAATCAACAATTTTGTTAATTTCCAAAATTATATCATTTTAGCCAATTTTATACTGTACACTTTTGGATTAAAAATTAAATTTTTTTTATTTAATGTCGTTACAAATTATTAATTATTAATTTTGCAATTGTTTTATACATGAAAATCTATTTAAATCCTCTTAAATATTTAAAATATTTAAAAATTACAATCATTCTTTCAAAGTAAAAAATAATTAAAAATTTTCCCAGGGAGGCTGTAAATATCTTTTTTATCCTTTCCGGTGGCACTTACCCTAGTCAAAAAACTTGTTTAATGACAAGGTAATTTAACACTATTTTTAACTTGAAAGAAGCCTTTTAAAGACGGTCATTTTGACGATTTTGTGGTTTTGAAAGGCTAGGGGTGGTTTTAAATATCCTTTCCGGCGGCACTTACCCCACTGAAAAAAAACTGTCTTATATCCAATCTGACCATTGTGAAGCACACAATTTTAGGTCTACAAGAATCAGAGCCTTTTTTGAAATTTTTTTGTAATTTTTTATTATCTAAGGGGTTGCGGTGTTCCGGAAGAGATAGGGGAATGAAACTTTTTTTGGTATCTTTGGACATGAATGGGAAGTATTCTAAACCATAAAATTTTAGGTCTGAAATTTAGTGCATTTTTTAGAATTTTTGTTCGGTTCTCCTTTATCTTGGGGGTTGAAAACGAGGGTGTTTCGGAAGAGATAGGAGAATGAAACTTTTTGGGGTATCTTTGGACATCAGTTGGAAGTATTCTAAACCATAAAATTTAGGGTCTGAAATTCAGTGCATTTTTCGGAATTTTTTACGATTTTCAATTATCTTGGGGGTTGCAGTCAAGGGTGTTCCGGAAGAGATAGGCGAATGAAACTTTGTTTGGTATCTTTGGGCATCAGTTGGAAGTATTCTAAACCATAAAATTGTATGTCGTGTAGTTGGATCATTTGTTATGAATTTTTTATTCTTACGGGTTGAAATAGGGTTTATTCTGGAAGAGATGGGCGTGCGGTACCTTCTGGATTTAATATTGGCACCAAATAATCTTATGATAAACAGTATCTTCGGTCATTAAATATAACCGTTTGGAACTTTTAAATTTTATGTCTCGCACAAAAAAAACTTTTTGTAAATTCGTTTTTTGCAAACGTTGCAAACTTAAGCGAGGTATTATTGATATCATACATTTGATATATTCTCATCAAGTATCATACATAATTTTGAAGCTTTTTTAATTATATTTCACAAATATTCTGAAGATAAAATATCTGTTAACAAAATTAAATTATAATTACTAAAATAAGTAATATTAATTCAAACTTTAAAATTTGTTTATTTCTTTGTGATATCAACACTGCATGACATTAATCATTCTCAACATTATTAGGAATAGATCTGTTTCACCACCAACAATTGTTACGGGCAACAACGGAAAAGAAACAATAATAACAGCTCTTGGTGCACCACTAGAACCCAATTTGGAAGTGACTAATTAACGTATGTTCCCTTTTATCTTTCAATTATATTTTAACATAAATATTAACTATTAATTTTAGATTTTAATTTTGTTTGTCTACTGGTCTATATCAATATTATTAAAATATTGATAAATCTTAAGATTGTGAAAAAATGTCTATCTTCGCTGGGATCTGAACCCAGGACCTTCAGATTTCCGGTCTGATGCTCTTACCAACTGAGCTACGGACAGACGAGAAAATTTTCTTTACAACCTCCTTACAAGCTGGATGACGATGGCATCCTTGATACTTGTAAGATTTTTCTTTTTCTAAACATGAATTCATATTTTAATTGTTGA
This sequence comes from Acraspis erinacei, assembly GCA_035041075.1. Lineage (NCBI taxonomy): Eukaryota > Metazoa > Arthropoda > Insecta > Hymenoptera > Cynipidae > Acraspis > Acraspis erinacei. The sequence continues at coordinate 41,494,523 of JAWWLR010000092.1, read as the reverse complement.
TCTTAGGTTTATTGACCAGGGAATATTTAATGATTAATTTTAGATGTTAATTTTGTTTGTCTACTGGTCTATATGAATATTATTAAAATATTGATAAATCTTAAGATTGTGAAAAAAATGTCTCTATCTCCGCTGGAATCTGAACCCAGGACCTTAAAATAGTAAGAGCATCAGACCGGAAATCTGAAGGTCCTGGGTTCAAATCCCAGCGGAGATAGAGACATTTTTTTCACCATCAATTTATCAATATTTTAATAATATTGATATAGACCAGTAGACAAACAAAATAACCATCTAAAATTAATAATTAAATATTCCCTGGTCAATAAACCTAAGATCAACAATTAAAATATGAATTCATGTTTAGAAAAGAAAAATCTTACAAGTATCAAGGGTGCCATCGTCATCCAGCTTGTAAGGAGGTTGTGAATAAAATTTTCTCGTCTCTCCGTAGCTCAGTTGGTAAGAGCATCAGACCGGAAATCTGAAGGTCCTGGGTTCAGATCCCAGCGGAGATAGAGACATTTTTTTCACAATCTTAAGATTTATCAATATTTTAATAATATTGATTTAGACCAGTAGAAAAACAAAATTAACATCTAAAATTAATAAAAAGAAAATTAGTTATCAACTTTTATTCTTCGTAGAGAAAAGGGACCGGTGGCAGTTATTGCTTCAATCAATTATTTTAAAGAAGATAGATGCTTTTAAAAAACTCCAATTACCAATTATGTCATTTGGTCTCTTGATTTACATTTTCGAAAGAGTACCTTTCATTAAATTTATGTTTATGAATGACGGAAGAAATTAAAAGCATGCATTCATATTAAAACAGATGTAGTGTTATTGACTTGTTTAAAAAATACGCATTCTTTAAAAAAAATATTGCTATTAAACATTGTATTTCAACTTCTGCCGGTATTCAAAAACTGAATTTGCTCATTTACAAGTTTATTTTTACGATTTAAACATTACACATATGTTCTACACATCAGCATTACCTTTTTTCTAACTTCTAAATTTTATATCTAGCCTCAGTCACCCACGAAAATTCAATTAATGAGGGATTGGGGGCAGGGGGGGGGGATTAGTTTAAACCAAACAGAATTTTTGAAACACTGTTATATAGTTGAATGAAAAATATGATTTTTTAAATTTCATTAATTTTTTATTCATTTTTTATCATTTTTATTGCATTTTTAAAAAGTAAATTTTTTGAAACCCCTCGCACAAGATGGAAAAGAAATTAAATAAGCAAAGTTTTGATGAGAATGTACTCATTCACCAGGCAGATTTTTTTTACTGTTAATGTTATTTTTTAAGAATAAAACAAAAACTATACATCCTATCAAAATGTCACAAATAACAAATTTGTAGATCTTTTTTGAGTGCACAATTTTGGTCTAATTATCATTTGTCGTATCTTGCATAGTTTTACCGTGAAATAAATTTTTTTATTTTTTAGTGTTTTTTGTGCAATAAAAATTTGAATTTTCGATTTTCTAAAAAAATTCAAAATTTCGTTATGATAATCTTGTAAGGTGTGTGAAAAGAAACATTTTTCTTATTATGACTTTTTTTCGTGTCGTGCGTTGTTTGGCTGAAAATGTACATTTTCGTTTCTTTTTTGGATTTTGAAAAACGCTATATCTCTGAATATTTTCCTTTTATCCAAAAAATTTATTAGGAAAAAATGTTTGTATTCTTGAGTAATATAAATAATTGTAAAAAAATGTTTGAATCTTAAAAAAAAGTGTACTCAAATATTTTCAAAATGTGCTCACTTTTTGAATTTTTATCCAAAATGGCTGACTAACGAACTTGACCTTTATTTTAGGACACTAAAAGAGTATACCAAATGTCAATCCAAACTGCCAATTCTTCCGAAAGCTATCGTGCTAACTATCTAAAAATCTACAGACACACAGACAGATTCGTAAAAACCTGTTTTTCGGATTCAGGGGGTCTCAAAACGTGGACACTTGACAAAAACCGGGGGGTGGGGGTCAAATTTTGCTTAAATCTAATACCTTCTATGGATAGGAATGAAAACATTGTTTTTATTTATGTTGGTATACTTTTTACCCTGCGTATGGGGCAATAAGTAATATTAGTTAGCGTTCAGAAAAACATATAAGATAATAGATGGAATACATATGAATTTATTATTATTATAATTTGAAACTTAAATATCTTACATATATTTTAAGGCAAAAACTAAGGCAATCTTCCTAATTTCGTTTGGACGCGCTGCTATAAAAAGTAAATTTTGGTAGTTTTGCGCCCGCCCTACCGTACTTCCTAGGACCTATAGTACATATATCTATGAATACTCATAGAAATGATTATACATTATTTAGATTAAAAACTTTAATTTACTCGCATTTCATTAGCCAAATTTTAAAATTAAATTAAATTAAATGTTAAAATTAAAAATCACCCATACACATGGGAAAGTTCTCAAGAATGGTCCTCTTAAGGTGTTAATCTCGAAACGGTGAAAGTGTGTGAATTGACGTTTGCAGATAATGTGCTTGTTATGACAGAATCAGTGTATGATTTGCAAACAATATTGAGCAGAGTGTCTACTAACACGAACATTATGCGTTTTAAGATTAACATAAATAAACCCAAAAATAATTGAGTTGGAATGAAGGGATGAAAAAACATCATGCAACATTGAATTAGACGAAAACAGGATTGAAAAAGTTTATGATTTCATGTATTTTTGAAGTTTATTTTTACTGCTGATGGAAAGATAGATGGAGAGATATCAAGGCACAAGTTAACAATCCAAGTTAGAAAGATGATCGGCATTACTAGTAGTGAAAATATGACGAATATATATTATTATCAAAGAAAGTGTTGTAGAAGAAACACTGATTGACAAGAGTGAAGCAAATTTGTTAAGATGGTATTGTCACGTTGAAAAAATGATTGACGTCTAACGACACAAGTGTATTTAGGGGAAATGCATGGTAGCGTACCCAGAGGAAGACCGACGAAAAAATGGTGGGAAGATATGTGCAAGGATAGGGATGTATGGAGAAGAATTGTTTATGAGAAATTTGTGATGACCAGTGTCCATGGGGTTTCATAGCCTCAAACAAAGGTTTTGGAACATTAGGGGCCCTCATCGTGGAGAGCTTTGCTTTGTGGACAAGGTTGGGGTAAAGATTTTCCTATGAGCTTATTAGTCAGTTCGTATTTTAATATGGCGTACGATGGCTTTGTGAATCTCTCCATCTGTGGTGATTGCTAGAGCGATTGATCAGCGACCCGTGCCGGAGCGATGTTGCGGGATGAGTATGTTGTTTGAATAAGCAACATGCAAGTTTTAAATTGTTCTGAAATATATCCCTATTGAAGAACACCCTGTTTTATTTTGAATCAAAAGTTATATTTATTTTCTGTGATCATATTTTATTTTGTATCATCCGCAAGTTTTACTACAGAATGCAATTAACGGTTTCTAAAATTGCTGGTACAGTTTTGTAAAAAATATGTATTGACAATAGAAATGTTGTCAAATCCTTTTTCTTTCTTGAGAGCGAATACATAAGTATATGAGGCTTATTAGAGTTCTATCGTTAAATAGGCCAACTGTTATGGAATAAATATTCTCAGCATGATGAAACGGTAACGCTTCATGGCGAAGTCGTTGAAAAAAAGTGCCGAAAGCTCAAAAGCGTGGAAACTTTTTCGATTCACTACCGGGCTCGCGTCAAGTGTCCTCAACTCTGAGTGTCACTCGACTTTCGAGCACAACCAGATGGTTTCTAGTGCTTTGTCACTCTTGCACGCGTTTAAAAGCACGCCGAACCGTCTTTCAGGGCTTCGTTAAAAGTGCGAATCTTTATTTATTCACACACGAGCGGCAATTTTCCCGCCTTGTACACGCACGTGCTATTTACGTTATTCTAACAACACTAATATTTGATTTCTTATTTACATTAAAAACATTGTTCTAAATTCAAATGCTTATACCATTTAGTCTTTAGATTAGAGTACCTAGCTGAAAATTTACTACTGGCATTTTAGTGCGCCAAACAAGCCAAAAACTGGCACGGTACGTATTATTGCACTAATCAGTACTGGGCCTACTACAATATGAAAGCCGTACTGGGACTGTACTGTCCACATTGCACGCTTGTCACCAAGCTAGTATACTACGCGATTTGTGCTAGTAGTAAATAGTATATCAGTGCAGAACATTAAACCTGTATATCTTTAGGGGGTTTTCCAGTATTGGGGTACTACTATAATTTACACCTAGAATTGAGCGAATAATATCTTTTAAACATCAAGAGCTAATCACGCAGAAACTAAATTTGTTTACAAAATGGTATTTTAATTTGGCATTAAAAATAATTGATATATGAGGTGGAAATAAAAAAAACGTCTATTGAGGGATGACCGAATGAGATCGAATGACGTCTGTTCTGTTCGTAATTTAAAGCAGCATACAATATATATTGTATATATAGGTATATATATTTGGTGATCCATTTAGCCGAGAGCGAGAGGTCGGCAAAGGCAGATCGTGGTATACAATGACTAAAAGAGTGAAACTCATCTGCCCTAACAATGCGCGCCTCGATATAACTCTTCTTGGGCGTTGTTGCTCTTATACCGTACGTCGAAGACCGACTAATGAAGTCCAAAGTCGTACCGCTATAAAAAAATCTTTAATTTCATTTCTGAGGGACCGAGACGTCTTCAGTCGCGCAAAGAAGCGAGCACTTACCTCATTTGATATTCGTTATACGTAAGCACTATACGATTTAATAAGATTCACAGGAATATTCAATCGGTATGTTGTAAGTATATACAATCTGTTCATTGATTAAAATATAATGTATTTGTATGCGCAGTTCTGAGTCACGCATTGAGTGGAGTGATTTTATTACATTACAAAAAAATATATTATAAAATTCATGAAGATAAATAAATTATTTCTAATCCATCCTTTTTGCGATTAGAGGTATTGCCAAAACTATTTTTCAACTGCAACATTTGTACGCCATTCATATGCTCTACGTGATATATGCTGTGCAACCGAAATAAAAATTGTGCATATTAGCTGGATCAGATTTCAATGGTTTGGATTGCTGTTTTGCAGTTTATTGGAAGACTCCTGTGACGTTCAAAAATCAATGACAATGAGAACAACTGGACCGCACAGCTTAGGTCGATTTGAGTGCAACAGAACGCGTGCGGTATTCGTCAAAATGATCCTTTGTTTCATATGTAAAGGGTGTTTTATTATTATTATATGATTTTTTAATTTATTACTATAGGTATTAAAATATTCAAGTGTCTTTCTTTATAATTTGTTTTATTGTAAAATAATTTTCAGTGGAATCCCAGGTAAAAATGTCGGTAGTGTGGTGGAGTTCACCACCGGCGCAGTGCTGGCCCAAAACTCGAACCTAAAAAAATAAGCTTATAAATTTTATTAAGTTATTGGAATGGAAGCTTCTAATGTGTCCCCTAAGGGTTTACATTTTTCTTGCACCGTCTTCACTATTCCTTTACACACCCCCCACACACTTACTTGGTGGTGGGAGGGGGACCCACAGTTTAAGGTGGGTTCCGAACCACCAAGAGCAATAGCCTTAAGTACTTAAAGAACCTTTTTCTCTAGAGGTACCGGTCCCACGACATTTTATGTTTTCGTAGAAAGTTGCTAAAATAGTATAAAATTTAAAAAAAAATGAGAATAGTGAACCAAATTTTTCTGAACAAAATGTTTTAAATGTTATTTTCTAGTTATCTTCATGAAAAATTATAAAGGATCTACAAAATCAACATCTAATGTTATTGTGCAAAGTTGCTAAAATGGTGTAAAATGTTGAAGAACGAAAATTGACACTTAGAAAAAAAGGTATTATCAGTGAACTTCGAAAATGGTAAGTTCTACTTTATAAACAATTATACGATTTAAAGAAACGCGCCAAAATAGTAACCAATCAGTGCAAATACTTGACAGCCCACCAACGCTGTTTCTCCTAACCGATACAAAATGGCAGCGTGTCTGTAAACGCAAAAAACATGTGTGATGAATGTTATCTTAGTAGTGGCATAGATGTATAAAAACAATTTGCTTATTCTAGTCATAGGTATTTTAAAAAGTGAAAATTATTAGATAACATTTTTTTAGCAGACTGGCCAAAGTGATGAAGAAATCTCGTATTCTGACGAGAGTAGGACATCTGATTCTGAATGCACGGATACGGCTGCAAGGTTCTTCATTCCAGTGAAAACAATTCAACTTTTAAAGAAAAGGTTTAAGTTTGATTTTATTATTTAGATAAGTGTCGCGTGCGTCCATTGGTGTTGGCTCACAAATTTCGTCTGCAGATTATGAAGGAACACACAGTGACTCAGACACAATTAGAGAAAAAACGCAGAAAACAAACAAAAATCCAAAAACTACTGCGCAGCTCTATTTTAAACCGGACTTAAATAATTCGTCAGAATATGGAAAATGGGCACTATTACCACATATAACTGTTTTTCAGCATTTTTTTGGTTTCGGGGTAAACACCGGCATTTTAGTATGCCAGTGGTTTTCCAGCACTGTCCCAGTAATGACAGCCATGTATTTCGTCCGTACTGGCACACCAGTACCACCAAGACTTACAAGCCAGTACTGGCATATTTATGAACCAGTACAGACAGCCAGTACTGGGACTCCGGCAATCTGTATTGGGCCAGTACTGGGCCAGTGGTGTATTTCTACCTGGGATGGTTTTGGCATCAAGGTCCAAAAGAAACAAATTTGATTAGTTAAT
>JAWWLR010000092.1:41435649-41451679 GCA_035041075.1 Acraspis erinacei | reverse complement strand
AGAAGAAACTGTATTCCGCAAACGTCAGCAACCAATTATCTCTCTGTTGTGATTGCAGGCTGTGTTGGTTGAGAGACGTGCAGGACGAGCTTTAGATGCGATGCGCGGCGCTGGGTGAAAAGCCGGCAGCTGGGGTTGGCGGCCGAACGCGACCGTCAGCCACGGCCACGGCCATGGCCAACTCCCAGCCCCAGCCCGGCCCGGGCGAGACATTGAACTCGTTGCAGCTCTAGATCGAGCGACGAGCATCGATTCGTCTGCCCCAGAAACACCCCTCCACCCCACACCCCCCACCCACCCAACATCCGTCCATCCAACATCAACCCACCGCCACCCCCATAGTTCCTCCACCTTCAAACCTGCACTCGCGATCCCGCGGCAACGTGACGCATTCGTTCGTTCGTTCGTTTATTTGATCGCCCACTCTTTTAAGGGGGTGGGGGTTCAGTGGGTGGCTTCAAATAATCATGCTTGTCCGATCAAATACTGAAAACACCCGCTGCAGAGTAAGCATTTTCACCACTCGAGAGCAAAGGCCAGGATTCGAATTCATGACGATGAGGCGATGACCCTGGGTTCATGTTGCGTTGACCCGAGAGGCGGAGTTCAAATACCTGTGTCTGGGGCTCCAAAGGGCAAAAGACGACGAGGCAGCTGCCTTGAAAGACTTTCGGCTTTAATAGCTTTAATCGAAAACAATTTTTCTGTTCTTGCATCAAAGCGAGTGAACAGAAAAAAACTGGGTGCTAGAGCCGTTGCACAGTGGGAGGAAATGCACTTTTTTCATTCAAAAATTCCCAGAGTAGGGTGGTACAAAAAACGCTTTTCGAGCTACAGAGCAAGACCTCCTTCCTCCCAAAGTTTCCATTTACGGAGAAGGAAAATCCGTAATTTTTTTGTTTTGAAATTCGAATATTAACCTTAAAGGGCACACTGGTGCGAATTCGCACCAAATCAATTTTTAGCTTGTTAAGACACTAAATTAACTATATTTTTTAAATATGCGTAATATATGCTACATGTTTATTATACGTTCAATATGTTAAATATTTAGTATTAACATTGCAAAAAAACAATTCGCACAAGTGTACCGTCTACGCATGCTGTATTGAAGTCTGCCGTTTGAGGGTTGAAATCAGTCATTCAAAAAATTCACAATTTATATTTTTCTTCTACTTTTTAACGAATTTAAGTTCGACAGTTTTTTATTTGAATACATGGGGTCCGCAGGTCAGAGAAAACTTGAAAGTCAGGGACAAGTCAGGGATTCTGAAGAAAATTTGCAAAACTTAGGAAATTTTTGTAACTCAAGAATAATCAGAGCTGCTACACAGGATTAACAAGTTTCAGAGGATTTCAAAAGATTTCAAAAGGTTTTAAATGTTTTAGGATATTCTTGAAGATTCCAAGGATTTTTTAATAGATTTCAAGAGTTTAAATATATTTCCTAAATGATTTTAAAGATTTTAGAGTATTTTTATAACTTTCATTGCATTTTTAAGACCCTTAAAAATTATTAGAGGTTCAAAAAATATTTCAAAGTATATCAAATATGTTGGGGTGCTTAAAAAACTCTAAGGAATTTTGACTTGACTTCAGTAACTTGAAAGAATTCCAAAATATTTTAAAGATTTGAGGATATTTTTTTTTAATTCCAAGGAACTTTCGGAAGATTTACAAACTTTCAAAGGATTTTAAATATTTAAGGGTATCTTCAAAGACTTTAAGCAGTTTTTAATGGATTTCATTCATATGAAAATATTTCAAAAGATTTGAAAAGCTTAAGGATTTTGTTCAACTTTCATGGCATTTTCAAGCCCCTTACATTTTTTAAGGGATTTAAAGAGATTTCAAAGGATTTTAAATATTCTGGAATATTTAAAAAGATTTCGGGGCATTCTTAATAGATTTAAATTATGTTTAAGGATTTCAAAAAATTTTAGAATGATTTCAAAATATTTCAAAACATTTTTAATAATTTACCAGCTTTTAAAATATCCTTAGGAATTTTGTATGGCTTTTAATAATTTGAAATAAATCCAAAAGATTTGGATGATTTTAGATCTTTAAAAAAATGCCAAAGAATTTTCAAGAGATTTAAGAAAAATTGCAAAGGCTTTCGAAAATTTTTTAAAAAATTTTAATATTTTAAGACATTTTTAAAGATTCTAAGAATTTTTGGATAGATTTCTATAATTGGAAGGGTTTTCATAGAATTTTAAAGATTTTAGGATTTAAAAAAATTTTTAAAGGATTCGAAGTATTTATGGACATTTAAAAAGATTATGAGGAATTTTCAATATATTTCAATCATTTGACATTATTTCAAAATATCCTAAATATTTAAGGATACTTTTGAGGATTCCAAGGATTTTGAATAGATTTTAATAATTTTAAAGGAATTCCAAAGAATTAAAAAATTTTTAGGATATTTTTAAAACTTCCAAGGAATTTTAAAGAACTTCAAAGGATTTCAAAAGATTTGAAGTATTTTAGGATATTATTGTAAAAGATTTCAAGGTATTTTATTAGATTTCTGAGGATTTCAATTATTTTAAGAGATTTCGAAAGGTCATAAATAGTTTTTCATAAATTTACCAGCATTTCAATCAAGATTATCCAATTTCATATAGTTTCACAGGATTTTATAACATTTTAATAGATTTCAAAGAATTACGATTTTAATGAGTTTGAAGGAAATTCCAAAGAGTTTCTCAGGGTTTTAAACATTTTCAAGAGATTTAAAATGATTAAACATCTTTTTAATATTTTAGGGTATTTTTTGTTAATTTCAAGAAATTTCCAAGAGCTTCGAAAAATTTCAAGGGATTCAAAAAGATTATTAAAAGATTTTTAATATTTTAGGGAGTTTGAATAGATTCCACGGAATGTTGAATTAATTAAAGTCACTTAAAGGCACTTCAAAAAATTTGAAATATTTCAGGATATTTTAAAAAGATTCCAAGGCATCTTTACGAGATTAAAAGAATATCACGGGATTTTCCAGGGATTTCATAAAATTTCAAGGAATTTAAATTATTTTAAGGGACTTTAACATTTCTCAGCGTAATTTTATAAACGTTCAAATTTTGGAATTCACCTGCCATTCTTATTAATTTATCCTGAATTATCTTAAATTCTTTGGAATTCTTTGAAACTCTCTTGCCTTTTTGGAATTCACTTGAATTCTTCTAAATTTACTCTACCCAATGGATTAAAAAGAAAGGTTTTTTTATTCGTCGTGAAGTTTTTTAAACTCATCTTGAATTCTTAGACATTTCATCCAATTGTTTTGAATTCCCTTTATTTTTTCCAAACTTACATCAAACTTATTGAATTCATGAATTTAAAAAAAAATTGGCCTTACATTTTTAAGAATTTCATGAAATTCTTCTCTCTTCTGGTCACTTTAGCGATTTAAATAGATAACTTTTTTCAAATAAATTAGACTATGGCAAAAAAATTATACAGGATTAGAATGTAGGCCTTTAAATGTTAATGATCTTGGAAAATAAAAATTAGTCTGGGAAAAAGCAGGGAATTTTGAAAATGTAGTTTTTGGACTACCCTAGAATCTTTTTGTAATTAGGTTTTTTAATTGTAATGATATTTAAAAATATATTTTTCTTTCATAATTTTATCAAATAACCTTTAAACTAAATTTTAGACACTAATTTCATTTTAAAAAAGATGTATTTTTCTCTAATGGACATATACTATGGAACTTTTTTGTTTCTAATCTAAGATCTGAGAACAAAAAAAATTAACCAGGTAAGGACTGGTCACGAAGTGAACAACTTATGAAGTCTTTCCTAACTTTATGTTATGACCTTTATGTAAAATCACCTGATTTAATAAAAACGTCCCGGCTTAAGACCTTGATGCGCCCATGACGAGCGCCACCTTTTCCACGCCCTAGTTACGTCTTTCAATAGTGTTAACGAATTAACAATACTATAAACAGATCGCTTTAGATCGAATTGCTTTTTTAAAATCCTTACTTTTTATGACACTTTTAGCGTTTATGTTAACTACATATTGCTTTCAAGCAGACAAGCCCATTGTTTTATGATTAGTAAAGTGCTCAGTGCTTGTAATGATGGACAATCTTCTAAATAAGTGTATAAGAAAATAATAAATAACCAGAAGAAATTTAATTATCATAAAGCAATGAATAATGACCCTAATAGTTAAATAAATCTTTAAAAATATTAGTTCCAGTGAAAACTTTGTTAAATTAATAAAAAATATTAAATTAGTAATCAGTTTCTCTATTTAAAAAAGAGGTATTTTAATACCTGAAAGTCTTATGACTCCATCTGGAGTTTCAAGCTTTCGGATGCTTTTTGATTTAAATTTATTTAAATACTCCCTCTCAATCGTTATTCGTTTTGATGCTGGTCCTATAGAATTTCTTTAATTTAAAAATTAATTTCTTCGAATGAAACATTTTTTACATTACTATTAAATTAAAGAATATATAATGAGGATTTAACTGTGTATAATTGACTTCATTTTATGAATGAAAAAATTGCTTCATTGTTTGAGTAATTATATTAATGGAGATTCTTTCCAGCCTCGAAACTTGCCTGAATCTTTTCCGTCGAAAGTTTGAGTTCCATCGTGTTTCTTCTTACTTTGATGGGAGCTCATTAACAAATCAACAATGAAGACCAAGGCTGTGAGGAGACATAATGCTCCAAGGACTGCTGCATTGTCTATTAAATCCCGGGGAACACTGTCTATCGCTGCCAGACAGAGACCCCCGACGATTCCAAAAAAAATTATCCCCAGGATCAGGAAGAAACATTCCTTAAAACAAATCAATACAAAATTAAACAGATATATTTTTATTTGTAATAGTGATTATTATTATATTACTATTATTATATTTATATATTTGTATGTTATATTTATTTTATTTGTATATTTGTAAACAAATATATTTATATATCATTATAATAATATTAATAATAATAATTATTATTATTGTCTTGTCAGGCTTATACATTTCAAGCCCGGTGAAACAAAGGTCTATATACGGGTCACCTTCGCTGCTAAAGTATCATTCAAGTCCTTTAGCATGAGTACATCTACCGCCAGACGACTCAACTTCACCGGGTATGAGCCTGTGAACATTTTCTTTACTAAGGTGGGCTTAAAATCACTGTATGAATTTAATCACAACCAGTCATAAGCCGCAGATGCATCCGAATTTATTATAAGTACTCGCATTTGTCTGACGTTTAGCCAGGGGAGAGGATAACTGCAGAAAACGACCTCCCGAGTTCAGCCAGTTTTTCGACAGTCGAATTTGAGAGTAAACATTCGACCCTAGTTATCAAATTCACAACCAACCTCGGCGTCAAATTATAAGTAAAATTAGTATTATTGTCAAACAAAATAATATCGTACTATTTTGCTCAATTTTCGAGATTTTTAGTAGCCCAATACTTCACGAGGTTGACCGGGATACCCGAAAATCACCGCCAATTCATTGAAAGCAGAGGAAAATTTAGTAGAAAAAGTAAATAAAAACGACTTATTATCGAATTTAAAAAAAGAAAGGAAATTCGAATGTTTATTCACGGACTTTTAATTTAAAATGGTTGAATATGAAGTACCCCTATTCCTTTATGTTTTCCATTTTTAAAAATTCCCCTTTTCTCTTTACAAATACTACATAAATTCGAAAGTAAAATATTTGCATTGTGCGGAATATGATTACTGAAAAATAGCGAAATAATACATTTATTAATTAATTTTGCTAAACAATTATGCAATGTTATAGATTCAGAGGAAGAAGTCATTGCTGAATAATTTTTAGTATATTTCCGGAATAAAACGTAATTTTGTTTTTAAATATATTAAATGATAAAAATTGTTAAAAATAATTGTTAATAATGTAAATTGCTTATTTGTTTCGAACAAATTAAATAATTATAAATTGCGGCATTACTCTTCTTTTATATCAAATGAAATCTTTATAAAAAATTATTATTAACTAGTTTTCAGGAAATCTTTTCAAGATATTTAATTGTAACTTTTTCAAGAACTATTTATTGATTATAAAATAATGATTTTAAACAAAATGAAACACTTTGCAAATTTACTTTAAATTATGACTATAGTTAGGGATCGTGCATAAACTACGTTATCAATTTTATGCTAATCTTACCCCCCCCCTACAGTAAAATAGCGTAAAATGCTAACAAAACATACAAAAGAGGGTGATTTTTCACGAAAATAGGGTAATAATTGAGGAATAAATTCTTTCAAAATAAATTGAATGTAAATAAAATGTTGAAAGTAATATGAAACACTTCTAACCAGAGACGGAACAAAGAAAGTTTCAGATTAAAAAGTGAATTTTTACCAAAAACAAAAACTAATTTACAAAATGAGGGTTAAATTTGTAACAGAACAGGTAAATCTTGAAAAAATATGGATTCAATAAATGTCCTACATACAAAACGATTAAATTTTCATAAAAATAGTTCAATTGCAATCGAAAATATGAATTTTTAATAAACAAATTTATTTTTAACACAAAGGTTAATTTTTAATCAAATAGTGTCAACAAGAATACATTAGTCTTCAACTAGAAAAGATCAATTTACAATTCAAATTTCAATTTGGAAAAGAAAAATAGTTACATTATTAATTTAAAAAATGAATTCTTAACTAAAAGAAACGAATTTTAAACAAAATAGTCACATTTTCGAACAAAAAGATATTTTTTAAATGAAATCGTGAATCTTGAAGAAAAAATTAATTTTCAACAAAAAATTTCAAGTCAAAGACTCATTTTTTATCCCGGAAGATTAATTTGATAAAAATGGTATAGTTAAATTTTACAACCAATAAAGATGAATTTTGAAGCTAACAGTTACATTTTCAACCAAAAAGATGAATTTTCTAGCAAGAAGTTTAATGTTCTACAAAAAAACACAAGTTTTCAACACAATACATTAATTTTCAACCAAACTGTTAAATACTCAAACAAATCAAAAACCAAAAAAGAGGAACCTTTAACAAAATGCATGAATTTTCAACAAGAAAAAATCAATTTTAAATAAAAAATATCAATATTAAACGAAAAATAGAATGGTTACATTTTTACATAGAAAAATTAATTCTCAACAAATGAAAACAACGAATTTATTAATAAATTAATTACTTTTTCAACGAAAAAGACAAATTTTTTATTAAAATGATGAATCCTAGAAACAATGAATGTTTAATAAAATAGCCTAATCCAAAAGATAATTTTTCAATTAAGAAGATTAATTTAATAAAAATAGAAGAGGTGAATTTTTAAATAAAGAGAATGAATCTACAACCGCAAAAAATTTATTTTCTTAAAACGCGGTTCAACTTTTAACCGATTAGATTATTTTTTAACTACAAATGATAATTTGTAAAACAAAATAGTTACATTTTGAACAAAATAATAAAAGAATGTTTGGAAATGTATCATCATGAAGCGTACCCAATGTTATCTAATTTCATAACGTTGCTTCAACTGACTCTCCTCACCTTTTACCTACAGTAGTTTATAGCATGAACCCCCCCCCTCCTATTGGTAACGCGGTTTCTTGGAGAGTCCCTTATTTGTGTTTAGTTATGGTTTAAACTTTAAAGTTTACTTCGACTGATACGAAAATACAAATGAATTGTTCAATTATAATCATAAATCATAAAATTTCAACAGTTTCTTCTAATAACGCGAAAATAATAATGCGAAACTATAATCACTTTTAAGAAAGTGTGTTTTTATTCCTTTTTGTGAAATTTTAGTCAGATTAATGGGTTTTTTCATGATTTCTTGTTGCTGGTTATGGAAGACATCGTGATGGTGGATATTGAGACACTATAATGAGGGGTAACCGGGCGGATTCGAGGAATAATTGAGACCCAGTTATATGAGTCATTAAAGTTACTGTCGCAAATAGATTACGTGTCTAATGAGCGTTAAGATGGGAAGTGGTTGTCTATAAAGTACTTGCATACGCGTGCCTCGCTACATTAAGGATAATTTCAACCTTGTCTCTCAATGACGACTTTCTTGGACACCTCGTTGTTGCGTTACGTCGTCAAAGTTCTCACGATACTTGCTCTTGCTCTCGAATATAAAAAAAAAACTTACCAATGCTGGCAAATCCTAATGCTGACCTTTAATATTTCATCTCTTCCCAAGCATTCTTATAAATTATTACATTCTAAAATTACCCACATAATTAGCTTGATGTATCATTTCCCGTTCTTAAAAGAGATATTTTAAGGATATAGATGTCGTGCCATAAAATCACGCGAATTTCTAATAAAAAACGATTACTTTTTTTTAATGTTGAATTTTCAACCAAGAAGATTAATTTTCGACCGAAAAAGACGACTTTTCAACAAAATACATGAGCTTCCAATAAAGCAGTTGAAAGTTCAACTAAAAAGATAATGTTTCAAACAAACAGTTGAATTTTTAACTAAAAAAGAACAAATTTGACGCAAAAATGGGAATAGTTAAATCATTAGTTTAAAAATTAATTTTCAAACAAAAAAATTTCAACTAAAATAATAAACCAAAGAGGTAAATTTTCAACTAAAAATGCAGAATCTTCAACCAAAAAAATGATTTCCCAACCAAATTCTTGGATTTCTAACAAAATTGTTGAATACTCAACCAAAGAGACGAATTTTCCATTAAACAGATGAATTTTTAACCAAAAAGGAGACTTTTTTACCAAAAATGATGAGAATAATTTTCTACCGACAAAGATGCATTTTTTTAAAGATTAGTACATGAATTTTTACCCAAATGCTTGAATTTTCAACTAAAAATGATAAATTTGTATTTGTATTTCCAACTAGAATCAGTAATGTTCAACCAGATAACTTAGTTATTAATTTACTGATTAGACTTCAGAAAAAAATCCAATCTCAAATGGAACAGTACATTTTTCAGTTTAAAAAATTATTTTGAAAAAAATGGCTTTTGAAAAATAGAGTTAAATTTTCAACCGAAGAAATAAGTTTTCTACCAAAATATTTGAATTTCCAAACAGAAAAGACAGTTTTCCACAAAAACGTTAAATTTTTTACCAAAAAGGATACATTTTACTCAATTTGTTTAATTTTCAACAAACAACATTTATTCTTATTAAAAAAGTTGAATTTTTAACAACAAAAAAATGAATCTTAATTCAAGAAGACTAATTTTCTACCGAAAAAAAACATTAACAATATACATGAATTTTCAACCAAGCTTACTTGATTTTTCAACTAAAAAATATGCATTATATATCAGAAATGAAATAGTTACAAATTAAATTTAAAAAATAATGTTGTAAAAAAAATGAATTAAAAAAAATATTTAAATTTTCAAACAAAGAGATGAAGTTTTAAATCAAATAATGCAGTTAGAAACAAGAAGGTGAATTTTCAACTAAGAAATACTAATTAGCGGTTTGTTATTTATAATTTATTTCTTCATAGTTTACGTTAAAATTATAATGATTAAAAGGGCCTACCTAAAATAAACGTAAGTGGAAATAATAACATAACTGGCGTTTTAACTTTTAAATTTTTCAAAAAATTGGAAGCCTACTTATGACATTTCTCCGTTTTTCCTATCTAACCAGACAATTCAACGTGACTTTTCAATTTTGTATAACATTTGAAATAATGTAAAAATTTACTTTTTTCTAAAACATGTCGGTTTTATTTATATTCTTCTCATTTTTCAGCAGTTTTGGTTTGAATTATACATTTTTAAATGTGTGATTTCGGAATTTAATGCATTTATGAGCATTTTCAATCAGGGTGTAAAATATCATATTTTCTATTTTTATTAACTTTGAAAGAAAAAATTGCATCATATCATTTAAGAACTCTAGAGTAAGAAGCGATAAAAAGAAAACATTTAATGACAAAATCTATTCTTACAATAATAATGTTTTTCATAAGTTCGAAACCTTCTTCGTAAATAATAAGGTTTTTTATTCAAAAGAAATGAATAATAATATTATTTGAATTCTTGCCATAGACATGTTTTTCGCCAGATATAGAATTTTTGGCATTTTTGCATCGAAGAAACCGTAATGCAATAAAAGAATAGAGACTCTCTTTAAAATTTAATTTTAATTTGTATTAAAATTTAAAATCAGATAAAGTGACATACGTCAATTGTCTGCTTTTATAATAGATTGTTGTTTTGAAAGTTACAATGCACATTCCTCATGCGTAGAGAATCGTGTGGAGGTCGTGAGAATTTGTTTTATTTAGGCGGCGACCATATGCGAATGAAATAAACGTAACCGTGAAAAATGAATTGAGCAATATTCCGTGGTTAATTGCATTTCACAAAAAATGCGCAGTTATCGGAAATATAAATTAACCTTAACCAGCGCCAATAGATGAAGTATTTTTATACACTTTGTGATTAGAAAAAGGATTGATAAAAAATCAAGCAAAGTGAGCGAGTATAGTATTTCAGTCTTTTACTTCTAATCAAGTTAACTAATAAGTGAATTACGACAATAAAAGTGTACAATTAACTTCAGCTGTAAAAAGTAGCTTCTTAAGTAGGTCGAACACTGCCTTCCTCCAAAACATGCCGGATTTAATTTTCTCTTCCTGCATTTTTTGAGGGACTTTAATTTTCTCTTCCGGCATATTTCATCGTCATCATATAATTTAATTATAAAGAATTATAAAGAATCCCAAAGAAAGTATGATGAATTATTCCCAAGAATTCAAGGTTAATTCCATCAAGTTTAAATATTCGTCGGCGGAAAAATATTCCAAAAATGAAAATTAAATTCCGGTAAAATGCCGAAAAATATAATCATTCAACGTAAAATTTAATTTTCAAAAATTCCCAAGAATTTCAAAATAATGCCTACAAGTTCAAAAAATTCATCACCGGAAAAGTATTCTCGCAGAAAAAATTAAAATCCGGCAAAATACCGGCATATTTTATCATCAAAGTGCAATTGAATTCTAATGAATTTCAAAGAATTCATCATAAATTCCAAATAATTCAAGATTAATTCCAGAAAGTTAAAAAAAATCGTGTCCGTCAAGATAGGCCGGATTTAATTTTCTCTTCCGGCATATTTTGGGGGATTTTAATTTTCTCTTTCGGCATATTTCATCGTCATCATATAATTGAATTATAAATTATTATAAAGAATCCCAAAAAAATTACGATAAATTTCTAAAGAATTCAAAGTTAATTACAACAAATTTAAATATTCGTTGCCGGAAAAATATTCCAGGAGTGAAAATTAAAATCCCGTAAAATGTCGGCAAATTTTATCTTCAATATACAAATAAATTCTAAAAAATTCCAAAAAATTTATAATGCATTCCAAAGAATTTAAAAATAATGCCTGCAAGTTCAAAAAAATGCATCGCCGGGAAAAGTATTCTCAAAAAGAAAATTAAAATCCGGTAAAATACCCTCATATTTTAGCATCAAAGTGCAAGTGAACTCTAAAGAAATCCAAAGAATTTATCATGAATTCCAAACAATTCAAGATTAATTCTAGAAAGTTAAAAAATTCGTCCCCGTCAAGATATGTCGGAAGTGTAAATTATTTCCAAAGAATTTGTAATAAATTTGTTTCCGGAAAAATACCCCTGAAGAGAACATTAAAATCCGACAAAATCTGCAAATCAAACTTGGGGTAATAAAATAGTTGAATAAATATAATGGATAGCGAAAGAATCGAAAATTAAATGTTTCAGGATTGAAAATAAAAATATCTATGATGAGTACTTTAATAAATTATAAATAGTATTAATTATAATATGCAATGCTTACCGTTTTACGACCTCTGAGTTCTCCGGTAGCAGCAGCAACAAGAAGACCAGCAGTTACAATAATGTAGCCTCCACATGTGACTGTCGCAAAAGCCTGTCCTAATGGTGAGAACAAAGCACAATGGTAAAAAAATTAAAGACAAAGCATAAAAGGCATACTAGAAAAATGAATATTGATGTTACCGATCTCTCCCCATGTTACGTTGTTGAGTAATGACCATTCCCGACTGCGATTTCTGAGGTAGTGGAAAACCCTTCGGCTCTCATCATCAGTCACCCTCAAAGCTATCACACATGCTATGCATAATAACTGAAAAATAATAATATTTTAATTAATATCAAATATGCTGCAAAACGATTTATTTTTTTAATATTTTGAATATATAAATAAAAAAATCAGTAAAACGGTGAAACACTCTCAATGGAAATACTAAAACTCTGATTTCAGTTATAATTTCTGAAATTTAATTCTAAAGTAGCAAACAAAGAATCCACGATTTATATGTTGGAAAATTTATAAAATTAAGGAAAGAAACCTTATTCTAATAATTAGGGAATCGGATAGGATTATAGGATCGGGTAGACTAGAAGAAATCAGATAGTGAGTATAGAATCTGATAAATAAGGTAGAATAGAATAAGATAGGATAGAATTGGATAAGATAGTATTGGACAGGATAAAATAGGATAGGGCAGGATATGGTGATATCAAACAGTATAAGAATTAGGGATAGGGTAGAAAAGGAGATGGGATGGGGCAGTGAGAGTGTGGGGAATTTGAACAAATTAATAAAAGACTTAAAAGGCTACGAAACCCTTTTTTATAGTAGCATGTCACGTACTTTGAATAATTTTGATATGTAGCTGAAATAAAAATTGGAACACTAGAAAATTAATTTTTAGGCAGAAGTTGCTTATTAATGGTTCCTCAAATATATATTTTTTTAATCAGACAAAAATAATAAATAATAATAAACGCGTTTAGAAAAAATCCTAAACTTATGAGAATATCTCTGCGTTTACATTTATTCTTTATCTAACTCTAAACGCTTCCCTCGATTTATTTACTTTTTAAAAGAACTTTCCCAATTTCTTCAGATTTTCAAATAAATATTTATAGAGTGCCATTTTTTGTTCCAGCACCATTTTATAATATATCTAATATATCTAATATATCTAATATTGTACAATATTATATATTTAAAGAATCGTATTCTTTTACGAAGTACTACATGTTCTGTCAGAGTTATTTTCAAACTGAAATATGATAGCTTTTAGATGTGGAACAGTTTAATTTTGGATAAGTTTCCAAATTTCATAGATTTTACCAATTTAAACCTAATCCAGATTTAAACGACTCGACAAAATGTTAACACTTGTTAAGTTTTAATAATAAAAGCTGTCAAACTTAGATGCCTTCTTCAAAAGTTTTTAAATTTATAAAATTTTAACGTTTCTTTTAAATTTCAAACTTTTTGAGTTCTTAGGCTTTATAAATTGAGCATATTGCAAATATAAAAATTTCAGAAAATTCAAATCTGAAATCGAGCAATCTTTGTCCGTTGAACCGAATTAAATCGAAATCTTACAATTGAAAAAATTGATATACCTACTTATGTTCTTTTGATCACTCAGTACAAATCTAAAATCTTTTCCAACAAAAAAGATATTGATAATATTAGTTTCTACACACTATTATTGTTGTGGCTATTGGTACAAGTATCAATATTTTCAAGAAATTTTAAATTACTGAAACAAATTCCATTTTTTTTAAATTTAATTTTTCTAAATAATTGAAAATTACTTAAAAACATTGATAGATATTTCGCTAGACCAACAATAATAATTTTTGGGGAAAATAAATGAGATCAAAATGCTCAAAAGTGGTGAGGGGTGGCAAACCAATGTGGTTGATAAAAAGAATTCTTCTTTTACAGAAGTTATTCCTAAAACCCCAAAAAGTATTGTTTTCCAATACATTTTACATGAGTAATTTTAGGTCTCCGGAGGCAATTGTTTTGTGACGTTTCGCGATTCTTAGTAATAATCCGAAACATTTAACGGAAATCTAAATCTTCTTCATCATTTAAAGACCTAAATATACAAAACCAAAAACTAGCCCCTGTTAAAATAATAATTTCGAAAAAAGCAAAATATTTAATTTCTTTTTTCAGATTATTGAAACCGAATTGGGGAAATTATTGCCTACCAACATGAAAAAAAATCCAATCTGTTATTGAACACCCTAATCTACGCTACACTTGAGTAAAATTAATGTATTTCAATTTATTATATAATAATAAGACCTATTCAATATGAGAATTTTTGACAAATATTTTCAATCTCACTTACATTTTTAGCTGTTTCTTTGACACATAAATATAAAATATTAATATATTTTATATTATCTATATTCTTATTTACACTTTTACAATTACAAAAATCTATAGAAATTTGCATATGTGCTTTAAAATACAAAATTTTCAATTTCCACAGAGACTTGAATGCTGACCCAGTAAAGCTGTATGATTAATATCATTCTAGAAAAATCCTTCGACTGCAATGGGGAAATTTTGATTTGCATTATTTTTCGCTAAAGAACAAAGAGTTCTTTTCTAGACTTCACTTTCAAAAGCTCATAATCATCGGATTTATCGCTGGTGAGGTGATCAGCATAACACGCATGTAATAAAGTGCGCTGAGGTATCTTCGACCCAGTAAAGTGGTCACGCCTATTCCATCCTATGCGCGCATTGCGGAAAAAGACTTCACGTACCTGAAAGCACCTCAAAGTAACAAGTAAGGTCGCACACATTATAGAAATAATATAATAAGAAAAGATCTATCCTCGTCAACAAGAAAGACTCAAACGTGAGTCACATATTATGCGGTTCTGTATGCGGTGATTTCAACGATGGATTACTACGAGGAATTGTATCTTGTCTATGCAGATTCTGTGTCAGGAATCACCAAGTAGATCAAGTCTTTAAAAAAATTATTTTACGTAGAAAGTAAGCAAAACGAAACGCATTTGCCAACATATGGAGAGCATATGTAGAATTTGGAATTCGATGTATGTAATCAAAATTGCTAAACGTCATTTCTGGATTTTTAATTTATGTTAGACCTCTAACAGGAGGGCTATACTGAGAAAAATGTTTGATTCACTGAATAAAAGTTTGGTTGCCCCAACCAAATTTTTGGTTGCTATAGAAGAAAAAAAACTATTTGTTGAGCCTACCAAATTATTTTGTTGGAACGTTTTATTGAACTAACCAAAACGTTTGGTAGGCAAAACAAAAATGTTGTGTAGAATGAACAAACTTATGTGGTTAAATTAACCGACTATTTTTTAGTTCAACGCAATGATTTTTTTGACTTGACAACAATAGTGTAGGTTTTAGAAAATAGTTTTACTGAGCGAACTAAATATTTTTAATCACAACAAAATTATGTTTTGTCGAGCGAAATAAACTTTGGTAGGCTCAAGAAAATAGTTTTGTTGGCGCAATACAATTTTTTCAAGCAACAATTATTTTTTTACAGAAAAAATGTATTTTGTAAATAAAATATACAATATTATCTGTATGAGAAGAAAAAACTATAAGGAAACATGTATTGATTCAATAAAATGTGGTTGACTGATAGCAAATTCATTTAATTATTCACAATTAATTTTCGGAATACTTTGTGATTATATGAAAGAGTCATTAATTAAGAAATTTCACTTAAATACGTTAAGATACTTTAAATCCTTTCTTAGTTACTTTCAAGTATTTTATTAGGATTTGAGAGATTACATACAACGAATAATAAAATATACAAATCTTTTACCTAGAAAAATATCTGCTTTTTTCTATGATAAAAATACAAATAATATCAACGATCAAAATGCAGAGAGGTGATTTACGCTCGATTCCATTATATTTAAAAAGTGGTCAGCTGCTCATAATGAGTCGAAAGAAAGCGCATGCGCGGCTGTATGCTTGGTACGCTCAACAAAATTCTTTGGTACACTCAACAAAAAGTGCTTAAAAATTTCTTTGTTTGAGCCAAATATAGTACATTTCGATACGTGTGTGAGAGGTGATTATTTAGCACACGAGACGTTTTTCGCACGAGCGAAACGATTGAGAAAAGTCAAGTGTGCTAAAAATCACCTTTCACACAAGTATCGAACAGTATTTTATACCACGAAAGCCGAAAAA
>JAWWLR010000092.1:41381981-41393142 GCA_035041075.1 Acraspis erinacei | reverse complement strand
TTATCATCCCGCCTGCCTCATATGGCATTTCCCCTTTACTACTTCTAATGTTGACAAATTCTGTACTTTTATTTCCCTTCATTGCCTTGTAAAGTAGTTTCTTACATTCTTCAAAGTTGTTTTGTATTTTCTTCTGCCATGTTCAAAGTTTTCCTGCACGCTTCTTTCTTTGCTTTTAGGGCAGCCTCAATTGCTTCATTCTACCATGCACCACCAGACATTCTTCCTGCAACCGCGGTACCACACACTTCGATCGCGCATCGAACAATAATATCCCGGAACATAGTCCTTGCGCCTTCTATATCTTTATTTTGTAAAAGCGCCTCCCAAGTTACTTTACCTATGCTTTCGATTATCTTATTTTGAAAATATATTTGCACATCCGGTTTCTGTAGGTTCTAAATTTTGATTCGTGTTTGTTTTGTTTTCTTGGTTCTCTTTTTTCTCCATCCCCAACCTAAGTTAATTTTGGAAATCAGAAGGTAATTATCAGCATTGCATTCAGAACCCCTCATGACCTTTACTTAGTTTATTCATTAATCATTTATTTAAATGATTAATCATATAACGATGTATTTTATTATTTTCGTAGACGCACCTAGAGCTAATGCATACTTCTGCCCTTAAAAACAATTAAACTTTCATTACATACGGCAGGATATTCTAGTTTTGAATAGAACAGTTTTTTAGGTGTAAAACGAAAATGGTTCTTATAGTGCTTACTTACATTTGAAGGATAGAAATACATAAGGGGTCAAGAGCAATTTTTCACTTTTTTCTGGAGAGACTAAAAACATGTTGTAAATTCAGCAGGACCATTTAAGAAAAAAATAAGAAAGTACTTTCGAGATACTGTCATGCTTTATCGAACTAAACAAAGTTTCCTTAAAAGTAGTTACCCGGTTTCGAGAAAATTAATGAAATAAATCGCGTTTCGAGGTTAGATTTCGGGTCCGTATCGATTTTTAACATCTTTCTACATTATTTTTGGAGTTAATTTGCAGTTTAAGGAAAAACTAAAAATTGCAATTCTAGCTTTTGAATGGAAGAATAGATTTCCAAAAAATTTGTTAAAAAAAGGTCATATACTTTCGAGAAATTTGAAAATCCAATTATGACTTCGAAATATCTTAAAACTGAGATTTCAAATTAAAATGACGATAGCAACAATAATTTTGCATATTTCCAAAAAAGGAGAAATTAGGTTTTAGGTTATTTAGTACTGAATGAAAAAGACTCAATAGTAATCCAAAAAATAATGAACCAGTGTCGAGAAAAATTAAATTAAATTTTTTACTTTTGAGGTTAGAAAAGCTTTTCGGACAACTGTAAACGACAATAATTGCTGCGATTATTATTTTTCTTATATTAGGTTCCTTCTTATAAAATTACGCTCGTTGAAATTATAAGTAAGCAATTTATTATTTTATCCTATCTTAGAGTGTACTATACTAATATTTTCAGAATGTGATTAATTAAAGATATGCAAGGAACATTTTATTTGAACTTTTTTATTATAAAATCGTGGAAAAATATTATAAAATTGTAACCGCCATCAGCATATGAATCCTAATGTATATTTTAATGCCCCTGAATAATTTCCATATATTGTTTCTGTTTTTCATTAGAAAACAAACACACAAATTTACTGTAAAGACACAAAAAAAGCCAAACACACGCGTCCTTTCGTCTGCTACAATCGAATTTATCGATACTGCGCAGGCGCGACGATCGATCGGGATCATGTACACATTGCCGTTTGACCCCTTTTTCTGTTCTTTTTTAGTGGCAATTTTGAAAAATGATGCCCCGAAAAAATCCTTTGGTAGACATGTGTATTAGAATTTATCTGATTTTTTGAGCTAATAAACCTGATTTCGAAAATTTGGCGCTTGACCCCTTATGCATTTCTACCCTTCAATTATAATATAATTTTTTTCAAATAAATATATTTCTTATTTGGGACAGGAATTTGCAAAAGGGATTAAAAATGTGACTTGGAACAGGGGATTTCAGTAAAAAAAATTATTTCGACTTTGGGACCGGGAATGTTCTGCAAGACTTTTAATGGAATTGTTTGGTCAATGAATCTATTTTGTTTATGGATTCAACTATTTTCCCTTAAAATTAGTATTTTTGTGTTTAAATTCCATTATGTTTTAGTCAAAATTAAAATCTTTTTTGCTGAAACAGCAACTATTATATTTTTTATTGAAATTTATATTTTTAGGTTGAAAATTCAACTACTTCATTAAAAGTTAAATTATACTATCTTGAAAAAACGATATTTTTGGTTGAAGATTAATAAGTTTAATGGAAAATTCATCTTCTTGTTGAAAAATTGCACTAATTTGTTGAAACGTCCATTTTTTGGGTAAAAATTAATTTTTTTTTTAACGAAAAATGTAACTATTTGTTTGTATATCAACCTATTAGTTTAAACTTCATATTTTCGGTTTAAAAATTCAACTCTTCAGAAAAGTATTCGTTTTTTAAAATAAAAATGAATTTCTTTAAATTACATTTGTTTTCAAAATTGGTCTTTTTTGTTAGAAAATTAATATTTTTGGTTAAAAAATCAACTATTTCATTAAGAATTGGTGTGTTTTGTTGAAAATTTCTGTTTGGGCTTAAAAATTATATTTTTTATTTATATAAAAAATTTTATTTGTCTTGAAAATTCAACAGTTTTGTAGAAAACTCAACTATTTATCAGAAGATTCATTTTTATTGAAAATTAGTTTTTTAAATGAAAATTCAAATATTGCATTTTTGTTTAAAAATTAATTTTTTAATTTAAAGATTCAACTATTTGGTTGAAAATTTTTGTGATCTATTGACAATTCTTCTTGTTTGGTAGAAAATTAATCTAAATCTTTTTTGTTTAAAATTTAAAATATTATTAAAGGTTTAAAATATTTTGTCGAAAATTCGCCTTTTTTCATTCAATTCCTGTCTTTGATATAAAATAAAAATCTTTCATTGGTTATAATTTTAGTATTTCCAGATTTTCACGTTAAAAATTAAAATGTTTCAATTGAAAAAATATATTAGTTAAGCAAATATAAAAGCCCGATTGAAACTTTATAAACTATTTTTAAATTCAAAATGACTTCAAAATAATATTTTTATAATAAATATCTTTTATTAGATTTAAAATATTATTTCAGTCTAAAATATTCCATTTTTAAACTATTCAATTTGAAATTTTTTAACTAAGAAAAGGAACAATTACTTAATATTTAGAAATATATGTCTTTTCATTTCAAATCAGTCATTATAAATTAAATATTCATAACTAAACTGCAAAACTAAACTTTGAACGCCAACATTTTAATTGTTCTATTTAACAAAATTTAATTTATAAGTCAAATTGTTGAATATGTATGTATAATTAATAATCGAAAGCATAACATTCTTTTAAAAAAATCGAGTAAGTTGAACAAATCTTTAGAGGTTTTGAAAAAATTCAAAATTTATTAAAAATTTGAAATGATTTCAAATAATTTAAACTAAGTTTCTATGTATCCCGACAAAACCCGGCTATTCTTACAAAGATTTCAGTGCAAATAGTACACGAGCTAATTTAAAAACCAAATATAGATTTTGGCAGATTTCGAACAAAAATATAGAAGCTTTTTAAGAATTTGGAAAGACTTCAGAAGAATAAGAAACATTTTCTAGAAAAATTGAAAATGATTTTTTCTTTCGAAAAATTAATTTGAACAGAATTTTTAAAAAGATTTAGAAATATTTACTCAATTGTTAAAAATGAATTTGGAGAATTGTCAGGACATTTTTTCCATTTGGCAGGATTTTAACCAAATTTGTAGAAAAATTTTTGGGAAAATTCGAATAATTTTAAAACATGTTTAGAGGTTTCGGAAAAAATTTTGAAATAAAATTTCGATGCTTTTTGACGATTTTTAAACTATTTAATATAATAACTCTTCATTTTAGAAGTGTTAAATTTATTAAAAGATTTAATCGTTCCATTTTTATTGTTTCTAGCTTAAAATGCTTAAAATGATATAATTAAAAAATAAAATTTAATGCATTGATTGATTCTTAAATTTAAAGGATTGTAAATGATAACGTGGATTTATATTTTTGGAAGTGAATCTAAATCATTGAACTCTATAATTAAGAAAAATTTACATTTTTAATTTAATTTGTCCGAAATTCCTAGTATTTCAAAGTATATTCACATCATTGAAAAAAATTAAAAGATTTAGAAAATTTTCAAAAGAATTGGGGTGTAATATGGAATATTTTTTAATAAAGATTTTTTAATTATGAAATTAGTTAGTTTTTTACTTATAGAGGAAAAATTATTTTTTAAACAAAATACAATTTTTGGATAACTATTTATTTGTCAAAATTTTATGAACACTTAAATTTGAAACACGGAAATTTTAATTAAGAAAGATTTACATTTTTAATTTAATTTGTCAGAAAATCGTAGAATTTCAAAGTATATTCACATCATTAAAAAAAATTAATGGATTTAGAAAATTTTCAAAAGAATTGGGGTGTAATATGGAATATTTCTTAATAAAGATTTTTTAATTATAAAATTAGTTAGTTTTTTACTAATAGAGGAAAAATTATTTTTTAAGCAAAATGAAAATTTTGGATAACTATTTATTTTTTGAAATTTTATGAACACTTAAATTTGAGCTAACATTATATTCTGAGACCTGAGAGGAAACATATTTAGAAATGTTAGAAGTTTGAAATTAATTAAAAATTTCATGTTTTTTTAAAAATCTTTTCAAGTTTTAAAATATTTTTAATATCTTCAAAACTTCTCGATTCTTTCAAAATTAAAAAAATGCCTTACATTCTTCCCGATTCTTTGTGTGCATTTTTACAAACCTTTTAAAATGTTTTGAAATATTCAATTTTCTTTAATAACTAATTTTTTTAAATAACAAATTTTAATCTTTTAAAAACATTTAAATCTTCTAAATGTCTTTGAAAATTGTTTGAAGTTTTCCTAAAATAGAAAAAAATCCTGCAAAATTAAAAGAATCGTCTTTCAAAATTATAATTATTAAAAAGCTTCTTTTCCGAAATTTTTCAAAATTTACGTTTGAATTGTCTCAAATTTTTTTGAAATATTCCTGGGCATTTTTAAAGACTCCGAGACATTTTTAATAGGTTTTAGTAATTTGAAGGGATTTTAAAGATTTTAGGGTATTTTTAAGACTTCTAAGGTGTTTTCAAGAACTTTTAACTTTAAATATTTTAGGGCATTTTTGATTAATTTCCTAAATTTGAAGGATTTCGGGAAATATCATAGAATTTCACTGTTTAAAAAGATAATATATCATGGTATTTCAAAGAATTTATTCACGAGGAGTGAGTTATTTTTTAGGTTTTCAAAGAAATTAATAGATTTTTAATTATTTTTTTGGAATTCACGCTGAATTATTTTATATTCTTTAAAAGTCTTTTGATTTTTTCGATTCACTTGAAATTTTTTCAATTTTACTTAATCCAGTGGATTTTTTTCAATTAAACTTTTTTTTTATAATTTGCCATTTAACAATTTTAAAGATATTTAAATACATTTTAAAGGATTTAAAATATTTTAGGTTATTAAACGTTTTTTTAAAGCTCTCCCTGAATTCTTATCAATTCACTGTGAATTCTTTTGAATTCTTATAAATTCACTCAATTTTTCTAAAATCAGCTGATTAAAAAATTTCGTGTTTAATTCATCTTGAAATCTTGGAAACTCGCCTTAAATTCGTAAGCATTTCGTCCAATTCTTTTGAATGCCATTTTAATTGTTCTGAACGCATTTCAAACTTACTGAAATCAAAGAATTTTTTTAAAATTCAGCTTGATTTTTTTATGAATTTCATCGGAAAATTAAATTCTTCTAAACTCACTAAAATTTTACTGAAATAAATAGATTTTTTTCTTGAATTTTTCCAATTCATTCGAATTCTTTTTAATTTTTTGTAGTTATTAGCCAATTTTTTGTTACTAATTAGTATAGTTTTTCGAAGATTTTAAGTGATATGATTTTTTATTCACTCTGAATTCTTTTACATTCTTTGGAATTTCCAATTCACTTTAATTCTTCTAAATTTACTCAATTCTACTTAAGTCCGCGCATTAAAAAATCATATTCTTTAATTATTTTCAATTCACTTGATTCCTTTTTAAATAAGGCTTGATTTTTGAAATGAATTTTGTCGAATTCTTCTCTTTTCCCTTAAATTCTTCTAACTTCACTCAAATTTTGCTGAAACAAATGGGGTTTTGAGATTTACATTTTTTTAATATTCATTTAAATCTATTTGAATTGTTTTTAGTCATTAATTACATTTTTAGTTAAAAATTAGTAGGGTTTTAAAGATTTGAAATGATTTGAATTTTTTTAATTCACCCTGGAATCTTACTAATTTACCCTGAATTTTTTTAAATCTGAAATTCTCTTGAAGAATTTTTTAAAGTCACTCAAATTTTTGTGAAATTCGTCGAATTATTCTCATTTCCCGTAAACTCTTCCAAATGAATTTCCATTTTACGGAAATCAATTTAATTATTTTTTATGTTCAAAGTTTTTTCCAGTTCATTTGAATTCTTACGAATTTAACTTGACTGAGTTTAAAAAAAGCGTGACTCATAGGGACTGTGAGGCCCGACTTTGTAAAATTTCCTATTTTAAAATTAATTATAAATCAATTAATGTCTCAAGTAAAGAGTAATATTTTTTTTGCAGAAAATTTGTGCTAAAACAGCAGAGGTGAACAAAGTCTATGTCTACAGAAATGGAAAGAATGAAGCCGAGTTTGCCGTAGTCGAATATAAATCACATCGAGGAGCGGCTATGGCAAGGAGGACACTTGTTCCAGACAAAAATAATTTATTCTTTAGCAGTGTCAGTGTAGACTGGGCAAATCCAGACATATCGCCGTGTAATATGGTAATGAATTTTTTGATTTATCTATATAATTAAGCAAAACTGCAAAATTTTTAGGTAAATTATGCGGGCCACTGGAGCAGGAATTCTCTAAGACAGGGAAACCCCGGGAAATGACGGTGAATTTTTTTTACCGGGAACTTTAAAAAATTTTAGAAGAAAAAGGTACTCAATCACTTGAAATATTAAATATTTGATATCGCATGATTTAATGCAATTTAAAATAGGTTCGATTGAAACTTTTTTTATATGTTAATTTTAATTGTTAAATTTTTCAATTATCAAGGTGGGCCGCCCACCCGGAAATACCGAAGAACCGGAAAAAAGCCGAGAGAGAAATATTAGACCGGGAGATTTCCCGTATCGGTTTTGAATTGAATAATTTTAGATGTAAATATAAAGCAATTTCGAATTAAAAGTCATAAAATTGTACAATTTCAAAAATTAGAATCATATTACAGAAATCCTGTTTTATATATTTTTTTATTTTCAATGTATTATCTTAAAATTGTCATATTTTTAGATGAATATTTAGACAAATAAATCATTTCAAATTTAAAAATATTTCACTTGAAAATTTCAAGAATTAAACTGTTTGAAATTTAATTGAAGTTGATACATCAGTAATTGAATAATTACGGTAAT
This sequence comes from Acraspis erinacei, assembly GCA_035041075.1. Taxonomy (NCBI): domain Eukaryota; kingdom Metazoa; phylum Arthropoda; class Insecta; order Hymenoptera; family Cynipidae; genus Acraspis; species Acraspis erinacei. The sequence continues at coordinate 41,385,557 of JAWWLR010000092.1, read as the reverse complement.
TTTGAATGGTTACAATATTTTAGAGTTCTGAATTTCGATCTTGAACGCTTAATTTTTTAATGTTAGAATTATCAATTTAAAAATTATTCATATATTTAATTTTGAACGCTTTTAATTATAAATAATATAATTTCAATTTCTTTGAATTTTAAATTATATATTTAAGTAGCAGACACTTTCAATTAGAAATTATTAATTAATGCTTCAAAATTGTTTAAAACTTAATATTTTAAAATAAGTTTAATAATGAATTTTTAAATTGTTTATATTTTTCATGTTAGAAAATAAAAATTCGAAAGACGATTCTAAATCTGTTAAAAATGACAGATTTTATCTTTAAAAATGCAACTGTTTCAATTTGCAAAAGCCTCAGTAATTAAACAAGTTTCGAATGTTAGATTGAAATTTTTAAAACAATTTTCAATTTTAAAATTATTAAAAAAAATATTCCATTTTTAATTTATTCAATTTGAAATTTTTAAATACTGAGCAATATTCAGCTGCTCATTTAAAATGAGAAATATAAATAAAATATTCAAAACTAAATACTTCAAAACTGAATATTTAGGAACAGAAAGCCTTAAATCGTTATAATTTCAGAATGCTAAATTTAAACTTGGAACGTTACAATTTTAATTTTTCCATTAAAAAAAATTTGGTTTGCAAGTGAAATTGTTGCATTTTTTGTATAAATAAAAATCAAACCATTATTAATTTGAAACGTCTCAAAATTAAAATAACTCAACTTTAAAATTTTTGATTCTAAATATTTATTGATAAGCGTGCATTTTTAATTTACAGAATTTTAAAATGCAGTTTAAAAAAATTAACAATTAAAAATTAAAAGCTTTTTAATGAGAAAACTTAGGATAATCACGTTTTCAGTTGATCAACTCGAAATATAAATATAAATGGTTTTTAAAACAGAAATGTAGTTCGAGTCTTCAAAATTGAAAAATTTACAGTTTTTAACAATGAAAATGAATAAATAAACGTTTATTCCGTTTTTAATTTAACCATTTAACTATTTTCGATTTTAAACGATTTAAAATTAAAGTAATATAACTTGAAAGGATTTATGTATAAAAAACTTTTGAATTTCTCAATGCTTATTTTATAAGAAAGGGGAAGAAATTCGAACATTTAAGTGTATTGTGTATTGAGTTTGAAAAAAGTTATTTTTATTATTAACTTTTGTTGGATTAGCAGTTTTGAAGACTTAAACAATTAAAAATTTAAAGCGTTTGGATTTTAAATCTTCTAATAAATAAATAAAAATACAATTTTTGTAATATTTAGCCATATTTAAGTACTTATTTAAAATGAGGTATCATTTTCATGCTAAAAAGGCTCATTTTCTACAAACCAGTTGAATTTTCAAAAGGAGAACATGAATTTTTAAGAAAAAAATTAATATTTTACGAAAAAGGCGTATTTTTAACAAAACATTTGAATTTTCAACCAAAAATATTGAATATATTGTTTTTAACAAAATTATTGAGTTTTGAACAAAATAATAAAATTGTATGTTCATCCCCAAAGTTTATAAATTATACCAATAATGTTTTCGGGGTCAACATTTTTGTTTGAATAATTGAGTGCAATCTGTACAATATGGTAATTATTTTAAATACAAAATTTAAGCCGGCGCAATAAAAGTGACGAATTTTCGTTATTTTGTGCATAAAAAATTAGGACATAGCGCAAAATTTCAGAAGATCAGGAGGGCGAAAAAAAAGCCCCATGAAGTTTAACACGTTATGTCCCATAAGAAAAAATACGTTTTTGTACATTTTATTTCGAATCGTCAATATTAGGCGAATTGAGCTGAAACTCAACATTTATCGTCACAAATAGATATATAACACAAATTAATTTTTTTATCGTCCCCATAAGTCTGTTTTATAGGATCCCAAAAAAACCATATGTAAAAAATTGAAAATTTGCGAGTTTTTGTTGTTAAGTATGATTTTCTCGCGTTTTTTTAGATACAAAATGTTTTTAATACATAAAGTTTTTTCTAAAATTTTCCACTTTTCGTCCAGAAATAATTGTTTAAACAAATTATTGTTTTTAACTATCTTCTATAGTATATACTATAGTAGTGCTAGATAGTTGCGTTTCTTTCTGAAATTTTCCACTTTTTAAACTTTTCATTTAGAGCGAAATGATAAATAATTATTGCAATTTTGCAAAAAGAATTGTTTAAAGAAATTGTTATTATTTATAAATATCTTCTCCTATATTAATGCTAGATAGTTAAGGTTTTCTCTGTAGTTTTAGAAATTTTTCACCCTATTTTTACTTAGTAAGATAATTAATGCAAGTTGACAAACATAAATCGTTTAAACAATTTATTTTTTGTAACTATCTTCTCTTAGATTAAAGCTACAATTTTTCGGGGTTTTCTAAAATTTGCAGGCTTTTCTTTACATTTTTAATTAGGAACAAATAATAAATATTAATATTCATTTAAATAAAAAGTTTGTTAGTAAATACTTAAAGGAACATTTACATGTAATAATATTCATATAGAAAATTTGAAGAATATTTTAAATATCTGTTTTATTTCAGGAAAATATATTCACAAAAAAGAAAGAGATTGTTTAAAAAATGATTCTCTCTAATGACCATTATTTATTATTTGCTTATAACTATAAATAATATAAATAAATAACAATCAAATTAAAAATTGGACCAAAATTTCAAAATTAAAAAAAACGCCAACTTTCTAACGCTATTCAAAGAGAATATTATTAAAAGTGACAATAAGTTGCTTAAACAATTAGATTTGTTAACTTGAATTAATTATTACTTTACTCTAATTAAAAACTAGTCTAATTGAATTTTGCTTAGAAAAAACTGCCCATTTCCAGCATTATTCTAAGAGAATATTATTATGACTAATAATATATTATTTAAACAATTAATTCTGTCAAATTTAATTGATGATTGCCTGCCTGTAACTGAAATGTTAAAAACAAATTGAAAAATTCGGAAAAAACAGTGATAAATTGTTTTTAAAAATTATGTCAACATCTGAATTTTAGTCGAAGTAGGAAAGCTAGTAAGTGTCAAGTTATACTGGCGTCTGTTCTTCTGTTCTCTTTTTTTATGTTTCCGCGCGTCAAAATTCTACGAAATTCGTTCCAGTAAAAGAAATAAATTTTCAAAATCCGTTAAAAACGTTTTAAAAACCCCACGAACTTGATAATTCTTTTCGATTTTGGAAGTGTATTCTATATAACTAAAAATTTAAATATTGAAATCACTGAAAAAATCCTTGGAATCTTTTAAAACGCCCCAAAATATTGTCAATCACATTTAATTATTAAAATCACTGGAAAAATCCTTGGAATCCTTTAAAACGCCCTGTAATATTTTAAATCCCTTTAAATTATTATTTAATTATCAGTGTAAAGTAGTATTTTATGTGTTAGAAACAATGCGAATTTAAAACCCTGCAAAAAATCATGATTAGCGTCAAAAACTCGCAAAATCCAATTTTTCACTCATAGGATTTTTTTGGACCTTGCCAAACATCTAAATATAATTTTTTTAAAACGTATTTATTTT